>OX451400.1:8009076-8049402 GCA_949629135.1 Eremobia ochroleuca | reverse complement strand
GGTCGGCGGCTCTTCCAGTCATGGGTGTGTGTGGCACTGTCGCACTGTGCACTGCGCAGGCGCCGGTCGCAGCCATGTCTTTCGCCACACGCATCTGAAAAGTTAACAAAAACTCTTTGAAATAAATAAACACAAACGCTTAGTACAAAACAATGACAAAAATATTAACAAAAATCAACGTTATTTATTTCTTATTGAAAATAAGAATTGTCTAAATTACTGCTGGGAACTGCAGTAATTTAGACAATCTGTGAGAAATTCCGCTTGGCGCCATTCCGACTCCACTAATGTGACGTCCAATCATTAGGAGTTTTTTTGTGCGAATAAATATCGTATTTAGTTAATTGCCTTCCAATGCTATTTATTGACTTTATAGTTAGTGGGAACGTGCCTATAAGAACACAATCATAACGTTGCTATTGGTGTATCGTGCACATGCAGTCCGTATCTACCACTTGGCACAAACTGGCCCACTGTGCAGCACAGAACACAATTTTCACAGAAATGAATTTAATAAATGTTCAGGCAGGAAACCACGCAATGAAATAGTAGTGCCAGCCCTGCGAACGTTCCTCAGACAACTCAAGCGTAAAGCAAGCTGAGGCGCGATACGCGACCCGTCGATCTTGATCCTATTAGAAAATTATGGTTTATTTATGACTACCGTTATTATATAGAAAGCGACATGTTAATAAACCCTCTGACATTATTTTCACTTTAACTTTTTGTTTACTGGTACACCTCGACCGTTAAATCCAATTTTAAAGTGACCGTCTCAGTTTTTATTGGCCATTTAATTTATATGTTATTGGCAGTTTAAAGCGGAAAAGTGGTAGTATCGAGCGGTGGTGGACGTCACAAACGGTGATGTTGATGATGTCATGCGTGAGGGCGGCGCGCGGCGGGCGCTGGTATGCGGCATGCGGCGCGCTAGCCGCATAACGGTGCGCGCGCGACGTCTGCGCGCGTTCCCAGGCTCCGAGCGCTCGATCGACGCCCCGAGATAAGCCCCATTCTATACGAAACCCAATAAGCCATTTCCTTGAAACTCTCACAGGAGAACCGCTCCCGTGAAAAAAAATGACCAAACCATATAAAAAAAAGCCCGTGAATAAGGCGGGAGCGTGAAATAAGAATGGGCTCAGTTCTGAGAAGGCTCGGCGCCGGTGCAGTCTTTACATCCTTTATAATGATCTTTTTTTGTGGAGCGACCCTTAATGGCTTATCGTGGGGCTGAGAACGTTGGCACAGCGCGAAGCGGCGTGTACCTTATTAGTTGGCGAGCCCCGACGATGAGGCCGAGCGGAAATCGACAATCGGTTAAAGATATTCAACTGTGGAGATTGTGTGTGACGGAAGCGTGGTCCGCGTTCAATAGCAGTCAGCATGAATGACGGAACGTTCGCAGTTATAGCTGCGGATACAACAATGACTGACCAATTTAGTATCGTGACATTTGCATATTAAACTTGGATTCATCCTACACGCTGTCGCGACGTGTGCTGCAATTCGTGTCAACTTTTAATGAAGCGTTTTATGGACAGTGTATCCATCGGTGGCGATGTGTACGGGACGTCCTCGGTGGGAGGAAGCGTGACGAAGGAAGTGCTTATGAAATGGTCGCCCACGCCGGCACACTCGGCAGCAGTGGCAGGCGGCGGTCCGAAGTATGTGTCGCTCACATGCGTGCCCGCGCCGCGGACTAGCGTTCAGCACTGTGCGCCGGAACAATGTAATCAATGCGCGATAAAATGCGAGCAAAGGTGAGAGGACCGAAGGGCGTCATGTGTGCCGGCTACGTCACAGAGAGATGCTGTGAGTCAGCGGGGACGAGGGCACACGTGTCGCTGACGTCACATGCACCTGACTCATCACGTACTCATGATCTGGGAAAGACAGTGTTATAATATACGCGTGATGCGAGGCCCGCCGCCGCCGCCGGCGACCACTCAATGGACGACTTGCATTCTATATCGGCTATGTTGACTAACGCTAAATATTCGCCAAAATAATAATATTATTTTTATACAACAGTCTTTTCCCTGCTTTATGCATTCAATACAGATAGAAGTATTTCATTAAAAACAAAAGACAGTTAAATCATCAGTAAAATCTTTGATCCAAACCGGAAAATACGCTTTGGTTAACCTTTTAACTTCAGGAAAAATTATATTCTTGAAGTTATTTTATTGTAACTGTAATATTTGTCTAAAATTGAATTAAATGTACTTATATATTTTGTTAAAAGTCGAATTATTCAATAATTTGTGACTTAACTCGTAAAAGTGTCTTATTGTACTAGGCTAGGCTTTGTTAAGTACCAACATTACACTATGATAGTGTTACGCACCTAAACATTTAAAGTACAAGTTTGACAGTTATATTTTTCAATTTAGGAGATATTTTGACCATATTTAATATACACATAACTAAAATACAATATAATAATTTAATTGGTGATAAAAAAAACGTTCAAAGATATATTCACTCCAGGTATACTCTTTAATTAATTGGTGCTGATGAATAGTCATGGCAACTAACTGTTTATTTGAATTTTCGAGAAAGTGGAAAGTTAAACTTGCTACCACGTCAATAGAAGTGGAATGAGGAGTGAAGTAAATCATCTAAATAAGCACGACGAGGGTAGGGCAAAGCAAGTGCCGGAGGGCAATGAACAGCCGGGGGTTAAGCAAAACTAGAGGAGTGCAGGGCTAGTGTGCGAGCGGGATGCGCGAGCAGACGTCATGCTCTGGTGACGTACGTCCTGTCGGCAACGTGCTGCGCCGCCCGCGCACACTCCGCTGCACAGCTCTCTGTTACCGACACAACCATCAACACTCTACCCCCAACTATCACACACAACCCCCGAATTGTCTATTGACTAATAAACTTTGATGGAACAATTATATTCAAACACAAGTAGTAGAAGTTCAATAACTTTCAAACAATGCAACAAAATTTGACTACCCTCATTTACAACATTGTAAATTAACTAAAAGTTAAATCGCGAGACGTTAGAATTCAGAATTCAAATTAAGTTTTAGAAAAATATTGATAGTGGGCGATGTTAAGGTAGTAGTTTAATTATAAGAAATAGAAAAACCAAAAATATATTTCTAATCTTACGCTACTGGGTGTAACATTCCATTGATATAGACGGAAAATCACTATTTAAATTCACTATGCACTAAATTTCACAGTTGATTTCGGTGTAGCGATAGAACGGACACTTGTTTCCAACACAACGCACGAAGTCCGGCCTCAACTAGCGGCGTTCACTAAACAACGTGATAATACAAAAAGAAGTCAGAGGTTACGATGTTATCGAGGGAGACATGAATATTCGAAGACGCGAGGGTCACGAGTGAACGGTCGTCGTAGCATCGCGCCGCGGCGTGAATGGAACGACCGACATTTTATGAATCGAGAGCCGTCGCCCATTGAGCTGAGCGCGGCGAGCGGCGAGCGCCGACGGTGCGCGCGCGCAGCACCGCCACCGCAGGGCCCACAGCTCGGGCCCGCTCCGGCGCCGGTTCCGGCCCCGGCGGAAGTGACGCTCCGACCGAACATGGCGGCGCGCGCGCAGGAAGTGCGCAGCTTACCTATCGGGACGTCTCCGCCGGCGGGCGCAGCCGACACCCGCCGCCGTCCACCGCTTCGCGCAGCGCACGCGAGCCCGCATGCGCCGATACCGATATCCGCAAAAGTGCGCGCGATCACTACCTTGCGAATAAATTATTCGTGCTGTTATCTAAAAATATTCGTGTGCGACGTAGAGCGCTCGCAGCCCGCAGCCCGAGCCGACACGGAGTTGCACACGCGAACCGCTTCCCCGCTGCGGGGAGACTGATGAGGGCAGGCCACGCCGGCGCCGGCGGAGGCTCCGACGCATGCGCACACCGCCGTCCGTCCCTTTCCGCGAGCGCGCTGCCGCTGCGGAGCGAGCGGGACGACGACAACTCATTATCACAGCGGCGACTCGTGAACACCAATAGACCGAGTAGTAGGGACAAAATATTCGACCTTCACTTCACAACGCACACGAGCGCGTGCGCTGATCGCGTCGCGACAGCTCCTCACACATGCGCGTTCCTCGCAAATTGCTCGCGGCCGCCGCCGCGCCGCCGCCGCGCCGCCGGTGTGCTACATTTGACAATTTTTCCAGAAAACTGACATGCACCGTCACCGTGGACGAGGCGCGCCCGCGTGCCACGTGGCCGTCACTCAGCACTACCACCGACCAGCGGCCACCGCCGGCGACTATGTACACGACTCACTGACAACGGCACATTCCAACCACAATTGATAAGGATTATAACATTTAGTAACAATCAATTTATATGGAACAAAAGATACCATCTAATATGAAAAACCACATTTAAAGATGATAGGTGCTAAAAAAATATTCGAAAAACCTTTTTTTAATTTTAGGCACTACAAACTACTTTATACTGCCGCTAATTCAATATATAATTCAATATACTATTTCATTCAATGTGAATTTATTTGTGGCTAACAAAAATTTGTTCACATTCATTTTAACGCATTTCATCTCTACATGTCTACATTAATTAGTAGGTAATGAGACTTTTTATATATGAAGACCATTAAAGATATAAAAAGTATCTTAAAATGTAACAACTAACAATACTTACTTAAATAATAATATTGCAGAGGAGAGTGGTTAAGAAAAATGAAAGAAAAATGTTACCGAAAATTACATGCACCGTTAGATCTAACTGTGCATGTGACTTTTGGTAACATTTTCTGTTGCATTCAGTTGCCTATGTTGACATTTTGCATAAATATGTCAAATATGTACGAGTGACAAGGGATAAAGAGTTCTGTTAGATGAAAAAACTAATGATTTTGAAGATTTTTCATCAACATTATTTTTTTCAAAGGGGCCTTGTAGTCAATCATGAACTATTTAAGGTTTTCAATGAAATCACTCAATTTAGGTATAGCAAATTAGATTTTTAATTATTTATAATAAACCTATATATATACTTAAATAGTTAAAAGTCTAATTGGCAAGTAATATTTTTATTAAAAAAAACGTTTAATGTGTAGGTACCTATATAAATCTTTAGGAAATTGTACATTAATGAAATTATAAAACTACCATTACAAGTACCTACCTACAGATAATATTTTTTTAAAGTTAATAATTTTTAAAGATGTATTTAGCTCTCCTAAGGTGGTTTTAAAATGATAGTAAAATGCTTTTTATTTAGTACTTGACTACATAATAGTTTTTTTCAAAGATACAAGTCCCCGTTTGTTCAATAGTAGCTTTTATTCAGAGGACACAATAGAGAATGTATCTTACCTATTATGCTAGTAATTGAATTACAGATGAATGCTCATTGTTCGATTTCTACAAAGCGTAAATTTGTCTTTCAACAATAAAATATCTTTATTTTTAAATATAATATAAGGCTTCATACTAGTAATTGTCACAATGTTCTAAATTTTACTTTAAAAAAATGTTTTTAAATAATATTATAATGATTTACTTACATTAACATGGAAAGTTTAAAACTATACCGATTGATTTTAAATATTTAATTGCAATAGCTTTGGTACATTGCATAAAGAAACACTTGGTGCAAAAATCAGAAGAAAAATGGCCCTTAAAAAATTATACAGCAATTATTTTGAAACTTTTTCCTTATATCCATATTGTAAAATAATTAAACTAACGTTTACAACTAATTTTAAATTATTTGAATCATTAAATTAAAAATAAATTCAAAAAAATCTGTCTTATTTCACTGGACTTAAACTGACTTCACTAGGGCAAAATAAAATGGTTATATTTGATAAAAAATATGTGAAAGTGTTAAGTTTTTTGATAATTTCCAATAGGCGCTGAGTTATAGTGCGGGTAGATGTGGAAGAAGTACGCAGGAAGTGCGTGCCAGTGTTGCCACACGCAGCCGTAACCATGCACGGGCGCCGGAGTGCCGCGCGCGCTATGTCGCGCTATAGTACTGCCAACTTAGATTCAATATTAATTTTATTATTTAAATTATTCTAATATTATTTAATGTATAATCCATTGTAAAATAAAATAATTTAGAAACTAATTTTTGGGATTATCAGATTTTTGGAGTTTTTAAAACAGAAATTCCGCATTTATTTCTACAAGTACCTAAGTATTGAAGACTGTAAATAATATTTTTAAGAGTCTCATGCCTTAATAAATCCAAATCAATCATGAAATATTTATTTTTGTCTGTTAAAAATTAACTTATTAAATGCCCAATGAAAAACGGTTTGTATGTTAACAAAGATAATCTCATAAAGATTAGTTTTTATCATAAATGATGCATAAGGTATACTTTCAGTTTATGTAATTGTTAAAATATCTATGAAAACTGAAAATTTTACGAATCTGAGCACAACCGAGGACTCAATTTTTAATATTGTAGATAGATACATGCTTGCTAAGATATTAGGTATTTAACACATTGAACGCCGTGGTGGTCACCGGACCACCACTATACTTTCCATATGGGCTGACGCCGAGTCGCGATTTCGACAAATTTTACACATTATATTTTATTGGCTCATACGGTTCAAAATAGTCAAAAACCCCCTCTAAATAATGATTTATTATTACTATCCAAAGAATTAACAAAATAATTGCTCTCGCTCACACCGGTGACCACCACGGCGTTCAAAGTGTTAAAAGGAGAGGTTAAAGAAGAGAGGGATTTTCAAAAATAACAAATACCTGTACCTAAACATGTATATAACACATTGAATGATATTGTGTGTATGTGAGTGTGAGTAAGGTAATGTGTTTGTGTGTAAATCGGTTGGAATCCGGCGTCGTTATCACCACGTAGGGCTCAGCCTATCTAATCTTGCTCCCACTTTAGCTCTTAGATAAAATTCACTTCTTTTTAAACATATTTCAACAATTTACCTCACATGTTGGGGCCAATCATTCACTATTCACTTTATTTTTATATAAATAAACAATATAAACCACTTTGTATTTTTATTACATTGAACTGTATTTTTAAAAAATATTACTGCAAAAAATAAATGAAAAAAATATACGATAAAGGTGTTAAACAACGGTAAAAAAAATTATAGATACCTACTGCAGGCAATTTTTAGCATAAAGAATTGAAACACCGTGTTCAAGTCACAGGTTTTTAAGATTAAATAATTTTCACATACTTCTCTGCTCATGCATGAGTAGGTATCGAATATACCAAGTTTAGGTATGCATAAAAACCAGAATATTCCATCTACCTAAAGACTTAATTTAAAAAAAATGTGACAAAATAATTTAATACTTCCTCACAGAAAGTAAATATTTTTTCTACTATTATAACTAGGTATTTTTCACACTGGCAATCTCAAAGGTAACGTCATATTAAAAAAATACAAGGAAGATTCTTTAATATTTATATGTATAAAATATGTATTTTACAGGTATGTAGGTATCTAGATCTTAATGTTACCTAATATAACTATTAAAACCAAAGAAAAACGTTTCTACACCTACCTAACAACGAACGAATTCAGAAAATTGAATAACTGAACAGCTACAAAATCAATTACAAAAGAGTTTGTAATTCAACTAAAAATATACCTATGCCAAAGATAAAATAAACAAAAGGTAAACGTTTCACTTTTTAAACGAAATAATTAAAAATAGCAAGTCATTAAAATAGTTAGTAGGATTTTAAGAGTTCAACTGGCAACATTAAGATGGGGAATACCCAGAGTTATCTACATCTATGGCTGAAAAACTAGGCAGGTAGTACAACAATGAACAAAGTCAGACAGGAATAAGCGGGTACATAGTACCTAGTTGTGAAGTTTGGTATAATGGTAAAAACAAATCATTTTATGTTTTCAATAGTCTGAATAATTTTAATCAGAGGTACAAAAAGTTAGTTTTTAATTATCTGAAGTAAATTGCCCAAACTTGATAAATTATCATTATAAGTTAAGATGATAGAAAGATTAAAAACTCGGTAAAACACTAAAATATTTTATTTCGAGAGGCATTTTAAATACCGCACAACTAACTGAGGTACTTAATTAAATATCCTTACTGAAAAACGATGACGTTTCTATAAAGATTACCAATTGTTTAAATGCTAACAAAATTTTCTTTTAGTTAAAATGTTTTCTAATTAACTAACGATATAATTTTACTTAGTTTACTTACCTATTAGAAGCATCTTCACAATTTTCACAAAATTCATAAGTAACCGATTTTTCTGTCTAATTTTATTGATCTGCCGTTACTCGTTTAGTTCACTAAAATCACCGCACTGTCACTTCTAAACCGCACATGAAGATGTCCCATCTAGAAATTTTCAAAAAATGTTCAAATCTCACTAATACAGATAAATGGGAAGTCGATCGCCGTAACCAACTGTCCTCGAAAGTTCCGAAAAAGTCACATTGAACAACAAACTCCGTTAGCTACTGCCAGCAATTTGGTAGTCACAGATACACCAACACACCACATGAGCCCTCTATGTGAGCGCCAGCTTCCACCCTCTTTTGTGATTACAACGTCTTGGAGAAGGACAATGGCTTTAAGCTCGATCAAGGTTCGGCTGATTGCATGATTTATAAGAATTGATTCGAATGTGATCCGGGCTAGTCAGCTGCAGGCGCGGGAGCAGTGCGGCGCAGGGCAGCCGGCGGGCGCCGTGAGCTGCACTCGTCTTCTCTCAGGCGTGACGTCCGGCCGGGGTCAGCGAACGCAGGGCCGCCGATAGCTTTCTTGTGCCCGACAAACGACCCTCCGAGATGTCACTCACGTGTTTTCTGTCGCCCCTTCCCGGGCTGACACTTCCCAACGACTATTCGTCCCGTCCTCGCCACCGAACTCGCGCGCCCTTTGATGCTTCGCATTGCTCCCAAATAAGTAGGAGAAGGAGGAAGTATTCGGAACTTCGCTTGTAACATTTTGTAGCACTATTTTTTATTTGTACACAAACACGCGCGGGACCCTCGTGAAGTGATCATCTTTAAGTCGGGGGGCTGTGTCTCGTTAATAGATAATTGTTGTGCGATATCATCGTTTCTTCGGCGCGGGCGCAGCCATCAGCGCTAACAGATTAATCGTGGCAATGTATCACACGTGCAGTCCGCGCTAGCGGCCCTTCTATTTGTAAACCGGCGCCGAGGGCCGCGCATTCCTAGCGTGACTCGTGCCCTGCGCCCGCGCCACCCGAGCGCTCTCCGCTGCGGAACTACCACTACCCACTATCGGTGACTGCCTATAATACCGCTAACATCTACTACTACATTATATTTTTCCCTACATTTGCGGCAGTGTATGTCGTCCACGGCGATACAATCGTCTGTCCAACGTGCACACTCGACTCTGAACTCTAATGCTGTATTTAAACCAATGCTACCTACTGTAACTGTCAAACACTGAATATTGTTGAGAAGATTTCGTCAAATTCTTCAACCTTATATGGAGTTGTAAATGGTTTGGAACGAATGCTTTAACTGATTCTAAAATGTTTAGGTGCATTTATTTTTTTATATTGCTGTTTATAAAAAAAAAAATATGTAAGAAATGAATTTGACGGAAATGTGAGTCTAGGATTTTCTCAGCCTAGCCAACCTTTTTCGTAGCACTTTCGTAGCCGTTGGCGTAGCAGTTAAGGCTTAGCAAATGCCCTTCTCCTAATCTAGAATTGAGCAATATATCTATCTATATTCTAGTGATAGGTAGGATAATGACAGCTACTAGCATACTTAACAGCAAAAGTGAAATCATTTACGAAAAAGGGCTTAAAAGTAAAGATACCTAACGAGTTTACTAAACTATAACCCAAATACGGTTAAATAGCGTCTATTCATAATGAGATGTACCAAAGTACAGTCCCTGCATTCCGATGAATGGTGAGCGGGCGCCGCGACACGGCCGGGGCCAGGGGGGAGGGAGGGGCGAGGGCACGCGAGGGAGGAGAGGGGCAGCACGTACGCATGCCTGCGCGTGCGCCTGCCTGCGACAAATAGCCGCTACAACAAATTCTAAACAGGTGTCCACTTCAGACCAATTTTTGGGCTTAGTTAACAATCACACGTCACGTAAAAGCCCTTCGGATTACAAGAGGTTTGATACGAACGACGTACATATTAATTAAAGGGTTCCTTCCAAAAAAATATTTTTAGGGGTTTGTAAGCGACAATACTTTAGCTTCACATCGTGACTCATAAAACGAGAGAACTCGACAAACCCTAGTTCTATTCAACAGCCAGTAACAGAACTATGAGCAATCACGACCATACATGGAACTGACTCACCCGGATGCGCACGGAAACGAAAATTTCCGAATTTTCTCAGAACTACGTTACAATCCAAACAATTTCCGTACTAAATTCGAAATCATTAATTAAAGCCAATTGATGAATCAGAAAATATAGCTATCTGATTTGTTCATTAAGTAGTTGATTGAATAACCCGAATAGAGGCAATCAGTGGTCAAGCGGCGGTGGTCGGTTGAAGAGCTACTAGTGGTACTCGCGTTTACTGGAATGTTAATGATTGTGGTGCAGTGTCGCAAATGACTCACAGCGATCTTTATTAAAGTGCTACATATTAAGAACATGTTCTAATGGAATGCGGATGCTTCCTGGAATCAACTGTTAGAGTTGTGATGACGATCCTTCTAACGTGACTTGATCGTGTCAACGAGCTATGTAACATAAAATGGCTGACATTTTTGGAAGCATCGAAAATAAAGATTATTATCACCCGCAAGATCAATCTATGCAAATAAATAAAATTGAAATGTCTGTTAGTAATGTCAAAATAACAGGGTTCTGCGCAAAAAAATAAAACCCGTGAAATCCAATTTGTTTTCCGACAAAAGTCGCGGGAACAGCTAGTTTTAAATAGTGACCGCAAAGTGATCACATTTCTGAGGTCACTAAACTGCTTAATCGTACAGAATATTGGGCCAACAAGAAGATGCAGCAAGTTAGAATCCGAAAACGTTGGTCAAACGAAGAACAATTCAATTCAATACCCTACCGAATGAAGACTGCAAACGATCAGAAAACAAGATCTGCAGGGGGATCAGAAAAGTTCATTAAAATTTAAGGGTATGGTACAAGACCACCAAATTTAACAATTGGCTCCTTGGGACCAACATCGCAATTGTGAAAAAAATATCAACTGTCCCATACAAAACTTCAATACCTACTCGACCGAACTGTATGGGATGGCTGATTTATTTATGTATATGGCTATAAGTGTAATATGTTAGCAAAGATGTTTGGCTATCATCAGAAGAGATAAGGCTCACATTTCGGTATTTCTGAGTTTCACGTGAAAAGAATCATAGTTACTTCGGAAGAATGCACAACCTTTATCTAAAATATTTTAACGCACCACATTAAAAAACCATTTACAAGGCGCCAATTTGTATAAACTATTAAATATAAAGAAAATTAACGTAATTAAGTAAGTTTATGGTAGTAATATAAACTTCCTAGCCCTTATCCGATCCATTTTCGAATGGAGTTCCCCAAGGGACCATTATCGGGTCAATGTTCTTTAGTTAAGCAGAAAACCGAGGTTCTGCATAAGTCTGAAGGATTACAAATTAAATGATCATTCAATACAATAACTTTGGCGCATTTGGACTTGGGGTTTATTAAAACTGCACTCTGTAGTAAGAAAGCTGCGTTAAAAGTTGAGCGATCGTCCGTTACGATAAGCGTTAAAAATTCCCCAAAGATGTTTCGATAGCAACTTTTATGATATTTTACGAGACTTTTATAAGACAGGAATTTGTCTTCGAAGCAACAAAATTTTGTTAAAGTACACATGCTACTGGTCATAAACGTGAGTAATGGAAGCCGACTGTAAGTTTTGAGGGTAGTTAAATCACGTGAGAAGCCTGTATATGTGATGATAAGGTGCTCATTATGAATGGATGTTGCGGGCGCTGTGGTATTCTTCATAAGCTTTAAAGACTTCAATAATTTTGCCAGTTGTTTATGCTGATAGAATTATAATAAAGGTATAAACAGCACAAGCACGGCACGGCAGCACGGTTGGCGCAGTGGTTAAGCGATTGACTGCTGCGCTGCGTGTCGCGGGTTCGATTACCGCACGGAACAAATATTTGTATGACCTACAAGTAGTTGTTCCGGGTCTGGCTGTTTGTGTATGTGACTTTAAATTTTTGTAAACGCACCCACGATACAGGAGAAATTCCTAGTGTGGGGCAACATTTTTTTTTTTTTTAAAGGAAAGAAGAAAGATAGAAAGAAGTATTAAAAGAAAAAAAAAGAAAAAAATAAATAAAAGACCACGTGTTCTTCCAAAGGCAGTCCAATACACTATTAAAGTTCGTATCACATTCCATTTAAAACTGGCACTTTCCGCAGTCGGTGAAGGCTTGTTAGCGTCTCTATAGTGAGAACTTCATTATTAGTTGATCAAAAAGCTTAACCCTACAGTGCATAGTGTCCCACATATATGGGACATACCGAAAAATGTCATATATTTTAAAAATCGATTCAAGTAGCGTGATCTAGTGTTGACAAGATTAACTATTATGTATTTGAGTTTCGAATTTAGTACCATATATTTTGGATAGATCTGTAGATAAACATTTATTTATGTTTTCTTCAAATCGGTAGGTACTTTGAATACGATTAACGAGCGGCGTATAATAATCGCAAAAAAAAAGATAAAATTAAAATGATAGAATTTTCAGGTTTGAAATAATTAGTAGAGGTAAGTTCATGTTCATATTTGTCATTTTACGTGTAATCTTGTAATTTCATTGAAACTACGTAACACACATTAACATTATAATGCATGATGTGCCATGCACAAAAACATACGTTTCTATTGAGTTATGATAGTTCTAAATATTTTTTCGAGAAATGGCATCATATTTGCAGGCTAATGTATTTTTTTTAAGCCGATAAGAAAAATCATGCACTGTAGGGTTAAGTAAGTCAGTATCGGGTAAGAGGTTAGTGGTGCAACAAGGTACGGTGGTGTTGCAGCTTGCGCTCCCGGGTGGCTGCGCGTGCGCGGCAGGTGCGCGCGCACCCGGCCGGCTTGTTACAGCGCCGTGTGAGAATTCAGTAACGTTATAATTACCGACCCTTTAAGGTTCCGTCAGCCTATCCTGCCATCCGGCGCCCTTGCCAATCTTTTGCTTTTAGAATTAATTTCGCATATTTTTTTTTTTTTTACGTTTGAAAGTTTCAATTTTAGTTCTTCAGGATATTTTTTTTTCTGATTTTTATTGGTTTAACAGAAAACACTGCTTGATGTTTATCCTTTTCGCAATTTATGGCTATTTATGCAAGTGGTTTGAATGTTTTTGGATTGCCGTTCTGTGCCATCTACACTAATATTACAAAGAGGAAAGATTTGATTATTTGTTTGTATTGAATAGGCTCCGAAACTACTGGACCGATTTGAAAAATTGTTTTACCATTAGAAGCCGACATTATCCCTGATAAACATAGGCTACTTTTTACGGCGGGAAAATGCTTCATTCCTACGGGAAAACGGGTAATAGGATTTAAACGGCGGGAATTCCGAATTTTACGCAAACGAAGTTGCGGGCGGATGGTAGTAGCTAATTTTTTGCTTGTAGCAATAAGTAATGTCGCATTTGATAATATTTGGGGTTGAAAGTTTTAAAAGTGCTGGAGAGTATTCTTTTCTGTATTCTATTGGTTTTAAAGCAGTCTGCTTGATGTTTATTGTTTTCACACATTTTACACCTTTTTGGAGAAATGGTATGAAAGCTTGGATTATTAGCACTTAGGTAAGTAGGCATGTCGTTCCAACGGATAAAACCACATATTTGTAAAGATTTCAGTCAAATATTATCTAGGTAGAGTAACTGTGACATAAGCCCTTGATACAAAATTACTAACATCTAGATAATAACCAGTAATCTAAGTAAAATGATTGATTTCATAAATAAAGACACATTAATCTTTAAATTCATAGGAAACCTTGTATCTGTTGAACCAGTTGAAGTACTAGTATCTACAAATGTTTATCTTAATCACTATTTATTTCGTAACTAAAAGGTATCTGCTATTATTTTTGTTTAGCCTACTACTAGATACTCGTTATGGACGATAGATAGAATACTCTTTTTTATGTACACCATAAAAACTAGAGATAATAATTTTAAAATAATAATATGTATAGTTAAATATGTAATAATATTCATTTATTTTCATATTATTTATTGTTTTCATTTTAAATCTATTAGGGATTTTATGCGTTCCTGCATACGGTTTTATGGACTGGCAAAACATTCATATTTCTTTATTAAATGCAAGTTTTATATAAATGTACGAGTATTTAAACCAGCCGGAGTAAGTCCTCTAATGGATGGTGAAAACCGCTTCAAAATCGAATGCCTAATTTAGAAGAACAACGTGGTCATACACACAGACAAGAAAATCTTTAATTTGTATAATGTACGAGTATGTTTAGATTAATTAGGTATTATTATTCCCAGCCTTTCTCAACTTACTACCTTGCCTTAAGCTTTTGAGGTTCGGCGCATGTACATACGCCAGCACATCAAGCTACTACAATCTGTGACACTTTAATAGATTATCAACTTTATCGCTAAAGTATAAGGTTCAATGTTTATTGGGAAAATTTGCCCGTTTCGGGTAGCTTGATCTGCTGGCGTCTGTACCATCGCACGCTCCCAACTCATGCTAGCATGAGGAACTTCATGGGGTTACAGTCAGTACAAATTCGACAGAATTTCCTCACAAAAAAACAGCACCAGGTTTCAATACCATTGTTCGTGATATGCGAGTACGCAATAGACTTATGAATACTTTCATAATTTCCTAGAACCAAACATTCGGAGATATGTGACATCTACCAACCCGCAATGGGCCTGCGTGGGAGATTACAGCCCACTCCTTCTCGAAAAGAGGGGGTCTGTGTCCCAGCAGTGGGAATATTATAGTTTAATTATGCTTATGCTCATACTAAATACTTTCATCACCCATTTAACTTAATGGACTTGTTGTTTGGAGATTGAATGAATTAGTTATCTAAATTAAATAACAGTAAAAATTATGGATAAGAACACATTTTATGCGCGAGAAGAGAAGTTTGTATGAGAAGTTTTGTTTTATTGGCATTACAACCGCAACGTCGATTAAAGTTAAAAGGAATGGTATAAAAAACTTCACGTTAATTAAATATCAAATACCAAAGTTTAGCAAACACAATTCCTATTTATTGACAAACTCCAATTTATCTGATTGATAGATTAATCTTTGATTGATTGTTACCGAACCGATCCTATATCGTAAATCATTTAATGACCTATGTCTAATGACACATTAAGTAGTGGTTTATTTTGTTTTCACAAATCCGCGTAGCACTCAATCTATGAAATGTTCTATGAACTTTTAATGATCATAATAAGTTTATTCGTATGGTTTCAAGATTTAAAGAGAAAATCTGAATGCTTGGAAGGAAACGAATACCGATTAGCCGATATTCTAAACGCAAGTAACAACTAAAAACCTGAAATATCAAATTCTCCAGTGGAACTTCTACGATTCGTTAAAGTATTGGTGCAGTGAATACTCTTTATTATGCCTGGTCAATTGCATTCTTCAACGTTATAAAGAATACCTACAATCAAACAAACAATAAATATCTACAACCGTCAGTAAAAATTGTAATCTACGTTAGGCAGAACTTCAAAAAAGCTGACCTTTTTTAAGTTCCAGAATTCATTATAAGTCGATTGCTTAGGAAGCTCGTCCACTGAACAGGAAAAGCACTGCTTTCAGAATATGTATTCTGTCGAGAAGTAAACAGCCTGCGATCTAGAAGTCAATAAAACATATTTAAAGGGTCGCATCCACAGGCGGCACGGCTTTACCAGAAAATATGTCCGAGAACGCATTTCCAAAGAAAATATAATTGCGCAGCCGTTTAAACAGCATTGATTAAATTAATTTAACTTCACAATTGAAAACGTATCTCAATATGGGCTTCTCTTTATTTATTTAAACTTTTGCACAAAAAGGTAGAAAGGCGGATTTAATACCTTAGGCATTCTCTACCAGTCAACCAAGGGTGGTAAAGAGATTAGATGGCAGGTCCTTTGGTTGGAAGGAACAATGATAAAAAACAAATTAAAAAAAAAGCTATTAAAACTAGGTACACAAATACATAAATAGGTTATAAAAACATACATACGATTTACTTATTATTTATTTATTATTCGATTCATTTATCACTTTTTTTATTCAAGGGAGAGAGGTGTTGAGATGACTCCACGCTATTTGTTTTGAAAATAACTGCAATTTCCGTTTAAATGAACTTTAATGACCACTACAATGTAAAAGTCAGAGATATCGCCATGAAGTGCTCCTTTGTTAGATAAAGTGAACGGTATTTTATCGGTATTTGCATTTTAGATAGCATTCTTAATGGACACATCGTAATCCCATTACAAGTTCCCAGGAACGATCATTCTTCCACTTTTTATGGTCAATCGGCTCCCTGTGAAGGTATCGCGGCTTATAGCACTTGTAATCGTTTTGAAATGAATTAAATAACCTGTTTAATGTATGTTCGTAATAAAAATGTGGTAAATGGTCGCCATTCCGTTTAGTGGTGAAACTGTTCAGCTCGTAAGCCTTTGAAGAATATGCATTTCATCGCTGTAATGATGTTGACTATTTTGATTGTGAATGTTGGGCATTAATTTTTATCTCAATGTTGAGATAATCATCCCTAAGGGCTCTTTCCTACGGCAAGATCCTGTTTTTTGCAGGGCCCCTTTTAGTAGTGCACGTGTTTAAATATAAATATTCACACAAGCATCCTGTTTGCAGTATCCGGAAAACAGGATGCTTGTGTGAACATATACAACGTGTAACGTTAAATGCGCAAAACCTCAGACACCTCAGCTGATTTTTAATTCAATTGACTTATTTCAAAGAGAAAATAAGTCATTAAAAAAATTTTAAAAGTTTTATTTGCTGTGTTAGTTTTATTGGCCATTCTGATCGTTTCTTGCGTCTGCGACGACGCTTTACCGGGGGAGGAGTCGTCATCGGGCCGCTGCGCCGCGCGCTGACATTGGCTTGCTTGAACTATTAATAAACAGACACGGCAAAGTTTTTAATGAAGATTTTTTGAAAAATGTTACCTATATTAAAAAGCGGTTCAATTAATTCTGCTCGTTATTCTGATCAAACTATTTTCAGGTTTTGCGCATTTAACGTTACACGTTGTATATTTAAACACGTGCACTACTAAACGGGACCCTGCAACAAACCGTACCTGCACAAAACGGGATCTTGCCGTGGGTAAGAGCCCAAAGACTGGCAGCCCAAGTATCGGATGTCACATTTTTATGAAACACTTTCTGCACCCGATCCCGTAGGAATATCGGAATAAAAAGTAGTCTATGTATTAATCCTGGTTATAAACTATCTGTGTGCCAAATTTCATCAAAATTATTCCAGCCGTTTGAGCGTGAAGAAGTAACAAACATACACATAAACACACAGTCACAAACTTTCGCGTTTATAAGTGTGATTCTTAGGTGGACCACCACTGCAGTACTTATAATTCGTTGATACATACATGCTGCTGCGTGTTCTTTTGATACCTATACCCAGTTTGTTAGAAACTACTAACTAACTTACCAGCCCTTATGACGAGGGATTCGAGTCTATCCGGTACCTGAACATTTGTGAAATCGGGTATGCTTTAGTCTCGAAAGCAGGCGTGCTGGCCTTATAAAGGAAAAAATATGACGCATACGAACGTCACAGCAGAAGACCCTACGAGTTCCACACACTGTCTAGTCCGACTTTGTCCTTTTGAATAAGATAGCGCCCTTACGATGCTAAATTTTAGGGTGCTAACAATTCACGCAAAGGGTGCGGCGCAACAGCTGCGTGATTGTGTTGCTATACAGCGCACTAGCCGCATAAAATTGTCCGTTTAGCAATTTTTTTGCGACAAAGTGCCCAAATTAAAAGATACTATAGACTTGTAGTCACTTGAAGATACTTATATGCTCTGAAGTTCGTCTTTTGAATTATGGTCCTTATTTACATGTCAAAGCAAACAGTTACACCTCGATTTCCGTTGTAGTAGTATAAGTATTAAACTTAACTTACCGCTTGTTTCAAAGTGTAGTTCTTAGAGATAAACACAGGGTTCCAGAACTCTGACAGTTTTGCTACGAAATAATGCTCTCGCCGCCCTTTTAGTGCTTAGCATAAGCATAACAGCATATAATGTTCCCACTTCTGGGACACAGGCCTCCCCTCTTCGAGAGGGAGTGGGCTATAATCTACCACGCGGGACCAGTGCGGGTTGGTAGATGTCACATGTCTTCATATTTTTGGTTCTACGACATGCCGGTTTCCGCACGATGTTGTCTTTAACCATTTTTAGTGCTTATGGAGGATAAAATATCTATTTTATTATGGTGCAGATGTCAGCACATCAAGCTACTACAATCTGTAATTTTTTTAAATAGATTTTCAACTTTATCGCAAAATCATTAGGTTCAAAGTTGATTGGGAAAATTTGACAGTTTCGAGTAGCTTGATGTGCTGGCGTCTGTTCAAAGATTCTATAACGATTTGCTATAATGGACACTCCTAATCATTACAAACCCTATGGCAACTTTATGAAGACGTATAACGGATGAAAGGTTTCGCTACGCTGTGCTACGAAGACTTCTACAGGATGAAAGGTGCTACGAAGATTTCTACAGGATGAAAGGTGCTACGAAGAATTCTAAAGGTTGAAAGGTATTGCTACGCTGTGCTACGAAGACTTCTAATGGATGAAAGGTATTGCTACGCTGTGCTACGAAGACTTCTAAAGGATGAAAGGTATTGCTACGCTGTGCTACGAAGACTTCTATAGAGTGAAAGGTATTGCTACGCTGTCCTACGAAGACTTCTAAAGGATTTAAGGTATTGCTACGCTGTGCTACGAAGACTTCTAAAGGATGAAAGGTATTGCTACGCTGTGCTACGAAGACTTCTAAAGGATGAAAGGTATTGCTTCGCTGTGCTACGAAGACTTCTAAAGGATGAAAGGTATTGCTACGCTGTGCTACAAAGACATCTAATGGATGAAATGTATTGCTACGCTGTGCTACGAAGACTTCTAAAGGATGAAAGGTATTGCTACACTGTGCTACGAAGACTTCTAAAGGATGAAAGGTTCTACTACACTGTGTACGAAGATTACTAATGGATAGAAGGTACTGCTACGCTGAGCTAAGAACACATCTAACACGACTAAAGTTGTGCTACGTTGTGCTAGGAAGATTTCTATGAAAAGTTGCAGTGGTATCGAAATTATTAAAAAAATCCTATTATTTTCTTTTTATTCACATAAATAATGGATAAAAGAGAAAGTTAACACATAGAATATTCAAATATTTAAAAGGGTTAAAGCGAATGAAAGGAAGTACGCTACGTTATGGATACTTCTGTCTGTATACCTTATGGATACTTATAATGGATGCAAGGGTAAGTAATTGCTTTTTATATGTGCTAACTAATGCAAGTGTAGGATCTGTTTTTACTTATAATTGAGTTAGTATCATCTATAATCGTATGTAGCAATGTTCCATATAAACGTCTCGTTTATTTATCAATTAAGGATGTTTTCATAAAATTACACGCGGCATTTTTCTTTTAAGTAATGATATATTTGCAAATTTTCCGAATGATGACATATTCAATCAAAGTTAGTAAATCTCTCTTAAGGTATTATTTATTTTTGCTCCTAGTATCAATGACTATTAATATCACCATGCATAATATAAATAGTCGTTGATAAGTCATGTCATGAGTCAATTCTGTTTTTTGTTTTGCATTTTACTTTTCGGAGAATCTTAAGAAATAAAAATAAAAAAACAATATGACTCACCCCTTGACGTGTGATAAGAGTTAACTGACAAAATACTGTTTCCAACAAAATTTGCATCGGATCAAACGATGATTCATATTAATGATTAGCACATCGGCGCCTTTATAGATTATTATACCTATTATTTATTATACCTAGCTTGTTAAGGGTCTACTGCAGTCCCGGATGTCGCTGGGGGGGCTAGCCGGGGCCCGTGCCCAGTGCGCCAACTTCAGGGGGCGGCAAACCGCAACTTGGCGATAAATGAGCGCAGCACTTTTTATCTTTCTCTTCGGGTGGCGCACTGAGGAAATCGCTACGTGACTAGCTTAGGCATAAGTCGCAGTTGAATTCTTCCAGGTACTCTCCGTTTTTAAAGCACATGCTCCATTTCTATTACTTTGACGATATATAGCTATATATTTCATGCAACAGATCTATGCCGCGGCGAACTGAAGGTGGATGTGCGCCTCTGTGGTCAAAAATGTTGGAAAAAAAGTCCTTTGTTTTAGAAATATTACGAGGGCTGCCTTTTAAGTTGTGTCGTTTGCAAACCTCCCGCAATTATTAAAAAAAAAAACATATGGCTTTTTCATCTTTTTGAAAAGTGGAATAAACTGCAAAATTATCTGTGGGATGTTAATTTGTTCGCGAATATAACAGGAATCGTTAACCCAAACAGAACATTTCTAATATATTTACTACACTGTGCTGCGAAGGTTACTAATGGATGAAAGGTACTGCTACGCAGTGCTACGAGGGCTTGTAATATGTGTAAGTTTCTGCTACGCTGTGATACGAAGATTTCTAATGGATGAAAGGTTCTGTTACGCTGCACTACGAAGATCTCTAATAGATGAAAGGTTCCGTTACGCTGCATGCGCTACGAAAATTTCTAAGGAATGAAATGTTCTGCTACACTGTGCTACAGAGACTTCTAATAGTTGGAAGGTTCTTCCACGCAGTGCTACGAAGATGACTAATAGCTAAAGAGTGCTGCAGTGCTGCGAAGTTATTAAAAATCATGGAGACTTTATAATGGTTGAAAGGGAACGCTAAGATACAGAATTTTGAAATGGTTAAAAGGATCTTCTACACTACACATAGATATTTACAGAGAATGAAAGGATGTACCTGTCTGCCTAACCTTTTTCCCTACTATGTTGGGGTCAGCTTCCAGTCTAACCGGATACAGCTGAATACCAGTACCAGTATTTTACATGGAGCGACTGCCTATCTGACCTCCACAACCTAATTACTGGGAAATATGATACCCCTTGGTAAGACTGGTTGTCAGACTTTCGTGCTACTGACGACCCGTAACGACTGTCAAAGATCCACGAATGACAGCCGGGACCAACGGCTTAACGTGCTTTCAGAGGCACAGAGGTATGTGAAGATGATCACCCATCCACGGACCAACCGCGACAAGCGTAGCTTAACCTGATTGATCGACCTGTGCGGCTGTTATTACTTAGCTACAAGCAACGAAAGGATGTACCTATGCTACGTTATGGATACTTCTTATGAATGAAAGGATATTTACTTTTGATATGTAACTCATGCAGGATGTATAGTTCGAATCAAGGAGTTTGAATGAGCTTTTTTTTGCTTATATATGAGTTAGTGTCATCTACAACCGTGCTTACCATGTTCCACGAAAACGTCTTGTTTAGTTATCGTATTACGATGCTATCAAAATAATGCACGCACCATTTTCTTTCGTTTCAAGTATTAACATGATATCTTTGCGAATTTCCCGAATGAACGCACTGACCCCAGCGTGGTTTGATCAGACTCGATTAATCGAATGAACCCTAAGATTTGCAGTAGCTCCTGAAGCTTCATGTTTCATGGTGTTACAGAGACCATTGTATATCAAGGAGTAGACTGGTGGGCACCGTAATGTTAGGGAAGACGTGCCTTTAGGATAAGGAAGGATTTGCGTACCAGATATGCATCCTACTCGTATAGTAGGCAATAGACTAGTGGAGAGATGGGTGATATTTATCTATGGGTCTTTTAAAGACGTCGCCGCGAGCTTAGTTCAGTTCGAGCTTTACAGGTGAATCTTTTAGCGGGGTTCAAATGCTTTCTCGGCTCTTTTCTATGTACCTATATACAGGATGTCCCTGAAAGTATGGATCAAATTGAATAGGGGCGTGGGCAAGGTCATTTCCAAACTTTTTAACCCTGAGAATATCGGTGAATTTTTTTACGGTTCCAAAATTATTATAATTTTTTTTTTCAGTCATTTCGCATAGCGCTTAAAGAAAAAAACATAAAAAAAAAACTATCAGGGCTATCAATTCAATTTGTTTTCAGGACGTTGTAGAAGAGTGGACCTTTCCTGTGGTAATACTTTCACGCAGCTAGAAAACATGTGTTCAATAAGGAAAAAAACATTTACTGCAAAGGCTATGTGCTGGCAAAAATTGTATTCAATTGCACCGAATTTCTCAGGGTTAAAACGTTTGGAAATTACCTTGCCCACGCCCCTGTCCGATTTGATCCATACTTCCAGGGACACCCTGTATATCTTTGCGAAGTTTCCGAATGATGAAATATAAATATTCAGTCAAAGTTCCTAAATCTCTCTTAAGGATCTAATATTTTTGTTCCTAGTGTACATGAGTATAATATCACCATGCAAGGAATACTTGATATATATGTAAATAGTCGTTGATATATCATGAGTCAATTTTGTTTTATGTTTTGCATTTCACTTTTCGGAGAATCTTAAGAAATATAAATAAAAACAATATGACTCACCCCTTCACGTGTGATAAGAATTAAATGACAAAATATTGTTTACAACAAAATCTGCATCAGCTCATACGATTATTCATTTAAATGATTGATTGATTTCCATTATAGACAATTACATTATTTATTATAATTAGCTTGTTAAGGGTCTGCTTTTTGTGCTTGTACAACTATTTTATACTGCCGTGCGATTCTGTAACTTTCTCACCGTGAAAATTGGGTGAAGTGAGCGTGGAGTGAGCTGTCATTAGGGATTAATACTATTGGCACTGCTCACTTCAAGCTCACTTCACTTATGATTTCACGGTGAGATTTTTACAAAATCGCCCGGCTGGTGTTCAACTTTAAATGTTGGGAGTTCGGAGTATGTATAATTGTATATATATAAAAAAAACTTCTGCCGCCTAAAACGATGTATGTCATGCATACATCGTTTTAAGCGGCAGAAGTTTTTTCGTCGTAGCTCTCCCAAACAAAATCATGCTGACATACATACTGTTAAGAAATTATCTAATTAGGGGTTGTAAGGCTGTACTTTGTTAGTAATTTTTTTATCGAAGTATTTTATTCCGCACTAAGTAAATAATTGTGATGTTGAAATATCAATCGATAATGCAGTCGATCATAACTTTCTGATAATTCTTCATAGTTTCAGTCCTCTCAGTACCCCCTCTGGGGACAAAGTCGGTTAAATTTGAGTTCGCCCACGACCTAATGCGCTGAAAAGTGGAATAAACTGCAAAATTATCTGTGGAATGTTAATTTGTTCGCGTATATAACAGAAATCGTTAACCCATATAGATAGCTCCGCATTATTTTAATTATCTGATATTTTCATGGCTAATGTTTAATCCAGAGATGATGTTAGTTTGGTAGGAAGTTCTACAGTAATTTGCATAAAAGGTATCTCTGAACAAAAGTTGTTTTTTTTCAGATTTATAAGGTGGCCCCAAACAAAGGCAAAGTTATCTGCTCATCACACTACTTATTGATATACTTTATCTAGGTCCTTAAAACAAAACGGAAGAGAATATACGAAGTAAAAACATAGCATTTATAGTCTTTACAAAACGCACCAAAATTGCCAGTCGCAAAACTACCTAGTAACGAGCAGTCGAGACACTTTAAAACTCATTAATTTAGGGTAATTTAATTTAACTATCGGACTATTACTGTTACAATTATAAGAACAGTAAAATTTGGCTATCGTCCACTTTTCCTAATCTCCCAATCTAATGACCCGAAATGCAAATTTATTTCACTTTTAAATAGCTCACATCTTTTTGTTCTGTTCCACATTGTTACATTTCATCGATTACAAAGAAATGTTCGTGATTTAAATGTAATAATGTACATACATACCTACAAACATAAACTAACGCCTTCTTCCCACGGAAGTAGGCAGAAACTATAGAACGCAACCTGCTACGATCCTTACATACCTTTTGCTTCGTTTACGTTCATACATCCGGCGGTCTATTCTGTACAAATCTCACCGTGAAAACTTAGGGGAAGTGAAGTTTGTACTCTACCTGAAGGCCAATTCTCGTACTTAAAAAACGTATTAATTCAAGTTCTATTCAGCGACAATCAATGTCAAAAAATTGTCAAAAATGTATGGAAATTGATTATAATTTTGACAGATTGAGACAGATTACAATGCGAACGTTCTTAAAAATACGGGAATAGCCCCTCTGATGCTAGGTAGTGACACTATTGACAGCTCACTTCACCTAAGTTTTGATAAGATCTAAGTAATAATCAAATTGTGCGAATAATTTAATTGGTTAATATTTACTGTTTACTCAATAATTTGCGGATGTAGAATGTGTCGTAGCCTCATAGGGACACATATTACGCGGTACATATTGCGAAGTGCGACCTTTTTACTCGCCTTTGTACAGTATAGATAAAACAAAACAATGACGTTTGCGGACGATTATGTCCATTTCTGAGTAGCTAATTAATACGTTCCCATGACTTCAGTCATGGTAGAAAGATATTTACATACATATAAATAAACAAGGATCACGGTATCCGCAGCAGTATGAACAATGTGCAGGAAGTGGCTTAACCGCTTTTTGTTTTCAATCGAGTACTTTGATATTATTATAATTTTATTCCCATGACATTACATGAAACGTGCCATATTTTAGTACCACAAACATTTCAGAGATTGTTGTTTACAAGCAGTGTGCATTAGCGGTTCCACGCATTACTATGAATCCCGTGAAGGTCTCTCCTCGTTGCGTTCTAGCATTGATGACAAAATCGAGTGCCTTAAAGCGACAACGGCATTAATTCGATTGATAAACCTAAGTCGACTCGGGCAACGAAAGTGGAACAGGGTTTGTCAACATGGACCGTCAGCTGGCCCCGACGATAGTGCTTATCGCCCGCGGGACATAGTCCGCTCATTCACAAGCCTGTCCATTCACGCGCCTGCTCCCACTGCCAGCTTCGGGCCAATATGGTCCTTAAGACGGTCATGAAAGGGTTTAAATTCGTGTGTGGGATGTGAAGGGGAGGTGGGGCAAGGGGTAATGTAGATCGAGGATATCGCGGGGTCAGCGCGGATTGCAGGCGCCCGATAAACGTCGATGGCGTCCAACGAGTCAACTAACAACCTAACACACGGACACGCCACACGCACATATAAACACGATCTAAAAAATTTAACGCATAGAGAATTGAATTATCACCCCATTCAATATTTTCAACATTAATTCTTACTCTTGCATAGTCGATAAAGAAAATATGTCATAAATAAAAAGTTCAACTGTCCCATTCATTTGTTGCGTGCGTGATAGTTAACTTGATAAGGATGTAATGTAGTGTCGAAAACAACGGTAGTTATTTTGTCATTTTATAGTAATTTCTCTATTTCTGAAGTAAAATTAATGAAATCGCGCTTTTGATCTTTATTCTCAGCTTAAAAGTTCATAACTATTAAAACTGCAGCGGGCTGAAAACAGGTGCCATGAAATAATTGTTTCATTTTGTTTTGGTAACATTTATAAATTACTGAATACGTCAGTGTTAAGCAAACCAATGTTTATGAAAGTGATAATTAAAAAATAACTTTGGATTAGTGGCTCACTCACTTCACTCAACGTGAACCATCAATTGTTAGAACGCTATGTTTTGCGGTTTTATTTCAGGACCACGTTGAATGGTTAGACCACCGATTGTAACAACTGCGTCCTTCGATCAACAATAGTAAGTACTAGAATTCCGATGAACGCATCAAAAACGGCAGGAAAAATAAGACCACAATAACATTGTGCTCTTAATTTGCGACATAGATTTTTCAACTTTATTGCTTAGAAATTATGTTTTATTTTTCCATAAATATTTTCAAAATACGTATACTTACTTTTCAATCAAAGTAGTAAATATTTTGCAAACGATAATACACTTTATGTTTGAGTGTTAAGGTTTATAATCAAGTTATATGCTATCGCAGCCACTTGAGCGATGTGTTTTTGTTCGTAATCCTTAATCTAATGCTTTTATTGATCGAAGACCGCGTCACATGAGTAATGACGGTGGTCCAAAGCAACGTTCTGCAAACAACTTATGAATAGGTAGATAATTTTATTAGTAATTTACTCTACTTCATTTAATATGCAGCACTGATTCATTGATCATGTAAAATCATGACACATATGTACAATATGGTAACGATTTCCGCTAAAACTTGCAGGAGCCGACCCTGTTGACTTTTGACATCGCTGCGCACTGAATCATCTAACAAATAATGTATCATTCAAACTACGAGTGTCCGTTATTCGCGAGTATCACTCATTCATGCTTCTGTGACATGACGCGAAGTATTTAAAACGATTTCATTGTGGCGTGCAAAATATAGGTACTACATTTACCTACGCAACTGATAAAATGGATTACATACTTGGATGTCCCCGCTTTGCGCGCAATCTGTAGCATTCTTTGCAGTGCATTCAGAGACATCATCATTAGAAAATAAACTTTATATTATGGCATGTAAAGCTTTTTTTGGGTTGCGCCGATAGCTCTTAATCAGTGCGTATAGCGATGTATGAATGATTGTTTTGATCTGTCGATGCCACTGCGTAATAACATACGTACATACTGTAACAATGGACTGAATTGCCAGTGCAAGATGTATGGCGTCTAGGTCGAGAAATTGTGATTCAAAAGCTGTCCCTTAATTGAACGCAAACCCATAACGGCAAAGTCAACAACAACACATTCGCTGTCACTCGGCTTGGACTACATAAGCTGTGTTCAATGTTCCCACTGCTGGGACACAGGCCTCCTTTCGGTTATAGGGCCATAATCCACCACGCGGGCCCAGTGTGGCTTGGTAGATGTCACATGTCTTCGAATTTTTGATTCCTCACGATGTTTTTCTTCACCGTTTTGAGAGCAACGGTGATGAAATTTGCACAAAGTAAAGCGCCTGTCTGGGTTCGAGCTTACGACCCACAACTCGTAATTCGCGGCCATTTCCACTGGGCCACCACTGCTGGCTTTGACTAGTGGGACCGAAAAATAGACAAGATACTAGAATCACTTCCTAAACATCAATTAAAGGAATCGTCGAAAAGAAATGCCTTGCTTTTGGTCCAATGTTATAATGTGATACGATTCTACGATCTATCGTTTGGTTCCTGGTCCGAGCTGACACTTCATTTTTCAGGAAACGTATCAATGCCCAAATTCTACAGACACAACAGGAAGGAACAGAAACTAGAACAAGATGAAAGATCGAGAGATGAAACAAGTGAAGTTGATCAGGTGCCAATGATTTCTATGACCGGTAAATGTTGATGGCTTGGAAGAACCATGAAGTGGGCAACATAATGACATTCAGCACCAAAAATGAGGTGCCTGGCTCTGCGCCCGTCGCACAGCTTGGCCCATTGTGCTGACTGTCTACAGGTTCTTAGGTATAGTCAACAACTACGTCTTAAGCAGTGATAAAAATCCGTCAGGAACTAAAAAAACGCATAAAAAGAGAGCATTTTCTGAAGCTTTAAACTAAAACTTGTTTCCAGTTTTTTAAGTTAACAATAATTTTCAAAGCGAATTCAGTTCTGATACCAAGTGGCAAGATTGCCGATAGCAGAGAAAAATATTGATGCAATGAATTCGGTTCTTTGTTTATAATATTTCCAAATATATGTACCTATGCAACGTTTGGTCACAATAGCATGCAGTAACATTAGAATCTAAGAACTCTTATCACAAGAACAGCAGATCATCTAAAAAGCCAGGTTGTCGGCACGCCTGCGGCATCGACCGGACGTAAATGGATGGAACTTGACCCGTCAATAAAGGGTTCCATTCATGGCATCATTTATCGGTGATATTTCCAACGAGGGTGCTTATCGACCAACAAAATCCATCGATTGTGGCACGTCACAGGCGCCATCGCTGAATTCTAACGAGTTATCAATGTAAACGGTTTGTTTACACAGTTAACCGTAATCTTATCCGGTGACCTCCTTAGACTCTCCCGTTTCGAAATTGTATCGTCGGTATCGTGTGGTGTCCTTATTACTTGTCGACGGAAGTGCGCGCTCGACTCGATCCGGCGAGCAAACGTTCATTCATGTTCTACGTATTTATTTAGTGGGCAACCGTACCTACCGCGCTCTTCAGATAATGACTCCAGACAGTTAAGGCACCTAGTTTATTTTTATGTTTATTGCTTTATCTACACGATGGTACTTGAATGAAGGAGTGACAAATTCTACAATGCGTTGGAATGCGCTGTTTGATGACAAAGAAAGTTCAAAGTCCTTTGTTGTATGTGTGTGAAGGGTGATACGAATTGTTTATACGAGGACAATTCTTGACAAAATGAAATGGTTTTCGAAACCAGCTTTGTTTTATGAAATGTCGTTATAGAAGTGAATTGTTAAGACAGTTTGAATTGCATTTTTAAATAATTCTCTGGAACCTATCGACGAACGCACTATTTCATCGAACATCATTTAGCTTGTTATCAGGGAGACAAAAGCTAACATACAAAATAAGCCACCGATATCTATTTTTACAAGTCTGTTTGCTTTCCAAGGTGTCGGTTGGAGCGGAAGTGGCGAGTAGGAGCGGGAGGAAAGGGACGCACGCGCAAGCTAATTGCCGGGAATTTCGGAGGTCGCCCGATAACCCGCGTCTGCACCGGAAGTCGATAGTGCTTTGATGTGTTGCGGTGGCGTCCGTTCCCCTATGTAATGTACTTCAGTAATAAACGGCCACCTAGTTGAGCCAGCCTTGTTCGACACTAAAGACACATACACGGTCAGTCCTATCTTCAGATCTGATTTAGCAAAAAATCATACGATGTGTGCTGTTATGGTCTCAAGATCGATCGTTTATGATGCCTAAAGTGAACATAAACTGAAGCAATTAGGCCCCGAAGCGACTTCAGATTCAGATTGATGTGTCGGTGTATACCTAATACAGGTGCCTTTAATACAAGTGAAGTTTTGGGAAAACAATACCTGAAAATCTGTCGTACCATCGACACGAATAAGAAAAAGCCTTTTTAGAACGATACTATAGTCATTATAGAAACACTTTTGTTAATGATGGACATTTCTGATCGATTCGCCGATCATGAAAACCGATTTATCATCTAAGTACGGATGTTGAAAATCAAAGGAAGGGATACTCAGATGAAAGATGATTTAAGACAAGAGTGTGTCATGTTTATACGGAATCAGAAACCAAATATTGCATGATTTTACTGCTGATGAGCCATGTTGTGTGCAGGACGGTGCACTTTGTCATAGGACCAGGTGATGTCATCAGGAAAAGAGATAAAAGTAATTTAAGATTTAAAAAGTAACGCCTCTGTCTTAAGGGTTTATACACATCAATGCGACGCAACTTACGCGCAAATACTTTGGGCATTTCATAGAATTACTCAACGCTTCGATGTGTGAGGGCCATAAATGAAAAGGCACGGAAACTCCTTTCAGAAAGCTAACAGAATGACATACATTTGTTCGCTACTAGATGTTTAACACAGAAAA
Source organism: Eremobia ochroleuca (assembly GCA_949629135.1). NCBI lineage: Eukaryota > Metazoa > Arthropoda > Insecta > Lepidoptera > Noctuidae > Eremobia > Eremobia ochroleuca. Next base: position 8,019,672 of record OX451400.1, on the reverse strand, counting down.
TGCTGAAAAACCCCATTGTATGCTATTGTATATTTTGTAGTGTTTGATGTATTTTTTTATGTTGTGTATTTTTGTGGTGCACAATAAAGTATATATAAATAAAAAACGTTTTTTAGGAATTGTTTTCCAGCAGTGTAAGAGCAAATACTAGGTACGTAGGTTTGTTCACTATCTGCCAACGAGTATCCGCCAACCTATTTACATATTTTGAAGCTTGTCCGTTCTTATTTTCCGCTTCAGTTGTCCTGTTTTTTAGGAACATCAGGATAAAAAATAATGCGAACAATTTTTAGTTCTTGATTTTCGACCGAAATCGTTTTGTTACGTGGTTGCAACTTCGTTTTCTTGCATTGTACGGACATGTAGTAGATCTGATCTACTCTTTTGTCTAACTACCCTCCATCAAACAAAGCTGCAGTGTTAATAACATACATTTATAAAAGCTACGTTGATTACGGTCTTTGATCAATCCGTTGATTTAAATGAATAAGTTAGGTTATTTAATTATAAAGGACTTATTTAAATTCCAGCTTAGGCTATCTTAATGCAAACCATAATACACTATGTTATAAATACAGTTCTTATCGAGAATAAAAGGAAAATCGTAAGGTTTCAGCGATGTCGTGCGCACGCGCCGCTGTAAGTTCCCCAGGGAAATACCAGCCACATCCCGGTAAATTACACGAACGTCGTTTCCGGGACATATACCTACGTCAATAAGTTGTTCCTATTAATAGATATTATATTCCTTTTGTTATGCTAATTGGCTATATTTAAGTGTTGCAAAGGGAATAATTGTTTTGTTCAACAATTTTGTTGTTTTTTGGGGCCAGTAGATAGATTGCGGTGTTGACGAATAAATACAGGAAAATGTCGTTTGGTTTCTATTACCTTTTTTAAGGTAGTTTGATTGTAATAACCGTTTGTGGTTTGCAATATTTTTGTACAAACAGGAAAAAGATTAAAACTGGCAGGTATCCATGGTTGCCATGCCAGGATAGCGGCATCATATTCGGAGAAAAGACAGAATGCAAGCGTTTACTGTTACTCAGTATGTAAAATTTTAGTCGCGCTTCAACTCTTCGTTAGTGTGTATCGAGCCTTAGATGAAAACCGCTCGCGTCATCACGAAATCCAGCTGGTAGTAAAACCTAGAGGTGGCAAAATATATTAGATGAATGTTGAATAAGGAAATTTTTGGTCCTGGTATCACAGCATTGTCATATGTTAGTTTTTCAGTGTTGTGTCGGACTATAAAATAAATAATTTTCTCTAATCGAGGATGTGTGTCTTGTGACGAAAATTGTCCCAAATGGCGGTTACAGCACATCTCATTAGAATTGACGTTAATGAAACAGATAACAAGTAGATACATTGAGTAACGGACGAATGAAATTTCGTCACTTTTTATGATAAAAAATCAATTTGTGTCAGCCTGTTTAACCTTTATTATCAACGGCCGTGTGTTTTTGCTCTAAAATGCTATTAAAGGCGATAGTTCATTCTTTTTAGGGTTTAGCTAGATCCATTAGCCTAACACTTTGAAAGCGTCTGTGATAAGGGGGCTCTGTTGTAATTATATGACGGTCAAAAAGGGCTTATCTCAGACCATTTTGAGGAAACGATTTTTGAATTTGAAATGGTAAAGTAAATATTTAAGTGGAGAATTTTACGGTTTTGACTTGACCGTCATATCCACTGACAACTTTCCAGTGCCTCCAATAAAAATAACATTTAACATTTGACTTCAACGTTTCTATTATTATCTATATTATGGGTATCATCAAACCTACTAACCGGTAACTATAAGTGGCGTATGTAAACATTATCGAAGCCGCTACCAATAGATACGGCACCGAAATCTCTGTTCAATCCAATATTTTTTAACGTTATCTCTAGAGTTGTTACATTTAAACAAATACGATAAGGGAACGGTAACTAGCTCCTACTTACGAAAAGTGTACCAACCGGATGTAGCGTAGTTCTAATGACAATGTTACAGATATCGGTACCCAGATCTAAGAAACATACATTTTATATTTAATGATACTAAGGGCCCCTGCTTCAAGTGTCCGGATATGGCATTATCTACTTACCAGATAACTAATAAAAATAGAGCAATTTTTTTTCGGAATATGTGTCAAAATAAGCTCATCATCTGCCTAGCCTTTTCCCAACTATGTAGGGGTCGGCTTCCAGTCTAACCGGATGCAGCTGAATACCAGTATTACCCCCACAAACCAGTTACTGGGAAATACGATACCCCTTGGTAAGACTGGTTGTCAGACTTTCGGGCTTCTGACTACCCGTAACGACTGTCAAAGACTGTCAAAGAGCCGGGACCAACGGCGTAACGTGCTTTCCTAGGCACGGAAGGGTCTCGGTATGTAAAGAAGGTCACCCATCCACAGACCAACCGCGGCAAACGTAGGTAGCTCAACCTGATCGATCGACCTGTGCGACTGTTATTATTTAGCCACGGCCCCCCCTCAAAATAAGCTACGCAGATCATAAATGAAGGGAACACCAGTGACAAGACTTCTCGGAACAAATATTTGTATGACCTACAAGTAGTTGTTCCGGGTTTGGCTGTTTGTGTATGTGACATTAAATGTTTGTAAACGCACCCACAATACAGGAAAAATTCCTAGTGTGGGGCAACGTTTTTTTTTTTTTTTTTAATAAAAAAAATAACAATAAATAAATAGGTTTCGGTTATGTAACTATTCACTAAGCTTACAAGTGAGAGGAAATTAGAACCTTTTACAGAAATATAGGTTGGCAGTATCAAATATGTCGCTAACTGGATGTGACTGACACGGGACTAACTTAATTGGAAAGCAAATAGCCAGACCATGCAAAACTACGTGATTGTGGAGGCTGTAAATATGTATATGATGTTGTTACCTTTAAAGTGTAAATAGAAGAATTTATTAATGAATTTACCTCAGTACCGTTCACCTATTGTATTAAATTATGTTTAAGGAACTGCTCGGCCGAACACTGTCTCTTAAAATACAGGTGATCCTAGTTTAAGAGGCAGGGTTATATAAATTATTGTACAGATTTTGTAGCATTTGTTTTGTTTTATGTATATCTGTAACTTTTGTTGGTGAATAAATAATTTAAAGAAGAATAAGTGGCCGATCGTTGAACTATGTGCAATTAGGTAGGTCATCCAACAGTCAACTTCTGTTGGCTACGGACGATGATGTTCTTAGTAGTAGCACGTACCGAACCTATCGAAGTTTTAGCTTTATTGCGTTAGTACGGCAATGTTTTTAAAGGAAGCACACTAAAGTACGAAAGTGTTTCTAGAAATATAACAGTCTCCGTTTATGAGTCACAATGTAAATAATTTCACCAGGACAATGTCAGGAGTGACTGCGACGACCCGGATGTTGGTCATTTCCATGGAAACATCCGAATTATGAACGCGTGTTCCGTTAGTTAAAAATGTCGGAGCTAAATCAGTCACCGAGTTATACAATGGCATGAAAATCTATAAAAATTTGCAATTTTCATCAAGAATCTCGTGAAATCGGTTTGAAAAACCTGAAATCGGGTCGATATTTTTCTTAGCCGGACGAGATTGTGGGCTTACAAAAAGCTATAGCAGGATAATTCACCGTAATTAATTTCAATGATAAATTATCTGTAAAAGGCATCTTCAGGTACCTTTGTACCTATTTTTCTGTTCTGTTTTTTCTTTTCTGTTTATATGTGTGTACATAAATGGTAGAATAAAAAAAATAAATAAAAAAAGTAGGTATTTCATTGTTAACGGTGCTATGGGATAGTGGGTTATCTACAACGTACGCTAAGTTATAAAAACGAGAACCCGTAACCCCAAACCCTGGTGGTATCATTAACGATGGTTGTACTTATAATCGTGCGTTCTCGACGCCCGCGCCACGCCGGTCGCGTTAATTGTCGAGGTGTCAAACAATGATGTCCACGACGTTAGTACCGTGAGCACGCATCACAATTATCAACGACCTATTTAGAACGCATAATTAGTGAACATTACGAATGGATCAACTAATCACACGGCCGATAAAACACGGTTGTATATAATAGGGTCCCTAATTGTTTGTTTTTAATACGAAGACAATTTAATCTAATTACCTTTAAATACTTATCGTTAATAAGCGGGACTGGCGCCAAATATGTCAATGCAGATAGATAATACCTATTTGGTACTAAACCTGCACAGTCATCCCTCATTTGTTCGGACCAATTATTATAACAAACAACACAGCACAAATAATGATACTTCATAGAGACAGCTACTTACCATCGACAGGTTTTTCAGGACATCTGAAATAAAACCAAAAGCAATTTCAGTAAAGGCAGATTCAGGCTGTAGCAGACGATTATATGCAAGCAAAGCCTTGGCTTGGCTTTGGCTTGGCTGCTTGTGCAGAGATGTAAAAAAATGTTAGGGGCCCGATATTATTTTGTATGCGGTAGACGATGCTCTCTTGTTAATTGAGGCTGGGCCCCCGTTCCGTGCTCCAGAAACCGTGGAAGCGGGCCGTCAGACAGTTTGCAATTAATCGATTACAATAATTGAATTACGTGATGACGTAGTGACAGCTGCGCAAGCGCCGCTGTGTGCGCAGGTGTCTGTGTGACGCGCTCTTTGAGAAAATCAAAGGAAAACCCACGCGCTCGTCTCGCGCCACAATCGACACGTTTTCATTTGCAAAATATTGGTGTTACCACCTGTAATCCGGTTATATTAATGTATTCTGCGCTCGGGGCGTCGACTTTACTTTTTTTTAACGAACATGACGCGAATTGTTCATGAGCTGTATCATTAAAATGGGGAAATGCGAATACATGATGAAGTAAAATACGTGGGTGGATCAAATATAAGCCGGACTTAAGTAAAAAAAAATACGCACGTATTTTTATACTCGTAAAAAAAGGAATATATTTTATTTTTCTACATAATCTCCCCTTCTATTAACACATTTTTCCGAGCGCAGGGGATGTTTCTTGATGCCAGTATCGAAGAATGTAGTCGGTCGTGCCTTTAGCCAATTGCACGCATATGATTCCACTATCTGGTCAGTGTGAAAACGGCGTCCTCCACTTGAATTTTTTTTTGTTGCCATTTCTACACTAGAGTTCTTGAAAGCGTATTCTTATCGAACTGTAGAGTCAATGGATGCAAAATTTCGGAAGGTTTTATGCCCTCCCGTGTTAAAAAAATTATGATAAGTCGTTGCTCAACAGACTTATATACCTCCTGCTCATACATGATGCTACTGGCGCGCAATAAACTAATGTGAGCCGGAGCAGTATACCCCCCTCCCCTAGATGATCCCCCCTAACACATACAACAGCACCAAGCGCGTCACTTCACTCAGCGACCAGTAATAAAAAAAAGTCCTGTTTATATTTGATTCACCTAATACATATCTATTGGGTTGTCAGTCATTGTCTCAATATGTGTATGCACGGGAATATCAAGTACCTATGTAAATAATGAAATGTGACGTAATACAGATATGCGATAATGCAGTAGAAGAACCTAATCTTTGGCCAACTGATTAAAAGATACCTAATCTATGTATCACTTTAATTACCTACAATTTAATTGACGGGTTTATGCGAGAACCGATATATCTTAAAGCATCTAAATATACAAAACCTACGGAGAAAGATTCTGCTGCGATGCAACTATGAAAATTTGCGACCATGATATCCCATGGAACAGATTAAGTCCATAGAAAACGTGGGTGGTATTAGCACATCGTCCACCTTAATGATCATGTAACATCACGACGGTAGTGATACGTCATTACGGTTTTTGACAGGAACTGTGACGATTATTTTTCCCTTTTTTACCCTCACCATTTCTATTGCGTGACTATCACTGGTTCTTCTGAAAGGTTGTCTTTAAAACATCGCTCTTAGCGATAAGACCGCCCATTGCGTAACCCTTTGTAAAAAAATATATTTATGTCTGTAATTTATATGGTGTACAATTGTACATAATAAAGAGTATTCTACGAGTATTCTATCAATTTAGCTAGTGTACATAACAAATGTGTGCGTCTTATAGCTGATTAAAGTACATAACCTGGGGATCACAGTGATTTAGATTTATTTCTACAGCTAACTGAAGGGATATTATAGCTGGCAGTATCATCACAACGCTAATATTTTCTCATTGTTTTTCTTATTTCTTTTTAGTATATTCATGTATATTTATTTGTGCTTGTACACTTTTTTGTATGTAATTAGGTATATATTATATTTATAGTTTTAATAGGTTTATGCGTATCTTTATATATAAAATATTTATTCCTCAATTTTCATGATTGCACCTACTACTGTTTGTCTCTGCATCACACAAAGGTTGATTGGTAGAAAATGCCTATGGCATTAAGTCCGCCTCTGTAAACTTATGTGCTTGAAGTATAAAATGAATTAATATTAAATCTTACCCAACTTCTTGAAATACTACGTTAAGGTGATGTATAAATAACCATGGCTTACTCACTGCATCAACTCAATAGTGACTTTGCGTTGGGTCATGAACATCATTGAATTAAGTATCCTTAGATGACTCACCGTGTTCGGTGAGTCATATCATGCAAAAATCTTTGAATCCCAGAATCCATTGCATTATTGCATATGCCTTGCACCATATTGTAATTCACGGGCGAATCACATTTGCAGCTCCGTAGTGCTAAGATGGCCTCTAAAGTCAAACCGCTACACAATTAAAACATATCTAAACTGAGATTTTTAGACTCAAATGACAACGATCGACCTTTTTTGTCAACATGACATTAATGTAATGATTGCAGCTGTCATTATGGTATAGCAAATTAAAAATCAGAGTTTAGGTAAGAACTAGTCGCTACGATTGGTGCTTCGGAAAAAAATTGTGCAAATTTTTGTAACACCTTCCATCAACGACATTCCTTTGGCCTGGTAACTGTCGCTTATAGTCTTTAGATATCCAAGCATAAGCAATCGAATCTGTGGTACTCTGCAGATTGGTGGTATATGAATTTTGTGGGGTAGAATCTGGTGCTTATAGTCAGTAGCTTCAACAAGTAAGCGATGTTGAAATTATTTGAAAACTGTCATCAATATGGCTAGCGTTTCCACTTGCCAGAATTTAACATGGCTGGTGTCTGCTTCTCAATCCTATCTGCTGTCTTAACAGGTTAACCATGCATTACCTACTGAATTAGTATAGCATAATAGAGTAGACATGCTGGACCGACCCCAAAAAAAAATCTGAGGAGGATGTATTACATAAGCCTTTTCTCTCATACAAATGTTTTGTTATTGTGTGAATCACCATTTTTCGAACGTCAAAATTACAAAATACAGTCCCCCAAAACGCCCACGCTTCATCACTTCCTAGTGCTTTCGTTGGGGAGAAGAAGTGGCGCATCTAGCTCCCCAGCAGCACAGCATATTCATGAATGAGCAAGATTCAAATCTGAATAAAGCCAGTGACATTATTTAGGAGACTTCAAGATGCACGGATAGACGCTTATAGCAAAGATAGGTGGAACTGAAACCTTCTCAGTCAATCCTCATATAGACATTCTGTAGCGTTCTTTATAACCAGAAGAATTTCGCATTTAAGCTAAGAAATGGCTGTAGACATTGGTTATAAAAGGTAAACAAGTAAATTGAAGCGTAACGTGCACAGCATAGAGTGAACATTGGATAGCTAAAGATTCTGGATCAGCCGTGCGATTCTGTAACCATCTCACCGTGAAAACTTGGGTGAAGTGAGCGTGGAGTGAGCTGTCATTAGGGATTAACACTGCTCACTTCAAGCTCACTTTACTTATGATTTCACCGTGAGATTTTTACAGAATCGACCGGCTGTTATATTAAATTCCCTGCCATTCAAGAAAATTGTAATCACGCTTCCACTTTTACGATGAAGCGCTAAGAGAAGTAAAGAGTTGTTGGTGATGTTCGAAAGGACAGGCACTAAGGTGCCACGGTCTTTAGCTTGAGATGTCGTAAAGCCAGAAGCAAGTCCCATGTGCTTAGGGGAGCGAAACAGCGACTGAACAGAATGTATTACTTACCTTGTTCTAGTTAGGAGCAGTGATGGTGGAGTAATGATAGCGGCTCCGACATACCCACGAGTTGTAAGTCGTGGGTTCGAACCCAGACAGGCGCTTAATTACTTTACTTTGTGTAATTTAATTCATCATCTCTGCTCTCAAAACGATGAAGATAAACATCGTGACGAAACCGGCATATCCTAGAACCCAAAATACGAAGAAATGTGGCAACCTGTACTGGACCCGCGTGGTGGATTACATTACAGCCCGCTCCCTCTCACAGAGAGGGGGTCTGTGTCCCAGCAGTGGGAACGATAAGGCTGATTCTGCTGAGGTTCTAGTTACCAGAACGAAAATGGGCTTAGCAATGGGTTTTGCAAGCCCAAATTGGCACATAACGGTATTTAAATATGCTGTGTTTCTTAGGGTATAATCAGAGAGGCTGTGGGTCTCACTATCCCCTAAACACAGCATTAGTTTGGATCTATGTCGAGCCCATTTCACAATTGATATAATATGCTATGAAAATTCTGGTCTGAACCAGAGGGAAAACACAGCCTGACGACTTTGCACTGTGTAGACTGAGGCCATCAACAGAATTAGTCATGAAAATTGTAGTCTGAACCCCAGGGAAAACACAGCCTGACGACTTTGCACTGAGTAGACTGAGGCCATCAACAGAATTAGTCATGAAAATTGTAGTCTGAACCCCAGGGAAAACATAGCCTGACTTCGAATAAAAAAGTCAATCAATACGACTAGACAGCATTGAGAAGACTGAGGCCGCGACAACGCAACACGTCTACACACCATGAGACCAAATCCGACCAGCGGAGTAGGTAATTGCGTAACACACTATCAGTAGCAATGACTTTCATTTTGACAGTTCAACAACATTCATTGCGTTATTTACGTTGTTCAGCAGACAAATTTTTCTAACATATGAAGCAATGAATTAGCAATATCCTTCAAAATTATTCTGAATGAGATTGATAGTGCGTTACGCAATTAGGGTTCTGATCAACCCAACACAAGCAAGTATCAAAATTATTTACGGTTTGACAGTAAAGAGCAAGTAACTATGAAGCTATGAAGGAGTAATACGAAGGGGGAATGGACAGTCCGTCCCAGCTGCACCTACCTAGTTGTGGAGATTATAGTACTTCAACATTCCAAGCAAGTTGTGTAATTAAAGTGAAGGTCACTGAGGGGGCTGTGAACCTATTGAAGGGTTCAAGTGAGGGACGATTATAAAGTGGAAAGGGGGATTATACAGGGTGTAGATATCAGTTTTTGATATTAACAGAAATTATTTCATTGTTTTTTTCTCACAAATAGGTAGTTTAATCTGTGTCCTGTTATAGACATGTAAAAATAACGAAAATTACCTAGCAATAAAGAACCCTTATGTTGGTAAAACGTGTTGAATAAAAAAGTAAACTACATACTTCATTGATTTTACTATCTTTTCTAGTGATTATCTATCTACCTTCCAAATATATATTTTTTTAAATATTTTTACATTCTATCTACGTAAGGGCTGATTTTTTTCAATAGTCAGATAACTTTTATCTGTGGAATTGGTATTGCGGTTTGACAGCTTTTGTATGGAAGATATGTCAAACTGTCATATTTATTCTGGAGATAAAAGATGACTAACTATTTTAAAAACCAGCCCTAAATGTCTTCTATAGGTTTCTAAATTAAAATCACTTTTCGTGCTGTTTGCGTGACCGCGTTATTCTTCTAGACTACGGAACATATTTTGATGCGGTTTTCACCATTATTTAGATAATTTATTTCGGAAGGTTTATGTGTATTTAAAGATTATTAAAGTAAAAACCGTGGGAAGCAGGGACTCCTTCGCGCGTCGCTAGAAAATAATAAAAGAGAAATAGATTTTAAAACTAGTGAAGCGTCTTGGGGTCTTTAAAAAACAAATGAATTAAAAGAAAAATTAATTAAACGGCCTTGGTTTCTTCATTTGAGTCTAAATATTGTTGTTGTTTAATCTACAAAATAAAGGTAGCTATATGAACTCAGAAATATTCATAATCCATAAACTGCATGATAATTTCCTTCGACCCATGTGAAAATAAATTATTGTCTCCATGGGGGTATAAGATTATGATCATAAACTAAAATTATTCTAAAGGAATTGGTTTTTCTCTGAAATTCCTAGCTAAAATAAGTCATTTATAGGTTGTACCTAAGTTAAAAAAACATTTTATGTGAAAACAAAAAATATATATATCAGATTTTAAAATTGAAGCAAAAATATTTTATAGAAATAAAATAAATTAAATGACATAAATATCGGGCGCAGGTTGTATTGCGCGACGTGCGTGCGCATGTGTGTGTGTGTGTGTCCGTGTGACGTGCGCGTGTGGTGGCGCCCGCGCCGCGCGGTAGGTATGGTGAGAGGCCGAGCGGGGGCGCGCACACACACAGCCGCGCGCCGCCAATCGCCGCGCCTCTCACACGCACACCACCGCACACCCGCTATGCCATAAACCTAGTTTTCTTACGAAAAACG
>OX451400.1:7982786-8008876 GCA_949629135.1 Eremobia ochroleuca | reverse complement strand
ACGAATTAAGACATTTCGTAGCACACAAGTTGAACTCCCGATTTTTGTAAAAACAGACTAGGTATGTGTAGGTACGCACATAATATATTTAACGTATGCCTAATAAGCGTGATAAACGGCACGACATATAAGGCACGTCGACGTTTGTACAGTCCGGTTGTAAATAGAACGGCTATAGATCCGCTTGCAGGCTCACCGCGGCACCCGCGCTGCATTCTAGAGCACAGAATTGTAAAGAGAATAATGGTAGTGGTTGCGGCGTCGGCGTCGCCGCGCACTATCAATAGTCGGCGCGTCACCCGCCCTACATACTTGTCGCGACGTCCGCCGCAGCCGGGACCACGTTTCGTCACCTCATGCGCTAAATTCCATTTTTAAGTCCATTGTTCCTCGTCTGCGACGTCGGCGTCGGACGACCCCGCGCCTCTCGGCCGCTCGCCGCTCTCTGACGTAACTACGATTCTCATCGTCCCACACCAAAGCATTCGATACGACAATGTTATGCCACGGACCTGATGTTTATTATTCACACGATCCAATTCTGTCAAAAACGTTTATACACTTCCGCTCGCCACACATTCTTATTGTGGCGCCTCGCTCGTAACACTTGCCGAGTTTTAGTGTTCTTACTAGTCGTATTTATTTATTTTATTGTCATTAATACCTGTGTCCTTGAGCTATATAATTTGCTGAAAGAGGGTCCACGTTGGCCGGCGTTAAAAATGAGTACCTAAAGACGGCACATTCGTCATTATCACGAGTGTAAACACGCTTCGCGATAAAAAGTAACACATTTGCGCTATTTCCCATACTTGTCAGCAATTAGAGCAACGTTTGTGTTTGTGTGTGTGTGTGTGTTTGTGAGGTCGACAGAGGGGACGTGTGTCAGGGAGGAGTGGGGGTGACACGTGTGGCCCACATAGTGCCCGCCCATTGAACTCCCGCGCTACCACCACCGCGCCGGACGTGACGTCGTCACCAGCGCACCTGCGCCCCCACATCACAACACTACCCACCAGCGCCACCAACACACTTCCCATCACTAGTCATTCTGTAACTCCAACCAAGCAACCTTCACTAAGGACATGTCCCCTTTCTTGGAACATATTGCATATGTCATCAACGTAAACCCTCGTATACCATACATAGGTCACGCTAGGCGAAGTCCAAACATTAATTACACGTCCACAGCTGATAGGAAAAATTCTTTGTAGAAATCTAAAGAAGTCGTAATGTGTCCGACAATCAAGAGCACGTAGATTTAGAGTCATCGTAGGTGGTACGTGTGTGGTACAACCCATCGATGTCGATAAATTGGCAAAATAATTGTAGTGGCGCCGACTCCCGCGCACGGCCGAACAAGGCCGATGAAGGCCGAAGCCGCTATCCGCACCATTTGATGCAGCAGCAGCGCACGGACACCGCGCCGCCTAATTAGCAGCGCGGTGTGGGTGAGCCCGCATTGCTTACCACGGACCCTGCCGCCTTCGTTTATTACTATTTTAGTCAATTCACTTCTATTATATAAACATAATAATGAGCTCTAAATTTGTCAAAGAACACGCCCGCAGCGACTCCTACTCGCGGTCCGTCAGTTCGCATTTTGTTTCGTATTAATGAACGGTTTTATGTGTTACAGATGGATGAGAATTAGCGGAGGAAAGAAGCATAGTAGTGCGGGTGCGCGCCTGAGTCAGCATGATGTCATAGCAGGCGGTGGTGCGGCTAATGGGAGCGTCCCGCCGACCACGTCACGTCCCATACCCGCCGCATACTTCACCCAGTCGAGCGATGACAAATCCATTCATATTCTTCCATTGCTGCTAACTGTTGTGTTAATCATTGAATTCTTGCAATTCCAACGTAATTAAAGTCTATCAAACGAAACGGCACACGACACTCGTTGCTAACCGACTGCGGTTTTCCTCTCCTGATCGAATTTACACTTTAGGTAAGTAACCAGTACATTATTCAAGTATTTTTCCTATAGATGTTGTGTTCCTGGTTGTAAACAGGCGCGTCGAGGAAGAGTGAACAAAAGAAGCGTGAATAACACGAAGAAAGAATAAAAGGAATTACGAAACTGGTTTTCATAATGATTTGACAGATTGTTCTATATTCTGAGATCATTGTGAAAGCTGATTTTGTTCCTAGTTCTACGGTGAGCCGTCGGAAGCGGTAAAGAAGACTGAATTTTAACGGGAAGATGTTTTTTTGTCTTTATTATTTGTATGAACTGTGCTGTGTATATTATTCTAGCTATATATTTTGTTTATTTAACTTGTAAAAGACCACACTTCAATGTCAATCCCCGCATTTAACCAGACACCGATTCACTTCTAAAAGGATCGACTGAAAAACTAATGTAAGAAGTCAAAATATCGTTTTTTCTAGTGTAAATAAATTTTGTTCTAAATCGGTATTTATTAACAAGTATTTATACCTATGCCATGTATTCGGGTATAGTCAATTTAGAATGTCGTAGAAAAAAGCTGTTTTTGCTTCATCCTTTTAAAAAAAATTGGGCAAATACAATATTTTGATGAGTCTTACCGCAAAAGCGGTAAAAATGTGTATATGATATTGTATGATGACGCGAGGCATTTATTCCATGCATCAATTCAATTGACTGTAGTCTCTGAAGGAAGAGAATAATAAATTGTAGGTATTATTTATTTTGATCTATGCTTCAAGTAATGCCATGTTTATTCTTAAGATTTTCCAAATCTGTGTAAAACCCTGTTATATTGCCACTCTTTAAATGTATAAAATATGTATGTTGGTGAACAAGCAATTACTGGCCAACAAATGTATCTTATTTATATGAATCCACTTTCCGTTATCCCAAATTGTCTTCTATACTCATATTTTCCAAAAGCAGACATCTCAGTTTTCACTTCCTCCCTGGCCATATACCTACTCGTATAAACAATTAATCCACCTTGACGTTTCTTATAGCCACACACATCTGCGCTTCATACTTTTCTTGGCACATGCACGTTGCACGCGACAAGCAATGTTAAAGAGTTTCACAGAAAAGTGTCTTCCCTGCAAACCACGAAAATATGTTAGTCCTCAATTTTCTGTCCACGGCCGCTACCTTCACAGACTACCCTTACGTACCCACTACTTATCTTATTCACTGTCGCCACACCAGAATCACCTCTTAACATTCTCATTATAGGTGAAGGCGTTTTGGGGGACTGCCTCTTGTAATTATGACATTCAAAAAGTGCTGATTCTCAGCCTAGTTTGAATAAATGACTTTTGATTTTGATAGCTGCATGCAGTCGCCTACAACACCTAAGTCTCTTTTGTACTCCAACAATTCGACTCATTCCACGGTTCCACAGATCAATAAAACTATTAGGTATCTTAAATACCCAAGCTCAGTGCCTAGAACGAAGAATCGATATGAGATCAGGTCGTCGCGTGCCCTGTTTGCTACGAGCAAGTAAGCAGTGCTACGAGCTTTGCCATGGTAACTGGGAAACACATACATCTAATGTAACTACTCACCATCACACCTAAACATATTATACCTACATTAAAGTCGCTTTTCGTGTATCTGTGTGACCGCATTGTTCTTCTAAATTACGCAACCGATTTTGATACGGTTTTCACCACAATTTAGATAATTTATTCCGGATGGTTTATATGTATAATACATTATGATAAAACTTATACAACGTGAGAAAACCGGCATGTCCTAGAACCAAGAATTCGAAGACATGTGACACCTACCAATCCGCACTGGGCCCGCGTGGTAGATTATGGCCCACTCCCTATCCCACAGAGAGGAGACCTGTGGGACGCAAGCCTCCTCTCTGTGAGAGAGGGAACAGCAGTGGGAACGGCTGTGAGTATGTACACATAATAAAGAAATCACTATGTTTTGGCAAGTCGTAAAAACCGTACGAAGCAAAGGCGGGCTGCTAGTGTCCCATAAAAGAGAAATGTGCCATTTCAAACCGCTCTTATAAAAAAGGTCTGATTCTGTAGTAACTGATCTGACAAGTAGAGGAAAGTAACCAAATATGGAATACCATTTTGTTTTTTACCCTTAAAAAAAACAAATTTTAAAAATCAAAAACTTTTAATCGTAATTATCAACTGACATACATTTTCGCTTTGGATAGTAATAGTCTTGTAAATTATTTATTAATTATAAGTACTATAATTTCTCCAAAACAAAATAAACACAAAGGTATCTATTTATGGAATAGGTACCCCAAATATGGAACAGTAAAAATTAACCTTAATTTCTATGAGATACTATAGGAACTTTGGTCAAATATAAAATGTTACTTAAACTACTTGAAATAATCACAAATCCAGGGGTGGAATTCTTCACCAGCGCAATCATTATATGCCCAGAGTTCGCACATGAAGCATTTTATCCCGGTTTATCCTCGAATATCGGTTTCTGACAGCAACAAAACAAAACAGCCTCACCGCGGCTATGTCACTCACTCGACTGTCGAGTTGAAACCTGTACGCGTGTATAGTGTTAGAAAGGTGTGCGTTCGCGCAGCGGAATGTTGTTGAATTTAAAGATTTTAATTATGCAGATATTTAGTGTATGACGTCGTATAATTGTGTATGGTAAAAAAAAATTTGTGCACGCAGCCATTGTGGAGAAATTCACCAAAAACTGATTCCGCTGGGCGAACGTTGTCCTGGCGGAACTTTTTTTAATCCATAGACTTTAGAAGAAAAGAGATGTATCCAAAAATTAGTGTGTATTTGTGTGTAATTGTGTATGTATGAATAAAATTAGTGCATGCATAAACTTCGGAGAAATTCAAGTTTCCGCTGCGCGAACGCACACGTTAGAAAGAGATAGTTGATCACTGCCTACTGCGTCTAGCTGTATTTGTTTTCGAGAAATGCGGGTATTCCACATTAGGGATACTATTCCATATTTGGTTACTTTCCCCTACATAAATTGGGGATGCGCAAGTATGAGTAATTATTGCGCAATAGCCGCTGTAAGCTGCGCCTGCACACCCCTACCGTCATCATAATTGTAGAGTATTAACGCTAACGCGAAGTCTGAAGGGGCCTTAAGCGTTTCCTCTTAGTCATCAAGCCTAAGACATTTAAGCGAAACTTGGATTTGAGTATTTTGAGTAGGTACCTATACCTACACAGTAACAAGTTTTCACTTTTTAATCTTCTACGGCCGTTTTCTACAGTGTTACTGTAGTGGTTCGCTTAGTTGTTGAACGCCTAGTTATGCAAACTTCGAATGCTTAAGGAATATCCGCCATTCAACATTCTTCTACCCATATCTTGAATTATTTGAGGTATTGCTTCATGTATTATTCTTCCACGCATTTCGCCGTCATCTCAGTAGTCGTACCCTTTCTACTCATACCATCTCTACTTCACACAATCTATTCATCGTTTGTTTAATTCCCCTTCTCTAATAGCTATCCACATTTGTATTCAAACTTCCTTCAAGACTAAGACTTTCCTCACTCCTCCGTATCTCGTGCAAACTATAAGAAATATCTGCATGTGTGATAAGGACAACTTATTATAACTATATAAAACTTACATTTTTCGATTTTAATCATGTTCAATTCTACTTAAGGGTAGCCCTTATAAATCGTAACTAAAATGTTTGCACCTTGTTTACGATTTAAATAAATAAATAAGAAATAAGCAGTAGGTACCTTTGTACTCAAATTATAATTATGTCATATCAATATGTTTTTTACTGTGTGTACATAAATAATAAAATATATTGTATCAATAAGTCAATTGTTTTCTTTTTTGTAACCAGAAACGAATTATTGTAAACGAAAGCTGCTTCAACTTACGATTAATATCTCATTTAATTTTAGGAGGTAGGTACCTAGTGTATTACAATATTGGTGAGAAATAAAGTAAATTCTATTGTATCCGTCTAGTGCCGAAAGACAAATGTTACGAAACCACATCAATAATTCCACAGTTAAAGGTATAAAGTGGCAACTCCGAGTACAAACATTAAGATAAGCCCCAGAATGCATCTAAAATTAATTTTTACTCCATTTCATTTTTGATGCATTTTGAGTCTTATCTAGGGAACATATGAGATTGTAACAAATGGGATTGTATGGCAAAATAAACGAATAAAATACTTCAAACTGTTTATTTCTAGCACAAAATACAAAATCAGCGTTACACCGTAAGTCCGCCGTGAATCTAATTAATTATCGCCATTTTTCCTCTTTCTCACTCGCACACATACTTCTCTTTCTTTCGTCCGCTACGTTCCGTTTCAACACGCGCGTGTGGGAATATGTAGAATTATATACAGTATAATCTTAATTTGTTTCCCTAAAGTGCATAGAATTAGTATGTACTAAATTCTTTAAGCTGTCAAGAGTATTTCTAGACGAGTAAATAATGAATTCCGAACGAAACCGGTGATTTGTGAGTCGGTCAAGTAAATACAAAAACTTATTTTACTCTCACCTAAAATTTAAGGATAGCAGAATAAAACATTGTATGTGAAATATTTTCTTAATTTTACGTGTTATTTTGGATGTGTAAGTAATTATAAATAATAAATGTAGTAAACTCAGTGGGATGTATGTTTATGGGGCTTCACTAAATATAGTCTGTTAAATTGTTATAAAAATACATTGAATATCTTATATTGTTTTAAAACAGTTCTGCTAAATTAGATTTACTTAAGACTGTCAATATTAAAAGTTATTTGGTCAACATGTATGGCTAGTTAAAAATGGCGGGAATGTTAGATCGTCTTGGGGAACTATAGGAGGGGATGCGCGGCCATTTTGGAAGGCTGGAGGGCAGTTGATTACAGAGGTGAAAAGATGGATTACCGTTCATGTAAGTTAATTGATATTATTGCTGTTAACTATGTTCTCCTATATGTGGTATAATACAATATGTCTAATAATCATGTTCCGTTTCCTTTCGTTGATAAGTTGCTATAGCTTTGAGAAATGGCCCAAGAGATTAATGTGATAACAATAATTATTTATGCAAATGTAAAAATGTGTTGATATTATACAATACATTAAAACAAGCTGCCATGGAGTTTCCATGTCCTTCCTTCTCCATGATAACCTAGTTTTGGAACGGACAATTAGTTTTCTCATTAACATGTTTGACTGACAAGCCTAATTGAAATAAATGCCTAGTCTTGTCTTTCTGTGCTTTTCTTCATAAAACCCTTTCCCTACACACCATATTCACAGGTACTTCATACACAGAATAACTAGTAACCATTCTGACACTCAAAGCTTGCTAATTATGCTGATATTATTACCTATACATATAGTTAACATACACCTTTCTGACACGCGCGTTCATACCTTAACCTAATACAATATTTTCATCCCACATAACTGTGACATACATAATAGCATAACCAGCAATAATTTTATAAAGTTCCCACTCCTGGGGAGGGTGTGGGCCGTAATCCACCATGCGTGCCCAGTGGGGGAAAACCTCGGGTAGGAAAACCTCGGGAGGAAACCGGCATATATCTTACAAGGAAACCTCGCGAGGTGTCCCTCACCGATTTAGTTGCGGCTTTACTATAATAATCTATATGAAAAATGATGAGATACGTATTTTTTCTTTTTTGCTAACAAACGTTTTAAAGGGGTGAAAATCACCCTCAAAGTTCGTACCCCAAAGTGATGGTTTGCAGTCATCACATATTTCTAATAATTTTTTTCCAAAATTACTTTAACCATTAAAAAGAGCATAAAGAATTATGAAAAATACCGTTATTCACATATTTATAAGAATTGTGGATATACAATTTTTTTTTAATTAAAAATAACAAAAAATTCATAACTCAAAAACTATTTATTATTTTTTAATGGGACCAATTTTAAGTCTTATAAATATGTGAAAAAAGGTACTTTTCATTTTTTTTTATGCTCTTTTTAATGGTTAAAGTCATTTTGGAAAAATTTTATTAGAAATAAGTGAAAACTGCAAACCATCATTTTGGGGTACGAACTTTTAGGGTGATTTTCACCCCTTTAAAACGTTTGTTAGCAAAAAAGAAATAATACGTATCCCATCATTTTTCATGGGGAACTATATTTTCTATCACCAAAATTTATATTTGTCATCAAGTTGTATCACCTAATAAATAGATCTATCGCCACGAAATATTTTCGTTCTCAGATAAACAAAAATTGTTCCCAGGTATGAATTATCAAATTAATGTTAATATATGTGTAAAATAAGAGATCGATAACCAATAAAATTATATTGCATTACATGAATATAAACTTCGTTCTTATAATAACAGTTTTGTTACTTAAATAATAGCTCTGTGCTCAGAATGGTAGATCTGTCACCAAATAAATACCCACCCCGACACGGACAGGTTAGGTTCGAAGGGGATGACGGGGGCTCAAGTGAGCGAGCGGAGCGAGCGAACGAGCCCCCGTCATCCACTTCGTGTTAGGTTCCTTTAAACCCTGCAGACAGAAATAGGGGCCCCGCGAAGCGGGGCTCCGTCGACTACACCTGTGATTTATTGGTGATCTCTTTAAATTAGTTTGCTTAAATACTTATTAGGACACACCTATTATAATACATACAAAAACATTTATTTGGTACTAGACCTTATATCTCAGGATTTTAGGTGATTTATTGTGGAACTGATTTTGCATTGTTTGGTGACTACATTTTGGTGACAGATCTACTATTTTGAGGACAAACCCTATTATTTAAGAAACACAAAACTAATTAAATTGGTGATAGCTTAAATGATACCCTTTTTCATGTAGATTATTATAGTAAAGCCGCAACTAAATCGGTGAGGGACACCTCGCGAGGTTTCCTTGTTAGAACCAATAACACAGGTATGCATGGGTAAAATTAAATGGTTTCTTATGGATTTCGAGGTGCTGATTAACTGAAAAATAATGAAAAAATTCCATCACGTAAGGTTTTTTAGAAATCCTAATAAATGCTACCCTAGCACAATTATGCTATAATCACAATTCTTATTTTCGATATTTATTTTACTTGTGGGTAGTTATTAAAAATATTCAGTAAAATGTGATTGAATGTCGCTATAAATATCATTTATCATTTGTTGGTCCAGATATTCGAAAACTCATGAAAGACAGAGACTTTGAAACTAAAATGAACTCTGATGAAAAGGAAGCAAGAAAGAAAGAAGTTGTTAAACATTTTCTGGGCAATAAGCAAAGTTCAGACTAAGTACGTAGGTACAATTAGTGGAAAATATGTTAGAACATTTTAAGAAATTGGGATACAACATGAGCTTAAAAGTCCATTTCTTAAAATCTCACTTGGACTTCCTTCCAGAAAATCTTGGGGATTTAAGTGAAGAACAGGGAGAGAGATTCCATCAAGACATAAAGGCTATGGAAAGACATTATCAAGGGAGATGGAATGTTAACATGATTGCAGACTATTGCTGGATGTTGCAGAGGGACACTGAGAGTAATGAACACAGGCGAAAATCTTTAAAAAGAAGCTTGAGTGACTAGCGGAAGATGTATTAAAAGGATTTATAGCAGTTAATTTTGTAAGTTACTTTATTACTAACGTCATGAGAATCTAAACGTGAGAGTAAGCTTTGTATGTTTTTATTTTTTTGTTTTAATAAAACATCGACTTAAGGCATAAAAATATTTTTTTTTTCTATACCTCATTTATCTAAAAAACCTTACGTGATAAAAAAAAAATTAATAGCATATTCGACTTCAGCGCCCAAAATTTACTTAATATAGACACCTTTCAAACAATAAATTTTCAAAAAGGTCAATTTTGGATACATGTGTAATTCGAATAGATATAACAATAATATTATGTATAACAATGTGTATGTATTATTGGTCCTAAGATATGCCGGTTTCCTCCCGAGGTTTTCCGTCACTGTTTTGAGAGCAGTGATGATGAAATAATTTGCACAAAGTAAAGCGCCTGTCACGGTTCGAACCCACGACCTACACCTCGCAAGTTGCTGTCGTTAATACTGGCCACCACTGCTCGTATACTGCGACTAATGTGGAATATTCACGAAGAAGAAAAGGTTTTTTTTGGAGAAAAACGTCGCACTCTTTCGAATCGCTGAAACTCCTGTTTAGCCATAATCTACAGGTTCTACCAACCAGAAAACACGAGATATAAAGCAAGTGTCTCGTGGAACCACTGGTGGACTAAGGGGGGGCGGCAGGAGCGGCCCACCCCGGGCCCCTGATCCAACTCTTAAGGATGAGGAGGAGGGACCCAAATCTTAAGAACTTTTTAATCAATCCCAAACAAGGTAAAAATGGTCCCAAGCAGTGGTTCGAGTTGGACGCCCCGCACGTAAATATGCAAAAAAAAAATGTCGGGTGCTAAAAAATTTTTAGCTCGCTTGAGCCGCTCTCATTCCTAAGACTTTTTGCATAAATGAGTCGACAAAGCAACTCCTATTTACGTAAGAATACGAATGTTCAAAAGAAACCTGACCGAAAATTCAGTTAAGGTGTAAAATATTTCGATTTTCGAGCTCTTGTCCCTCGCTCTCGCATCCTTGCTTGCTTTTCCTGAACAGCATAATGAGGAGATGAATATCCACCTCCCTTAAAAAAATTATCATGCTGCTTGCCAGGCCCATGATATAGGTAAGAGTATAATTATTACATTAATTACGCACGTTATACTTTCGTTTTTTAGGCATTATTCATTTTTTGCTAAATGTTACCTGAAATGCAAGTACCCACATAAACTGAGAAGACGGGAAGGCCCCGGCAGGCTTAGTGGTGTGTGGACACTGTGTGGAACCCGCAACAAAATCAGTGAGAACGAAACAAAAGTATGAATAGGTAGTAGCTTCCGCGTCCCTCTATTGTATCAAGAAGTTGACGGAATATAGCTAGGACATATACGCAGTTGGACGTTTACAAATGGAAACTAAAATGCAGTACCTATTCTAACTGCTTATTGTCAGGTATTTGAATTGTAGGTAGTAGCAAGAGTAACAACAACAATGGTGACGATTCTGTTGTTCACAAAGTAAACTTTTAAGTTCAGTGCATCTTTTTCTTTCTATTTCATTAAAAAAAGGACAGAAGATTAATTTTAGTTTAGTCCTGTCAAATTAATCAGCGCCTGACGTAAATTGACGTAATTTTAGTAGGCAAGTTTTTAATCACGTCTAAACTTGTATAGAGTACCTAGTGTCAGACGCTGATTAATTTGACAGGACTAAACTAAAATTTATCTTCTGTCATTTTCTTAATTAAATAGAAAGTAAAAGATGCACTGAACTTAAATTTAGTTTAGTTTGTTAACAAGGGAATCAGCACCAGTATCTGTAACTGATAACTATTTCCAGGAGTGTAGGCAGACCTAAAGCTTTCCCCCCTCGAGTCTAACCACAACAACAAAAACTAGCGACAAGTATTACGAATAGACTAGACTAGACTAGACTAGAGAATATCTTAATTACTAAAAATTGATTTACCATGTAAAATCCTAGAACACAGTTTGCGCAATATGGGAATATTCAGTGAACATGAACTGGAAAATACCATGAAACCATGTTACATGGTATTTTACTTGACTTTTAAATATTAATCATAATAGGAAAGGCTACACCACAGAATCATCATAATCATCCCATAACAAATTCCTATTGATTGCTATTGAACAGTTAGCAAGCACGCTTTGTGTACCATCTCCCGCATTGGATCGCAGATCTGTAATGGTAGTGTAGGTAAGATTTAAGTATATAAATAAATAAATAAAACACATTCATTCGCAAGAATCTAACACATAGGTTAAGGTAACCTTTTCCTTATTTAACTTTGAGTTCTTTTTTTCCTGGAGATAATAGAATAAACTGTTTACCTCCCGTAAACAGTTTATTTCGTGCACAGTTTAACAATGACAGGCTACTAGGGATGGGAAATACATGCGGCAAGAAATAACGATATTAAGAACGAAAATGTAAGGAAAAAGTGCGGTCGATACGACGCCGCGCGCCTGGTTGAAGATTAAATGAGAAACATGAAAAATAAGGGTGCTTTGAACCAACAGAACAACACCACACCTTGTTTCTCCGAAGGATTGGACAGAGGTGTTCTATAGGACACACACATTTTGCCATTTATTTTCAAGACCCATGTAGACAATAGGGGGCGAACCTATTGGCATCAACCGGGTTCAAATTCAGACTCCGGGTTACTAATGACAAATCTACACTAATATGTATTATAAAGAGGAAAGATTTGATTGTTTGTTTGTATTGAATAGGCTCGAAAACTATTGGACCGATTTGAAAAATTGTTTTACCATTAGAAGCCGACATTATCCCTGATGAGTATAGGCTACTTTTTACCGCGGGAAATTGCTTCATTCCTACGGGGAAATGGGTAAGTAATAGGACAACGGGTAGTAGGAATTATCCTTCCGTACTTATCTTTTTCACATAACTTCTAAACGACTGAACCGATTGGGTTGAATTTTTATATGGGTATTTCGATGGTTTCCTGGATTATTTTAAAAATCAAACAACTGGACCTGGTAGGTGACGCTGCTGTCGGTATGTCAACTACTAAACGGCTTGACCGATTGGGTTGAAAGGGAAACGCCCATTCTTGGCCATGTTTTGCCCATCAATGTAACAAATGCAAAAAAATATACGTTTAATAACTAAAATATTGCTATTACTTATTTGTAATGAAATCTCCGGAATTAAAAGCCGATTTAATCAAGAAACTCAATCGTTTATTGCCTTATTTAACACTTCCGGTCGTCGGTCCTGTCAAAGTAGAGATGACAACTTTTACTGAAAAAAATCGAAACGCTAAAACGGGTGACGTACCACAAATCGATTTTTGGAAAATCAATTTTTATTACGTATTGTTTCGCTTTTATTATTTTCTTTAGAGGCATAAAAGTGTTTATCCATATTCGGGCTTATAAATAGAGATCCATTTAACCGATTCCGTGTTTCCAGTTTTTTTTAATATAGATTTTTCGATAAATCGATCTTATAACGTCATCCCTACGTCAATAATAATCGCAATTGACAACAGATTGACATTGGCATTTCACATTTTGTTTGGTGCGACTTGTGATTTTCTTTTCTACTAAGTTTTTCTATTTGATATTCCGACGACTTTGATTACGATGTGGGTAACCACATATTATACAAGTTGTAACACTTGTATAATTGTTAAGAATGACGAAACAGGATTAGAAGCAATACGAAAATATTGTTGCAATTGTAGGTATGTCTGATCGAAGGACAGTAAGGTGTTGTGCCCACGTGATGACAATTGTGTGGTTCTTGGGCTGGGCAAGGTTTCAATCAAATATAAATCCCCAGCCTAATTCCTAGATGACGTGCTTGTCATTTATTTAAATGAGAAAGAATAAAAAATCAGAAACCTATAAGTATGTCTTTTTTTATAAAAGTCCAACCGAGTTCTATGTAAAAAATAGTGTTTGTTTCTTTATCTATGATGTCAACCCTAACACCCATAATTTGTTTCTTTCGTGGGCGTCATTTGGCCAAAACCTCTTTATCAAATGGGCATTTCCCTTTTGTTTGTGTATTTCCATGGTTTCACAGACACGCATTTATTAAGCCCACCTAATCTATCTTTCTGTACATATATAAATAAACCAATTACATTAACCACATTATTTAAGCAACATATTTTTAAACGGCGGGAATTCCGAATTCTACGCAAACGAAGTTGCAGGCGGATGCTAGTACCAAATAAAAAACCCAGTAACACTTTGTCACGAGAACTTGATTCGTCGACCGCTCGTGAGGATGGTGCGGGGTGAAACCGTGGTTTAGATTACATGTTCCATGTGCATATTATTGCGGGCGGGTGCTGCATTCCACAACCAAGCCTGGATCTAGTTTTTGCGGAATTAAAACTAAACATTATTCCATTTTTCTGCTTTTAGTCGTTACTTGTAGTCGGAAGCCCGAAAGTCTGACAATCAGTCATTCCAAGGGGTATAGTGTTATCTACCTAATAACTAGGTTGTGGAGGGCAGATAAGCAATCGCTCCGTGTAAAATACTGGTATTCAGCTGCATGCGATTCGACTGGAAGTCGACCCCAACATAGTAGGGAAAGGGCTAGTCTGACGATGATAAAATTGTACTGCTTTAAAATTAGTCTCCGCGAGTGAGCGATAATTGTTATTTAGGTAGGTAGGTACGTCCGGCCCACCCAAGGTAGCCAGGCCACCTTGCTAGCTGGCAAACATTCTAATTAGGCCTATAATTTTTTGCTGAGAGAAGATATCCACGATCTATACAACGTGTAACGTTAAATAGTTTGACAAGATATAACGAGCAGAATTAATTGAACCACTTTTTAATATAGGTCACATTTTTCAAAAAATCTTCATTAAAAGCTTTGCCGTGTCTATTTATTAATAGGTCAAGCAACCCAATGTCAGTGCGGCGCAGCGCCCCGGTGACGACTCCTCCCTCTATAAAGCGTCATCGCAGACGCAAGAAACGATCAGAATGGCCAGTAAAACTAAAACAGCACATAAAACCTTTACAACTTTTTTAATGAGTTATTTTCTCTCTGAAATAGGTCAATTGAATTAAAAATCAGTTGGGGTGTCCTCTTAAGGGGTCATTGTACTCATCATTATGAACAACTTTTACTATGGGACCAAACCGGAAATCGCGAAAAAAAAATCAGCTGTTCCCTACATTTTGATGAGTTATGCGAACATAAATAATAAATAATAATAAATAAATAATAAAACTTTATTGTCTCAAGAAGATACATACAATGGTAAAACACATGAGTTTTAACAAACTTAACATGTACAATAATTTTGTTGACCGCTAGTACCCAAAGTAAGATTTAACTTGTGGTATGGGTACTAGGGCTCTCGTACTTAAAAGCAGCAGATAGGTGTCGTTAGAGTGTAGTGTATCGTAATATGTTGCATTACGGTAAGAAAATCTTAAATATTATAACTATTTGTATATATGTATATATATATATATATATATATAACAAGGTATTGTGTATGTGAGTGTGTGTGTGCGTGTATGTGTATGTAATTGTGTGTGTGTGTGCGGGTGTGTGTGATGGTGTGTGTGTGTGTGTGTGTGTGTGTGTGACGGATTAATTTAGGTTATAGCAAACTTAACTTAGTTTAATCAATTTTTCTGTTATAAATGTAGGGAACAGCTGATTTTTTTTTCGGTGACGAAGCGGGGCGCTTAAATTATCAAGCTAGCTTGTCGCTCGCTAGTTTTTACATTATATTAATTATCAAACTTTTCTACATACGTCAGATACCTTATTCGCCTAGTCCCCGACACTACACGACCCGTCTATTCAGTGGCGGGGCAAGACCTAAATTTCATGTGGGCAACATACATTTTGCGAGGCCCTCTCGTAACGCAAAAAGATGGATTTGAACAACAATAATTATTAGAAACTAATATTTTTTATTTATTATGGACAATCAAAAAGCTACAAAAAGACTATACATAAATTATTATAGGTAGGAAACAATGTCAATGTCATATCCGTATGTTTTTTTTTACTGTGTGTACATAAATAATAAAATAAATAAATAAATAAAGTGTTTAAAGTTTTAGTGATGCTTTAATTAGAGGTTGGCGCTATGCAAAAAAATCTAAAAACAAAAATGTGCGTGGATATTGGATAATACAAACAAAAAATAAATATGTATAAAAGATGCAAGTTTTACATCTTTAGGATCACATATCCATAAGCAATTTAAATAAACAAATAGGGATAACATATATGAAATCAGCTAATTATTTACTTAATAATAGGTCTTTACCTATGAAATTGCCGTTTTGTATGAAAAAATTTAAACGAATTTTTTTCATGTATTTTTTATTTGTATCAATCGAAGTAATCACCCATGCATGCATTTTTGCCAACGCAGTGGCAGTTTATTGATGCCCTTCTTAAAGAAATCAGCTGGACGGGAGGCAACAAATTCTTCAAAGGCATTTTGTACTGCCTCTCGGGTATTAAATTTTTTTCCCGCCAAGGAGTTCTCCAAATTCTGGAAAAAGTAGTAGTCTGTAGGCGCAAGGTCTGGTGAGTAGGGCGGATGACGGAGAGCTTCCAAACCCAGATCTTGCAACTTGGAGACCGTCTGCTGTGCAGTATGAGGTCGCGCGTTGTCGTGCAGGAGCAGCGGAGACGAGCGATTGACCCGTGCTGGTTGGAAATGTGCCAGCTTCTCCATCATTGTGTTCAGTTCTTCACAGTACACATCTGCAGTAATGCTCAGCCCGTTTGGTAAGAAGCTGTGATGAATCACACCGGCGCTAGACCACCAAACAGTGACCATCACTTTTCTAGGGGTAAGTTTTCGTTTAGGGCATTGTTTAGGTGCTGAACCAGGATCCAACCAACTTGCTGAGCGCTTGCGGTTATCAAACAGAATCCATTTTTCATCGCAGGTAACAATACGGTTCAAAATTCCTTCATTTGTGTGTCTGTTGAGCAGTGCAAGGCACGTCTCGACGCGTACTTCGCGCTGGCGATCATTGAGTTCGTTGAGCTTTTTTATCTTGCCAATTTGACGCAAATGGACCAATATTGTTTTGACGCTAACGTCGAAAGCTGCTGCTAATTCAGCCGTAGATTGTGTATCATCAGCTTCCACAATCGCCTTTAATTCGTCACTGTCGACCAGTCTTCGGACGACCGCGAGGTCCATTTTTCAGGTCGAAATTTCCAGAACGGAAGCGAGCAAACCAATAACAGGTAGTGCGTTGGTTTGTAGTGTTAGCTCCGTAAACGTCGTTGACGTTGCGTGCCGCTTGTGCCGCGTTGCTGCCACGACGGTACTCATATTCCATAATTACTCGAATTTTTAACGTATCCATGATGACGAAAAAGATTGAAATGCGATGAAAATGTAACACTAATCAATAAACAAATGACTACTTTTGGAAACGAAATTCCATGTTTTTAAAATAAAATTAATTTGAAATTAGAATTCTTAGCCAAACAAAAATTATTTTGTTTTGAAATGGCCAGTACTGCAGAACGGCAATTTCATAGGTAAAGACCTAATATTAATGGGAAGGAATTTATAAACTGAATTTTCGTACTTACAAAATAAGTCTTATTAAGTCTGTTTCTTAGCAAGAGCACAAAAGCGGGTCTCAGTCGGTCGATTAATAAAAAAACCGATAAAGTGCGAGGTGGTTGGTGCAGGGGTTCCATACAAATTTTTAGAAACTACTGACTGGCACTAGCCCGACGGTGGTTCCCCATAATACTCGTAGTTAACGCAAATGGTGCTAGCCGAAATAAAAAAGAATTTGGTAAGTGTAGGTAAGGGTTATTGTTATATCGACGGGGAAGTGCTAACAACTCCTAACTTACATTTTTTACGAAAACGACTTATGAATGCAGTTTGATAGAGAATTGAATTGCGCGTCTACTGTTATTATGAATTAGGTTGAATTTCGCAAAATTGACGTAGCTAGGCACCGAAGAAATATCTCCTATATTAAAGTCCATTACAACCTGATTAATTTTGGCAGGAAATATATTCTGTATGTATTTATTGATAAATGTTACAGTAATTAAAGAATTATAATTTAAAAGCGTAAACATAAAAATTGCAATGAATAAACATTGATTTCTCAGAATTATAACAGTGTTTAATTTTGTAAATACCTCCTATCTTAACCGATATGGTGATCATGATGGTGACATAGAAAAAAAATCGCCTGTTTTGCATATTTGGTCTATTTTTAGTAATTTTTAGATTCCATTGTTGTATTATCGCCGAATATAATTGAAAAATTCAACGAGAAATAATAATTTTCTAAGATTTCTCTAACTTGTTTGAAATGTGGAAATTACCCCTATCTTCAAATTTTCAGCCACACCAGCTTGGTGATACCTCCTATCTTACATTATGTCGCTAAATACTTATTGCAAGCAAATTTTCATTATTACCTTACAAGCGGGCCCATTTAAGTATAAAAATGCCATTTACACATTTTTTCTTAAACTTCTGGGAAAAATTAAAAACGGTTTTTATCGCCTCCTGTAAAATTGGGTTTTTGTAAGTTAGGAGTTGTTAGCACTTCCCCGTCGATATGACGAATAATATTTTTCGTCAGCATAAACGCGACAAAAAATTTTGCTCGTCCTGCCTTCGAGGAGCGAGGCCCCTAGGAGCGCGAGGCCGTAGGCGATGGCCCACGTCGCCCACGCCTTACGCCGCCTCTGCGTCTATTTCATTTAAATCGGGTTTCGAATTAGTGAACAGCGATTAGAGGACTCATTTATGTTCGATTCGGCACGGAAGCATATGAAATGTGCAATTGTGCATCCTTTTCTTTCTATTTCATTAACAAAAGGACAGAAGATAAATATTAGTTTAGTCCTGTCAAATTAGTCACCGCCTGCAAGCCAAAGGCCTCCCTTTCCTTTTTCCACTCAACCCAATCCTGAGCCAATGGCGCCGATTGTCTTGTTCACAAACTAAACTAAATTTAAGTTCAGTGCATCTTTATCTTTCTATTTTATTAAGAAAAGGACAGAAGATAAATATTAGTGTAGTCCTGTCAAATTAGTCAGCGCCTGACGTATTTGTAGTAGCCAATTTTAATCACGTATAAAGTTGTCTATGGAGTATCTTAATTTGACAGGACTAAACAAATATTTATCTTCTGTCCTTTTCTTAATGAAATAGAAAGAAAAAGATGCATCATCATCTGCCTAGCCTTTTCCCAACTATGTTGGGGTCGGCTTCCAGTCTAACCGGATGCAGCTGAATACCAGTATTTTACATGGAGCGACTGCTTATCTGACCTCCACAACCCAGTTATTGGGTAATACGATACCTACCCCTAGGTAAGACTGGTTGTCAGATTTTCGGGCTTCTGACACCCGTAACGACTGTCAAAGATCTACGAATGACAGCCGGGGCCAACGGCTTAACGTGCTTTCCGAGGCACGTAGGGGTCTCGGTATGTAAAGATGGTCACCCATCCACAGACCAACCGCGGCAAGCGTAGCTTAAGCTGATCGATCTACCTGTGCGGCTGTTATTATTTAGCCACGGGCCCCTAGAAAGAAAAAGATGCATTGAACTTAAATTTAGTTTACGAGTAGTTTGTGAACAAGGGAATCGGCGCCACTGCCTCCATCAAGAACTTGTTGGCCCAAAGGCATATCTCGGCCACTTCATACAACGCTCGCAAAATAATTATCTATTACTACTACATAACCATATTTATGACGTTTGTATACATGCAAATGTGTGCGTGAACTTTAGTGGGGTTGGCTGTCGTGCGTAGCGTAAAAAATGACCCGGAAAGTGCAGCGTGAACGACGACGGCGGCGCTGCCCGAACGTGTGCAGTATTATGAAGTGACCTTGTACGAGCAGCATTCATGATTTTATTATATAGTCGGGTTCGTAATGAACTAAAAATAATATTATAATAGTTATTATGTAAGAGAGGTTTATTTATTCAATGACAAAATAAGGTACCTAACTAAATATTGCTTCATTGCTCGATGAAGATAAGCATCCAATTAAAGCACAATGCCGCTGATTCCCTTGTTCACAAACTAAACAAAAATTTTACTTCAATGCATCTTTTTCTATTTCATTAAGAAAAGGACAGCAGATAAATATTAGTTTAGTCCTGTCAAATTAAGACACTCCATAGACAAGTTTAGACGTGATTAAAAAATTGGCTACTAAAAATACGTCAATTTACGTCAGGCGCTAACTAATTTGACAGGACGAAACTAATATTTATCTTCTGTCCTTTTCCAAATGAAATAGAAAGAAAAAGATGCACTGAACTTAAATTTAGTTTAGTTTGTGAACAAGGGAATCAGCGCCATTATCTATGGCGAATATTGACATTTGACAACGGTTGACAAGCACAAGATAGACATTTTTGTTTTGAGGTTATATCGTACCGCAGCTTTATTTTCATTTGGTATTTTGGGTGTTTTCATATATTTTTTTGCAAAATAAGCTTTTAATTATTTCGTATACAATCAGTAGTGATAAAATTAAGTGATTATTCAATCAAATAAACTATGGATGCAGCAGAAGGAACAGAATTTGATGCCACTTTAGGTGGCACTGAACACCTCCCGTATGCAGCGAATAGTTTAAAATTTGCGTCTTCTAGAAGCGTAGAAATAGCTGCAATGACTGAAAGTATTTTAAGGCCAAGTAAAACGAAACTTGTATTCCAAACATTACCCGTGCACATGAGGCGACGTGTGATGAGCCATAACTGTAAACGCCTACCTCGTAAGTTAAGAAAGGCTCATTTAGATCAACTAAAAAAGAGTGGTCTGCCTCCTAAACAAAAACGACCATCCAGAAAATACAGACGGCGTCCAGCAAATTTGTTAGAAGAGTATAATCGACGACAAAAGCAAAACGTTTGGCTAGAGACCCACATCTGGCATGCAAAAAGATTCCACATGACTGAACGGTGGGGGCATCGCCTGCCATACGCACCATGTGATAAAGCATTCAGAGCATGCTATAGGGGTAGCTCAGCACACTGTCTCCTACAAGATATATCTTACTACACACCAATTCAAATAACAGGAACAGTAAAACTTATCAAAGAAATGTTTTCAAAGATAACTAGTTCTGTGTGTGGTCTGAGCATCTGTGCTATGGCATATATAAATGGTATTAGACAAGGGACTGTACATATCTATGGGATAAACTCATTTCCATTTGGTTATATTGGTAAAGTTCAGTTCATTTGGGTTCCAAGTGACAATACTACTAATAAAACTCTGTGGCTGTTTGTACACCCATCCCAAGCAAATCAAATAAATTCAGTTCTGGTGGAAGCTACATGTAAACAAGACCAAGGTGATTATGGAATTGCCAAAAAAAGGAGAAAAGTTGAAAACATTACAGAAACTATTGAAGTAAAAGCTATGCCAAACACTTTAAACAGGTTTCGGTTGACAGGCCCAAACAGCCACGCAGTGCTGGTGCAGAGCTTGAAATGTGTACATGATAATAGTGGAATCACAAATAACAAGTGGGTGTCACTGCATAAGCCTCTTGATTTGAAAGAAAAGGATGAGTACTGGCGTACAATGAGTACAGCTAGCTCACCTGCACAATTACCTTCTAACATGGTTGTTGGTTTGGTTGTCAAAGATCCCCGCTTGTGCCGACCATCATGCCGCACAAAAGCAAAACAAGATACAATTACTGAAATAAGTACAGAATCATTACTTCATATTCCACCTTTTATTTCAAATTCTCCTCTGTGGGATGCTAAAATACATGAAACAATTAAAATGGAATCAATGACTAATGGCCAGTTTATACAACATGTAACTAAAAATCAGTTAGTACCCGGTGAAGTAGATGAGGATGATCCAGCATTACAGAGTGTACCTGTCGTATTGGTACAGAGGCCTGGATCTCAGAATCCAGAATTCAAGAAAATTGGTCAGTAGTTTATAAATAAAGTAAATAATTAAGTAGTATAAACAGCTAAACAGTGTTATGTTTAATTAAAATATTTTAATTTCAGGTTATGGCAGTGGTTGGGACATAATTTTGCCTTCTGGGTGTGCTTTACCATTCTGGTTAACATTTATCATGTTTGGAGCAAGATCAGGAGGTCTGCGAGAAACAGAAAGCTTAGCATTTGAAATGGGAGAATGCTATCTACCACCAGACTCAAATGCAGGGAAAGATAATGAAAGTAGAATTGAACTAGAATTACGAGAAAGATACTTTAGACTTCCACCAAGCAAGAGGGTTAACTACACGAAAATAGCTATCAACAGTCCTTTCATATGCCCTTGGAACATACTGCTAACTGATTGGAGTGACAATCAAGTCAATGACTACTTTGTTTTACGGAATAGGACTATCTTGAGTGATATACAGGTAGAATGCAGTTTACAATTGCAAGCAAATGACCAAAAACTATGGGCTGCCAATTGAATGTTTCAGTTTTGAATTAACTTTTCTGTTTCAGGAATGTGTCAACAAAAAACAAAGTCTGCCACATGTAAAAAATGCCAGTTCATGTTTAGTTCCAGTCTACATAAAATTAGTAGCGAAAGGTAGTTTACAAAAGCACTCAGTCATTTGCTTGCCTGACGCTGCTGATGTTTCTAATATTAAAACTTTATTTGAACCACATCGTGAAGATCCTAATGAAATGATAAGAAAGTTCAAACGTTCTGAGCATATAAAGCTGTTGAAAAAGATAAGAAAAAGCAAAATAAAACTTAAAATGAAGGAAACATCCGTAAGTTTTGAACTATTTATTATGTTTATGATTGAATCCATTAGCTAATATGGGCTGGTGTCTGCAACTCTACACGCCAATGCGAGTATTTTGCATACAGGATTGAATCCATTACAAAGATTTCAGTAATTTAAGTTTTTTTTTTATATTTTAGGTATGTCCACGAAAGTCACGTAAAATAACAAAGCATGAGCCATCAGAATACACAAACTCAATGAGAGAACTATGGCTTCCTTCTGCAGTTGAAACAGTGCGTAATGTCGCCTTAAGGCAGGCTATGGGTTATGTTGCACAAGGAGCTTTCAGTTTTACTGAAGCACGTAGTTGTGGTGTAGGATACATTGCTTATAATGCATTGGAGCATTTGTTAAACAATAGCCTTAATCAAGTTCTTGTAAGGAACACAACATCAAGAAAATACAGACTCGCAAATATCGTGATCGTAAAAGATACGTAAATAAAAATAATTTCTACAAAATGATGCATTTATTTTCTTTTACTAATTACGTTATTACATATTCTAATTCACCATAAAAACCTACATGTCTAGGTTTCGCCTTCAGTTTGAAATGAATAGCAAAAAAATACTTTTCAAACACTTGTCAAGTTAAATTGATACACCCGCTTTCTCCGTCAGCACAACGATCATTTAGGAAAAAAAAACATATATAAACATAAAATGAAATACTTGTTAACCTTTAACCACCTACCACCGGTACCTGAGACCGCAACGGCAACTAGCAAATAAAGGGATCAGTTTATTTTCATCACACACACTAATGCATTTTGTGACTATTTTTTTTCCTAAATACAAGATGTGTAGAAAAGGTATATAGACGCGTACTGTCCTACGACATTTACACATCGAAATATTTGAATGCAAAAATACGTTGCGGTCTCAGGGACCGCGGTGGTAGGTGGTTAAGGGTTAAAATCGTTTCTTGTTTATGAGATTTCATAATTATATTAACACGATATTGTTACATTTTAGTAATGTAAATGCTTAAATTTGTACGAGGTCAACTCTGCCTAGGTTAACTAGAACTATACAGTTTTTACAGTAACACGCGTACATCGAATTTTTTGGGATAAGCCCGCGGATACACAGTGTACAATTGATGCTAGTACGGACAGACACCAGGCAAAATTGAATATTCGGCATTATTATTCCGAAACGTCCTACGCCATGAGCTGTACGTAAGCCCATCGTATCGCCGCCATTAGACCTTAGACCGCTTCCTAGCTATAGCATCCTCGACAGCCTTTAATTGTTTCAACAGCTCTTCTCGCCTCGATACTGATTTCTTAGCCGCTGCCGAGTCTACTGGAGATGTCGCCGAACGTTTCCTGCCACCCGATTCTGAAATGTTATTTTGACTATCATACCTAATTACCTCACATATTAAAACTATAGACGACTTTCCCTTCAGGCTTAAATTAGACCTCTCAAGGATGCCGTAGCTTATAACTCATAGGGTACATAAAGCTTATTTCGCAGCGTAATACTTGGAATATAATATTATTCTTACCTTTATCACTGGAAACTTCCTTCTTGCTTGTAACAGTCGTCACTGCTGCCGCTAGACCAGCACCAGTTTTAGCATTCAACCTGTACATAAAAAACGTACCATGGGAATATGCTGACTGGCTTCAACAAGGTTGGTATTGAGGCCGACTCTTTATATGACGTCATAATGTTTCGAAATGTATAGTGTAAAGCTTGGATTTTAGAAAGCGATACCATTTATTTTTTTTTTTTTTTTTTGTTATTATGTATGTTAGTCTACAAGGTAGTTTAGTTATGTTGTGCCTTTTTGTTGCCTGAATTAAATGATTTATTTATTTACAAGCCGTCGATGGGAGTTCCCGTTAGCAAAAAAAGTCGAATTTCTATACTTTTCTTCCAATCTTTCATCCCTTTGATTAATTTTCAAAAATCCTTTCGCTCTTCACTTACGTCTTCTCTCGTGCAAAATGAAATGCAGTGAATTTAAGCTTTTTATTAAGTAGATTTATAACGGCCGCATAATGACGGCCATGATTTTCATGACGGTCGTCATTTTGCGGCCGTCAAATGACAATGAGTTGCAAGTTCTTCGTACCTGGGTCTAGCGGCCGCATTGAGCAGACGAGCATGGCGCGCACGACGTGCTCCGGAACTACCCGATGACGACGACGAGTGAGACTCGCTCTCAGACTCACTCGACGACGAAGATGATTCTAAAAACAAACGCGGAAGTTATAAGTTATACAACATTATTTTTAGTATACTGCAAACCTGAATATAGTTTGTTCAGAATAAGTAACTGAATCGATTCCAATAGTTTTTACACCATGTTGTATTTTGTCCCAAAAATATTTTAAAATGGTGACAAGTTGGACACCGAGCGACAATAAGTACATTTCCGCAATCATATGCGCACAACACAGGTCACAGCCGGTCGGCTGGCGGCGTGTGTTAAGTGGTAACCAACTTTTTGTACGGACAATCAGGTAACATAACAAGCTTATAACTTCGTGATTTTTCATGATACAGTTTTGAAATTTTGTACATAGATTCTTTACATAAAAATACTAGACACGTGTTTCGGGTTTGCCATATACTAAAAATAATGTTGTACAACATTATTTTAATGTTGTTGTGTTTGTTGTTGTTGTTTGTTGTTGTTTTAATGTTGTTTTTATTTTGTAATGTTGTATATCGCGTTGGATTGAGACACCCAGCCTTTGTAGATTTTAAATATTTATGCTATGTACAGACGCCAGGACATCAAGCTACTACAATCTGTCAGATTTCTGTAATAGATTTTCAACTTTAACGCTAAAGCATAAGGTTCAAAGTTGATTGGGAAAATCTGACATTTTCGGGTAGCGTGATGTGCTGGCGTCTGTACATTTAGTTTTTGTAAAATCAAAATCTAAATGTTTTATTTCACAAAAACCATGTAGATACCTATGAAGCGCCAGAAGTAGGGTAGCATAATCAGCCTATAATGTTCCCACTGCTGGGACACAGGGCTCCTCTCTTCGAGAGGGAGTTCTTAGGCTATAATCTACCACGTGGGCTCAGTGTCGGTTGGTAGATGTCACACGTCTTCGAATTTTTGGTTCTAGGACATGCCGGTTTCCTCACCGTTTTGACAGCAGAAGTTGGGTGCACGCACAAGCGATACCTAATATAAATATGCTAAAGCTCATTTAATATTTAATTTATACAAACCAGAGCCCGATGAAGAAGATCGCGAATACTTCTTCCTATCCCTGTTGCGACTGGCCGTCTTGTTGCGCCCGTAGGGGTCCAATTCATCCTGATACACAAATATAGTGTTATTAGCAATATATTGTCTGAATATATGTATACAATATGAATACTCTTTAGAATGTACCTGGACCATGAATTACAGATATAAATGAGGAGTGATTTTTCAAAAGGCCTTATTTCCATTTTTTGCCTAATGGAATTAAGGTCTTTTGAAAAATCACTCCCCAAATGTAGAAATTTTACCATCGATTTTTTTCTGAGCAATATTTTAAACACAGCCTTTGGATGGATTATTAACAATATTTTTATTAGTGTGCCTCATCATCATCAACATAAATAAGTTTGTCGTAGATATTACGCAGGCGCTTTGCCATAACTATAATCGGTCTATGATTTTTCGATCAAAAAAGGTCTCGGGCCTTCTCTTACACTACTATTTAGGCTAATTTATGCTGACTTCTCATTGTACGAAAAACCTATACAATGCAAGGTCAGCTAAAACTGGAAATGTATAGCTTTATGTGCACCGTGTACTCATGACA
>OX451400.1:7889873-7982586 GCA_949629135.1 Eremobia ochroleuca | reverse complement strand
TTACACGTTGTATATGCGCTTTGTTGTGGATTAGCGAATAACCGCACCCACTAGATACTATTTCCAGTGATATTTTAGCCTATTGGGTACCAGGAGTCCACGCAACATACATAGCTTTCCAATTTAAACCACAATAAACTATGACTATGAATTATCGTCTAAAGCATATGCACAGTTGACCAACGCCATCATGGGATCCCTATTCTGGGAACTATAATTACACCTCGCTACTGTAACACAGTGGTTTACCTGCAGCTGACGCCCCACGTACAAGCGCCCCTGGAGAAGAACCGGCACACCGGGCGCGGCTCACTCTCCTCCGGGCGTCGCTCGGCCTCGTCCGACACCTCGCCTTCCTCCAGCGACGAGCCGCGAGACCGCCGAGCCGCTCTTACGTCCTCTGTTAAGAGCAAGGTTTTTAATATTAGGCTGCCTCTTTGGACCGCCAGTTTGAACTTAGAACAAGATCGACGTCGAATCGATGTAAGATCAATGGCGGTAGTGTAAGTGCAGTATGTCAGAATGATGGATGACTGCCACTTATAAAACACGTAGAACTGCTGTATTCCTTAGGCATGAGACTCACGCCGATAGATAGGGCGTCTACTAAGACTAAATGTATTTTCTAACAGAAACACCCATTAACCAGCCTAACACAACTCTATTACGGCCTGGCCACGACCTTGCCGCTATCAGCGGTACCTTAGGCGCGGTGCGGCGAGCGTTAACAACAAATATACAAAAATGTATTAATCATGCCACGAAGCACCGCCCGCAGCGGCAACGCTAGTGGTATTTGCAGAGCGGTTCACGGCAGCGGCGCGGATTGAACAATTGTACGGGCGAGTGTTTGAAACGCCACGATTCAGAGCGGGTACAGACAGCGGCAGTGCCGCGGCGGCTGGACAAATAAAATATTTTAGACGATTCTTGCGCATTTTTTTTTTATTTAAGTACTTCGTGCACTCCTTCCGTCATATTCAAAATATCTTGTTTAAAATATGAACTGCTTTCGAGGCAAAGAAGAGATACTTTGGATAACGCCATGTCAATAAAAAATAAATGTCTAAATACGTCCACCTCGGTTGCTGCCGCTAACTCTACTGAGCAGTACGTGGCATGGACAACGCCCCGCCTGCCGACACCGCGCCGCATCCCGCTAAGCCAAAAGTCGTCCTAAACTCGGCAAAATTGCGTCTCCAAACTTTAGATACAAGACCTAAAGTTTGGAGACGGATTTCGCCGGGTAGTATTTGACTAATTTACCTTTGTCTATTCCTTTATCGTCCGCATCGCCATTAGATTGTTCTACAGCTTTTGGTTCTACACATTCGCCTTCTTCTGCTTCGAAATCTAATTGTTCCTCCCCATCTTCTGTTTTACTTGTTTTTTCTTGTGGTACCTGAAGATTCATAGTGAAACAAGCTTTAGGGGCGTATGTTGCTCAATAATAACTAAGCATAATGAAAATAATGTAAAAAAACAGTGAATTCATCTGGCTTAAACACGAGTCTAACACCAATACTGTAGAAAAAAGTATTATGAGAATTATAAGAAGAGCAATAAGTTGAATGCAAGAGTTTTCAATAATTACTTTTTCCAGTTTAGGTGTATCACCCTTCCCACTATCTGAATGT
Source organism: Eremobia ochroleuca (assembly GCA_949629135.1). Lineage (NCBI taxonomy): Eukaryota > Metazoa > Arthropoda > Insecta > Lepidoptera > Noctuidae > Eremobia > Eremobia ochroleuca. The sequence continues at coordinate 7,980,949 of OX451400.1, read as the reverse complement.
GGTGAGGACTGTCTGCTGGCTCCATTAACAGGGTCTACTTTGTGTTCTGGTGATGCTGGTGGAGACTTGGGCTAAAATAACAAATAAACAGAACATGAATCACTGCTCCCGTCATTGAAGGCTTCCTCACAGACACCACATGCAGTGTTGCATCTTTCGAGATACTGATTTCTTCTTGAGTTGCTTCCCACTAGTTGTGGAGTCGGGCGCGACTTCATAGCAATGTTTAAGAGAACGCAAACTCATGAAGGGGAGCTTTAAATAGCCATTATTTAGTCTATTGCTGAACTAAATACCTTTGATCCTTTCTCTGTTTCCTCTGGGCCCATAGAGTCCAAATCAGATACGTCAGAGAGATCCTCATGACTTATATTAAGGTCTTTTCCATCAGGCTTGTCACTAGTCCTAGATTTACTTCTAGATTTTCTGTCTTCTTGGTCTGATTCCATTTCTCCTGGGCAAACAAGACCCTTATTAGCATTGTTTTGAAAATAAAGTTACTGCATTTCATTACAACTTAAGACATTAAATCAATTACCTTCTGATATTTCTTCTGTAGCTGGGTCCTTATTACTCCTTTTATTGTATGATGAACTTCTACTGGACTGACTGGAATCTGACCTGCTACGGGCTCTCGGAGTAGAGACCATTTTTTGTTCAGCTTTTGTGTGTCTCCTCCATTTTTCATTTCTTTCCTTTGGGCTCCAATCATTTTGTTTAGCAGGTGATGTGCGAGGGGATTTATAAGACTTCCTGTCAGGAGAAGGACTGGAAGAGGGGGATCGTCTGTTGGGATTCCTTACAGAGTCAGGAGAAGCAGGTCTTGACCTATTGTCTGGGGAACCAGGAGATCTAGCTGAACTTCCTGGACTCTGTGGTGTCTTTGGACCCTCTCCTGCTGCTGGAGCAGATGAATACTGATCACCATGCCCTGGTGACCCTACATTTGAACCAGCTTCACTTGGTGATTTAGGACCTACTGGTGAAGCAGATATTGAATTTTCTGGTGAATTAATGTCAGAATGTGCTCCACTCAGGTTATCTGGTGACCGTGGTGGCTTTCCATGTACTGGGGATTGTGGTGATGGTGACTGCGAGCTACTTTCAGGGGAAGGTGACCGTGGCCCCTGAGACCTAGGTGATTTTGGGGAGCGTGGTGGGGATTTTGCCCCCTTTTTTGAGTGTACACTCCTGTCTGATGATGAGCTCCTTCGGCTCCTAGAGCTTGTACTGCTACTACTTGAGGATGACCGATCTCTGGAGTCTTCTGAATCCATCTCTGTAAAAAATAGGAGTGACATATGAAGCTAGTGGCATTTTGTAGTTCCGACCCAACCCAAACAAGCACTCGATTGTTATTTTATTTATAAATAGCTTCAACCAGTCAAAATATGCATTACTGTATCAAATGTTAGTACAAAAATTCTCAATTTACTTCAACAGAAGCAAATATCCATCAGCCTATTTAACTTTCTCAACTTTATTGAACCAATAAACAAAATTATACTATAGGAAAACTCAAAATGAGACTATGCATGTACAATAACAAGGTTATGTTTCTGTCATAATCAATTATCGGAATAGGCTGAGTATATTTACCGAAAGTTTAAAGAACAGAGACTTCCTTATAACTACATTTTTTTTTTGCAGTAAATTTGCTGGAACCTTAACTATGTAAACTTTTACATCAAATTATTACAATTAGAGCTTCTATTAGCTAAACATTCTTCCTTAGAACATTTTGCACATACATATTTTTTTTTTATTTTGAACTGAATTGAAAAATTCACATACGTTGCATCATTTGTCAGGTAACGATTATGATGATATTTTTTTTTTTTTAATGATAAAATAAGATATTGAAAGTTACATAATTAAAGTTCTGGTAAATTTACCCCTAAAAAAAATGTAGTCATAAGGAAGTGTCCGATTTCCCTCTCTGTTCTTTAAACTTTAGGTAAATATAGCCAGCCTATACCAATCACTGGTTATAATTTATTAAAATAACAAAAATAAATCAATAAAATGTAATTTAAGAAATGGATACAAATACAATGTGTAACATTAAATGTGTAAAACCTGAAAATACCACTTTTTAATATAGGTCAGATTTTTCGAAAAATCTTCATTATAAACGTTGCAGTGTCTATTTATTAAGAGGTCAAGCCATCACAGGCGCAAACCTGCCAAAACAAACACAAATTGTTGTCGACCAATTTAAATTTTCTCATATGTGGGATAATAATAGCTTTTATTTCAATGCAAATACAAATCTTCCATACAGTACCATAAAAAAGACAATTTGAAGTAAACAATAATGCTACCTATCTTTTTTTAACTTAAACATACCCTAAGGGTTAGAAAGAGAATTTACCCAAAGATGGGGCGTGCGAAATACGTGACAGTACTAGTACTTCAGTCTTAGCGGCGCCGGCACATACGTCACAGGTGTAATTGTTTTATCCTGTTACCCCGACGGCGCGTGCGCGCGAATTTTGCGACTATGGCGTTTTTGTACACAAACAATATTGTGAAATAGTGAGAATGTTGGCGAAAGTTTTTTCCAAAGCCTGGAAAAGTGTGATAGAAACATTTACATCACTGTTCAAAGATAACCTAAGTTCTTCATGAGCGTAGATAGTAAATAATGTCAGTGCGGCGCAGCGGCCCCGTGACGAATCCTCCCTCGATTGAGCGTCATCGCAGACACAAGAAACGATCAGAATTGCCAGTAAAAGTAAAACAGCACATAAAACCTTTACAATTTTTTTAATGATTTTTTTTCTCTCTGAAATAGGTCAATTGAATTCAAAATCAGTTGGGGTGTCTGAGGTTTTGCACATTTAATGTTACATGTTGTATAACAATGAACATTTTGATACTATGGAATGATACTCTATGAAGTATGTCCAATTGTCCATATTTAACATGTTCACTGTCCATGAACTACATCTGGGTCATTTTGGGTTGCAATGAGACATCACTTTTCGTACATAATGGGTTCTTATTTCATGGATGTAAAAGAAACATACTAGTATTAACACTAGTAGTGGTATAAAGGCAAGTACCTCACAGTACTTAAGAACAAAAAAGTAAATTGGATGTGAGAGCTAATTTCGACATTTTGGCTGGACAGTGAATGTGTTAACAATACCACAAAAATTTAAGTGAACAGGTAGCATATCCAATGCTTAAAACAAACAGGTCAAAGTTATTTGTGTTAAATAAATACCTATTGTAATCAATACTTCATTGAAGAAGTCTTAAAAACATGCATATCTCTCCTAATAACTCACCTTTTCAATAATTTAAGAAAAAATAAAAAAAAATATCCAAAAATAAAAACACACGGCTTTGCCATTCTTGCTTTACACCTACCTACTTCTGTCAAATTCCTGCATTATCTTCCAAGAAATGTTACTTTACAATGAAGACCAGAACTTTTCATTTTCTCTGTATGTATGAATGTACTCAAAATCCAAAAATTTTAGTAGAAATTGTATCAACTTATTTTGTAGATGTATTTCTTTACTTTTATACAACTGGTAAATGCTACGTTGTGATGTATATTGGAAGACACATCCAGCCTTACCTTCACGACGACGCCTCGAAGCCAGAATTGGTTGCACTTTGTAACACTTTTCATATTGCAAAGACTTTCAACTTTATAATCACAACACAAACGAAACTGAGGTCTGTCACATATACTTGTGAACAACTTTTAACTTTTTTGAACGATAAACTGACGAAAACTTAGTAAAATCAACACTACTTCAACATGGCTGTGATACTGAAGGAAATATATGAACATAATAAATAATCACTTTCCAGTACTTCCGTAGGGTTAACTTACGCCCTTACCTTTACTGAGATGGATTAGACGGTTAATTTCTTGAAGTAATTGTAAATTATATTAAAAATAATCCTGTATTTGCGCCGCTATCGATTCTCTCACAACGAAGCGTAGTCGAAGTCATCAAAACCATAGACTAAAAATACAAATCAATCAAAAAATCAAAGTGACGCTATGAATTAGAGTTGAACCCCGAAAATATTACTAATTAGTCTATGGTCACAAATGGAAAATGATCACAAGGGAGTTCCTAGAAGTTTATTACACGACTAACAGTGCGAAGCATTAGCACAGATTACCTACTACCAGATAAATCACTCCATGTATGTATAATATTTTATATATTATTATATATATTCTTAGCGAAACCTCCCTCTCCAAGACCTGGCTCAAGCGGTGCGCTATAAAGGACGGCGCACGCTTAGCAGCGGGTCATTTTTTGTCGGTTATCGGTCGGCAACGGTTGAACGTCGCTACCCTCGTTTGTATTCGCATATTCGGTCGTGATATTGTTATTTTGTTAATTAATTTGTATGATTTGCAGTAATTAGAATTTCGTATGTCGTAGTTTTAAATTATCATTTGTTGTGATTTCGGTTAATTTTGATTGTTGATTAAATCATTTTAGGAAATACTTGTGAGTTATTTTTTAAAAAACTGTCCTCACTTCTGGTTTCTAAGAATATATATATATATATTAAATTATTTTAATATTATTATATATATTAAATATTTTATATATATTATTATATATTATTATTTATTTTTTTAAACATCGGGACCAATCAAATTTTGGGTCAAAGACCTGCCAAATGGCAAATATCTGGATATTTGCCATATCTTTCGTTCACACAATTTACTGAATGTATTTTAATGAAATTTAGAATGGAGAAGATAGCTTACCTTGGAATAGCACTTAGGCTACTATTTACAATGTACTTAATCGTGTAAGGTCATAGAAACAGCTAGTAGAATATAATTCAATAACAACTTTATTTTATTATTTATTACTTTTCTACTTCAGTGTACTCAGGCACAACACGTGTGGACCGGTTAGTGAGTAAAGTAAAGAAGGTCATCGATATGTATGAATCCGTCGCTTTTTAGTAGTCATTCAAATTTGGTCGGATAACCAGCCGTTGCTTACATATTTTGGTTTTTTGTTAATATTTACTTAATGCGAAACATTCCAAGCTGAATATTTTCACCATATATTTTTGACTAAGGGCACACGATTTTGGTTTACACCTACACATCTGGGATTGAGCCGGTTCCTTGTATTTTGCCGTCAAAGTTATGACACCATCGTTTTGACTTTTAGCAAGATTATTCAAAAACGCATGCATGAACAGTTTTGAAACTTTGTATGGTTATTATTAGCGTCAAGAAGGACCGAATACAGTTTTCAGCGAACTTATAACTTGTCTCATTTAAGCGCTGCGATGTTTTTTCGGATTTTCATAAAACCGCGATAACTTAAAACTATAAATATTTTCTTAAATCTAATTGGGGCACTAAGGGGTACACATTAAGAGCTACTCGTGCATGTTTATTCTTCAGGGGCACATGCAATGGTTTTAGAGATATGCGATTCATCAAAACGTTACTCCAGCAGGAAATGCAATATCTCGAAAACCTGAAGGGGCACAGATTTTATTTTTGGGGGCACATATTAGCACACATATAAGCTCTCTGGCCATGCACAATTTTTCTCTCTCCGATCATTCGTTTAGAATTTTCCTGCTAGAAAAACGTTACCCCAGCAAGAATCGTTTTTTCCGTTTTTTTCCAAAACGACAGGGGGCACACATTTTTTATGTGGGGGCACATTTACAGCAGATAAGGCACAAATTATACGTTCTACTCATATAACCCTAGGAGACACTTTCTTGCTGTGGTAACGTACACTAATTGATATTTTTTAATATGTAGTATTTATAATATAATTATACTAATTCCATGTAAATTTTACAGTGCCAACACTGCCTCTATTTTTTTTTTATTTTGTCTATGATATGAGCTCAAAAATTAGAAGAAAACGCGCGCCAAAATTCGACTGCCGACCTACTTTAGTGTTTTTTTTCTATTAGTTTCGATTTGTGCATTACTATTTTTATTCGTTGCCGTAATGATCGAACAAGCTCTTGATGATAATATATCTGAAAATGACGAAGAAGAAAGTTTTTTTCAAGACGTCGACTTATTACAAAAGCATGGAATAAACGTAGCTGACATAAAAAAATTAAAAGCAGCTGGAATATGTACGATAAAAGGGATTCAGATGTCTACAAAGAAAAAATTATGCAATATCAAAGGATTTTCTGATACAAAAGTTGAGAAAATAAAAGAAGCTTGTCAAAAAATTGGTACCCTTGGTTTTATGACTGCGTTGGAAGTCAGTGATCGTCGGAAACAAGTTTTCAAAATCAGTACGGGAAGTACAGAATTAGAGTAAGTGGCAATTAGTATGTACCTATGCATCAACAATTTCGTAAAAAAAAGAAGTACTTATATAAGTACCAGGTGCAACGTAAGAGGGCGTCTAATTTAAAACTAACGCTCCATCTACTAAAATTTCTAAAACATAATCAGCCTATAACTTTCCCACTGCTGGGTCACGGGCCTCCTCTCTGTGAGAGGGAACAGGCCGTAATCCACCACACCGACCCAGTGCGGGTTGGTAGATGTCGCATGTCTTCGAATTTTTTGTCCTAAGACAAGTAAGACATGTCGGTTTCCTCACTATCTTTTCCTTGGCCGTTTCTTAGATAAATTGTGATGAAATAAATTACATAAAGTAAAGCGCCTGGATCCGAACCCACGGCCACAGAATACATAATAGCCACGGCCCCGACTTACGAGATGTAACTTGTATGTCGGGGCCATTACCACTTAGCTAGAACTGCTCTCCTGCAACTGAATGCTGTATTATAAATGTGATAGGCGTTTGTCACAATTTTTTCACTATACAAAACTGTTATGTAAGCATTGGCTGATTGCAATCCCAATTTGTCGCACGTATGTACTCACGCTATCGATAAATCAGTAGCATGGGCATTACACGTTGTTCGCTGATGATAGTATTATGTAGACATGAAGATACATTTTAATGTTACGATGATAATAAAAATAAATATTAATGAGTCACCGCGAATCTTCAATTTAAGAAACGAAGAAGAATTTGATGCCTAACAATAGTAGGTACTTATTTTAGTTTTTAAAAATAAGTTGAAGCAACAATAATGTGGTACCGTCTCAACAATGCTTCGTTAAACGACGCAAGCAAGTCATATTCGTTGCTTCAATTTTACTGTAGGTAAATGGGGTTTTACTCACGATCGAGCTCGCTTTACTGTATCTATAAAGTATTATAGGTATATATTATTTTAATTATTGTGAATGTGAGGACTATGTGTCTATGTGGGTCTTTATTTTCATGGTTATGGTCTGGCAGTTTCAGTACTTTATGCGGCCTACCCAAATGTCCTTTCTTTGATATTGTTCGTCTAATCGAGTTGGACTGCACGATTACTAACAAACGCGTGCACAGACTGGACAGGTCCACTCAACCTGTGTGGTTCTTTCCTCAATAGATAATTTCAGACACCAATCTACAAGGCCTTCACATGATCTGATTAGTTATGTCTGGACTGAAAAAGAGACTGTGACCTCTGAGTTTGGCCTTTCTTCTCAGACTAATCAGATAGGAAACGCCGACCTTTAATAGTTTAAAAATATGATTGACTTTGTACAAACCTACTTACAGAAATTAATAATTTACGAGTATCATCACAGGTAGACCCTAAAGTGAGCGTGTGAATTTATAGGTACCTATTTATGTAGGTACCGATGTTTCGAATTATTTTTTAAATTATATTTATTATAGCAAGCTATTGGCCGGTGGCGTGGAATCAATGGCGATAACCGAAGTCTTCGGAGAATTTCGTACGGGGAAGACTCAGCTGTCTCACACCCTGTGCGTCACCACTCAAATACCCAACTCAACGGGCTACCACGGCGGGAAGGTCATGTTCCTGGACACTGAACATACTTTGTATCCTTTATGTATTAATGATAATGAGGTCGACGACTTCAAACATTCGACTCACTTGAATTCACACAAACTTACAAATACCCTAATAACTTACCTACAACTTACAAGATTCTTGTATGAGGAGTCTAGCCAGAGAGAAAGAGATCAGTCGAATAGTTTGTATAACCAGCACCCTAATTGCGTAACACACTATTACCCTCAATTTGAATAATTTTGAAGCATATTGCTAATCCATTGCTGCATACGTTCGAACAATGTGTCTGCTCAGCAACGTAAATAACGCAATGAATGTTGTTGAACTGTCAAAATGAAACCCATTGCTACTGATAGTGTGTTACGCAATTACCCTGCAGAATTTAGCGACTGATCAAATAAGAGGATTATATGAGTATACTCGTAGTCATCGGTTTCCCTCTACAGTTAAGTATAGTTAGCTAGTCAGCTCACTGCTGTCTGTGGAATGATTTCTTGGTACATAACCAGCTATATATTAACCACTGGTAGTCTAAAGAGTAAGAAAGAAAGACATCAGATAAAAACAATTAAGAAGTGAAAAGTCAGGTGTAAGAAATTAGCAGGAAAATGAGCCTCACAGCTGCGCCAAGAAAGCCCAGTCCAGCAAATATGCCAGAGAAATTGGTGCCTGCTGGCTAGGCAAGCTGTAACGTTAGTAATGGCCTTAACGCGGCTCTCCACCTGCACTGTGTTGACCTGCACCAAGTTGCCTGCACAGCGTTCAGTTAACAGGGTATCATTAAAAAAAAGCAAATACATCGACATTTTCCCGCTCTTATCCCAATTTATTTGGGGTCGGCGCAACATATCTTTTTCTTCCATACTTCTCGTTAGTCGTCATCTCGGTGGTAGGTTTAACCTAACCTAACCCCTTTCGAGCCATATAATCCTTCACACAGTCTATTGACCGTTTCTTTAGTCCTCCCCAGTCCCCCTACCCTTATACCTAGCCATCCAAATTCATACTCAAAAATTCCTCACGATATTTTCCTGACTTCTAAAAAAACTTTTATTTTTAAAACCATTTATTTACAAGTAGATAGGTTTTAAATACATCAAACATAGGTACCATACAAAATACACAAACCAAAGATTCTAAAAGTATCTGCATATGGAACAAAGAAGCTACGTGGATATCGGATTAGATTAGTTTAATATCATTAGAAAACTATAAATAAACATTATTTTCATATTCATTAACCCGTGAGAAGGCGCGCCTAATTTTCTTACACGAGTAGGCGCGTGCGAGCAAATTGCTCACACTATCATAAAATGTTTATATTTTTAGTGTTTCTATATTATTGGCTTATAATGTATTTAAATAAATAACACAAGGTTTAGTAAGTAAGAAAACAAGTATTTTAATCAAAACTATTGAACATAATAGCAACTTCTAACGCAAATAACAAAACAACCTAGTATTAATTAATTTTTTTGGCACGTTTCATAAAAATCACAATAAAAACTGTTCCATAACAAAAACTAAAAAGTGTTATTCATCCATTAAATCTACACTAATGTGCCTCTCGAAACACACTGAAAACATGTATTTTACATGTTCGGTGCAAAGTAATTGCTGGGCGCGTGATGAGCAAATTGCCGCACGTTGGTACATGGCCTCCACAAACGCCTTGCTGCGCGGTCGCCACAGAGTACATTATTATATACGGGTATAGAGTATTCAGCTGACCTCTACGTCATGCGCCATCTGGTGGCTAACGACAAAACAACTTGCAATGTGCGTCTATAGATACACCTGTATATATGTATAATGTACAGCGTACCCAGCTAGCTATAGCTATACATACAGTTCCTTTTTGTTTCTTCACTTCTATTGTTTATTTGGTTAAAATGAAACACAAAATTTAATATTACAGAGTTTTATTAAATGTATAAACAATACAAACACCATACAATACAATGGATAAAGAAATACAATGAAAAATTCACATAATTAGTCTTATTTTGAGTACCACAAAACAGAAAACTATTATTCGTATAAATAAACCATGTTTTTTTTTAAAAATTAGAGGATATTATTGAAATATTTAAGGCAACATAACAGTCAAAATGTGGATATGAAAAACTTATTTGAAAAGGAAAAAAAAGGAATTTATATTAATTTGTGTATTTTCCTTCTCTTACTGTAATATATTAAAGCCTGATTCTGAATTTCGTCAGCTGAATCAACATCTTTGTCTGTGCTGGTACCATTCAATAATTTATTGGTCCACTTACACCAATTGTGGGCAAAGAACCTGCTTGAAAAATCAAATATAAAATCTATCAAGTCCTTTCTGTGGCAGCTGCACTGAATAAATTGTGTATTTACATGAATATACAATATGATTTTCATGTAGTTCTTTAAATTTTCTATGTGACTTTTAGTTCTGAGTATATGGTGCAGAATATCCTGGATCTCCGAAAAACATTTAGTTAAATTTTCACTTGGGTAGCATAGGTAGTTTTTACCTTTTATAAATTCCCTGTGTTGCAAGTACCTATTTTTGGTTGGGTCATTTGTATACAAAGATACTTTGCAGTCATTGCAATTTCTGTAATTTTTTTTTGCTTTACGCAATATGTAACCAGTTACATATTCGAGCTGAGCAATTATTCTGGGGTCCTTTTTTTTTGATTCGTAATTAATAATTACATTAAAATTTAAATCATTAAAATCAACTTCGCATTGCGCTTCTTCTCTTTTATTTATCGAAAAAAATAAATTATCAAAAGATTCAAATCTGGAACAAAAATCTTCTTCACAATTAGACCCTGGAGAATAATTGCTGCTCATATTATTCACTAACAAAGAAGCAAATGCAGATTCAAACCCAGCACAGGTGGGCGAGTTATTTCTCACCCCATGACTGCGTATGCTCCCAAAAAAGTTTTCAAGAGGGTCTTGGTTAAAATGTCTGCACCAAAATGATTTAATATTATATTCATTAAATAGCTTTTCTCTTAAAATGACCATATTTTCTACGGTTTTTATCCAATTAGTTATTGATGGTACAGTACCAGCACTCCCTTTTGATGTAATAAATGTCATCGATTTTAAAATAACTTTGGCTTGCACCCAAATCTCTTTGTGTTTGGAATTAGGTGTTACATTTCTTAACAAATCTTTCCCAGACCGGACACCTGAGTTTTTCATACTTCCATTTAGGGAGTCAAATAAATTATCAATAAAGATAATAAAATCAGCAGTATCCATTGTTTCCTCTGGTAGAATGCCATTCTCTGTAAAGTGACAACAAAAATATTAGTTAGGTACACACTTTGTAGAGTTTTGAAAATAAAAAAACTTTATTTCATCAAAGTTATCCCAAACAGATGATGATCATTAAATGCATCGCGAGATTTGCTAGGTCCTAGTTAAAAAGATTTGCCTCCAGCACACCATAATGTCAACCAACATGATGTGATGTTTGTAATTAACCTCTGGTCTGTCGCGCGCCGTCGATGCGTTGAGCGTCTTGTCTGTCGCGTTGTAATCGGCGCGCGAATAATGGTTACGCATTTTATCGGTTTTTATGAAAATAAAGCAAAATTACGTTATTCTTGTTACTGTTTATGATTTATGAATAACTAATCTTTGATATAGTTACATTTTTAACTATTCGAAAGTGTCCAGTAATTATTTACCATCACTTATTTCAAAGATTTGCCTTAAAAAAATACTAATTGAGGTATAATTGCAATAAAAGATATTCACTTGTAATGAGTGTTTATTTGCTCTTAAAAATGTCTAGTCAGTTACATTATTTATTTACAAAAAATAATATAAAAAAACTCTAAAAAGTAAATTGGTATACGAAAGACATAGATCTACGTTCTGACACAGCTAGTGTGGCGTAGATTTATTGTTATTCACTCTTTGAGTTAAAATGTTAAGTGTTATCCATTTTTATATTCTGATGCACAAATAATAATACTTTATAATTGAATTATATTCACAATTAATAAAACAATAAAAAACTTGTAGATCGCCATTTGAACACGACAGGTACCTGACCTGACACAACGCGATGACTTTCTAATGTTATCTTTCGTTTTCTCGCATTATTAGACATGTTTATGATTACATATTATGTTAATCATATATTTATGATAATAATACTTAATTTTCTTAGTTCCAACACAAATTTCACTCACAATTACGCAAAATCACGCATGGACAGGTACCGAATAACTGACTGATTTTTAAATAAAATTCATTCGATATTTTGTTACTGATGTTGGTAGTGCATACATTTATTAACTCATTCGTTCCTCTTCTTTAACGTGAAACTGATAAAAAGCAATTTGAACTCTATAGAGTATGAAATAAAAACAATTTTCGGTTGAAAGAAATTGGTCGTAGATATATGTTCCGACAGTTTACGGATACAAAATTTAGCGCGCAGGTCTGCGCTCCGACATACCAGAGGTTAAAAGGCAAATAATTATGAAAAGGCAACCAACTACTACTAAGGCAACCAACATGATGTGATGTTTGTAATAAAAAGGCAAATAATTTTGAAGTTGCATTATTGACTTACCTGCTAAATATCCCATGGTTTTCCCAACAGTTTGGCTAAACAGTTGTGCAGCATATTTAACCTTCATTTTAGGCATTTTATCCTTATTGCAGTGATTTTCTGTAAGGTTTTTTATTATTTTTAATCCTTTATACGTTGGATTATTTTGATAGAGTTGCAGAATATGCTCCCATTTCGCCACTTTATTAACACCATCTATAGAATATCGCAGATTTTTTGTAAGCAAATTATTTCTCATCCCTTTTAGGAGATGAGGGACATCGTACAGAGGAATAATTTGCTTTCCTTCAATTTCAAATACAGAATTATTATTAAAATTAATATTTCTTCTAGCATAATTTCTTCTTGTTTCCTCAATTAGATAATTTATGGCACTAGTATTCGATGTGCCTTGATCACACACTGTGGCTAAAACAATAAAGCCAATGGAGTGGAGCTTCTTTATTATTTCTTTGATCTGTACTACCAAAGTCTCTTTTGGCGTACTCCCTGAGCAAAACGAGTAATAGATGGGCTGTTTATAATTTTTAATTACACCCCTAATCATAAAAACTAGCACGTGATTTGCTATTTTTCGTGATGATTGACCAGTGTGGTTTACAAAACCTGATACTCTATCTTTTTTAGGATTGTAGTCAAAATGTGGAGCAAGTGCCATCTCATCGAAAATTAAGGTACACAACCTATGGTCATGCTTCATTTTCTCCACTTTTCTTTTCAATTGATCAAAAATATTTTCATTTATCCCTGGTTTCAGAGAAGCCCTTGAAATCATTCTGCTTAATGTTACAGGAGATGGCAATACAAATATTTTGCTTAACCATCTATATGCTTTTGGTCCCATTTTATACAAACTGAGGGCCATAATTTTCTCCTCTTTTGTGAATCGTCGTGCCATTTTAGGTTTACTTATTTGTCGAAACTGCATAACTGTAAAAATTGCAGCCAATGTTTTAAATTTCTTCAATGCCCTTTGAAATGAGGTATTTGTGGAAAGTTTCAGAGCTTTCTTCAATCTCATCTGGTATGAATTATTTTTGGCTTTCAACTTTTTAATTTGTTTTGCCAAGTGTTGTTCATTGCTGACCATTTTCTTAGTAGTGTCTGAAAACAAATGAATGAAATAATAACAAAAGCTTCAGCATAAGAAGAGACATTCTTGATTTCCACAAAGGGGTTGTATTCTATCCACTTTTTATTTCAGTGAAAATTCCATAAAACATAAAGCAATATTTTATTGAATTCATTGATTAAACTGAATGGTACTCAAACCTATTTATTATAACAACACAATTTACATAGTAACTTGAGAGAATATTAAGAAGATGATAAGTAACTCAAAATAGAATATAAAATTCTTACTTCTTTTGCTACTAGCAGCTGCAGGTTGTGGATCAGATGGTAGTTGTTGATATTGTGGAATTTCAGCAGCAGTGCTGCTGGTGCCCTGGTTTGTAACATCCATGAGAGGTGGTCTTCTAATTAGAGAAATTCCTGTAAATCAAGTTTTTTTTTAAATGCCTATTATTTAACTGACTTTAGTTATTTATTTACCGCAAACACAGAGCCTATCATCGCAGGTAAAATTTCCTAAGGCCGGGACTCCATCAAAGCGGAGACGAGACGAGCGGAGAGATGTTTTTTAAACAACCAATAGATTTGTGTTATTGACACATCTCCTCTCCGCTCAGCTTCAGTGGATATCGCTGTGCAGAGATGTGTAATATTTGTATGGCGCGGAGATGTGAGCTGTGCCTGGACGACCTGCAGTGGAAACGAGAGATGTGAGCACACCGCACACATCTCTGCTTTGGTGGAGTCCCCCGAGCTGAAAAACATCTCTTCTCGCACAGCACACTGCACACATCTCCGCTTTAGTGGAGTCCCGGCCTAATGCACTAATGGGGCATACAGTTAATAATAATTGATTTTAATTATTGAACTACATATTATTTTTATTTAAACTTGTAATTCTTACCTGGTAAACAGAGTCGGGGTATAGCATCAACGCTTAAAAATTTGCTTCTGGTGTGGTACTGAGCCTCAAAATGCAAATGACAAACACGGCGGCGTTTAAAAATTGTGTCATTATCCAAGGCCAGAATGGGTCCTCCAATATTGTATATCCAGGTTCTGAAGCGTTCAGGTTCCTTATTAGGGTTAGGAAATTTATGGAGAATTTCCTTTTCTGAACCTAAAAGAAGATAATATTTATCTAGACAAATGAATTATATTAGAGTATCTGTTTGTAATACTAAAATAAGCTCTTTTGTGAGGGGTTTATATATGCCGTGAGTAGTTTTAACGTGAAGAAACATAGGCACTTTTTCATTTGAAATTGATTGGAGATAAAGGATAATTATCTCGATTACTTAGAGAAAAGAAAAATCAAAATTTCTTACCACAATTCGGTACACAGCATATTTTTTCTGAAGACATTGTAGAAAATCGGAGTCCAATAAGCGTTGCCAGGGTCCACGGAAAAACGATATGTACGTCGGAGTCCAAGAGAGAGCACGGGTAAACAGAACAGAATGAAGTCACAATAATCCAAAAAACATAGCCAGGTCGTAAATGAAATCCACAGTTAAAAATACCAAAACACATTCTATGACGACAAGTCGACAAAACACCAAGAATGACAGTTAAAAAACAACAATGCCGGGAATGTCTGACAATGTCGTTCCTTTATCAAACAGTTTATTAAGTGCCAATATTTCACATGAATTGTAATTTGCAAACCATTTAATACATTTACGGTAAATCTGCAATTAAAAAAAATAATATTAATTACAGCTCAGTTTTTTTGTTCGCGGAAAAGAAACAAAAAATATTACAATAAACAATGCCACTTTTCTTTGGCGTTACTTTTTAATTCATGGAAAGAAACGCATCATTCTTTTGGTGTGGCTCAGTGTTGCTATAGAAATATTTCATAAAATTTTGTTTTCATTCTATTTAATTTCCTCTCTAATAAGTTTAAATACTTTAATAATAATAAATCTTCAGACAATATTTCATGCTATTTTTAAATTTCAGTATGTTTGAAAATGGTACAGATAGGCCATCTGTTGAGCAACGATGGAACTATAACCCGAGTCTTTTTTGTCATACTAAATAAAAATGTACTAAGTGAAATGACCCTGGCGGTCGCAACGCCACTGAGCGGATCGAGAATTGCGTCAAGGGAGAGGGGGTGAATATTTAGGAAGGTACTTAAGTGCTTGAATTGGTGTGGCATGGGAAAGACAAAAAATTTTTGAATTAGATTTTTGTGTGAGCAAATTGCTCATAGCGCGCCTTCTCACGGGTTAAGTATGTGATGACTCCATTCATAAATATTTCCTCATACGTTATAGGTTATAGTAGCTGCTTATTGCGTCATACCAATTTAAAAAAACACCAACGAATAAAGCCTTAATTAGTTGATAATACCTAAAAGTAACGGGTATTCTTTATTCATTTTTTTCAAAATTAGTACCTACCTTCCGGGAAACAAAACGGCGTAGAAAGCACTTTTAGGCGCCAATTACAAACTTTTATTTTACGCACAAGCGCCGCTACAATGTTGTAACTTGTTCTAAATTCGATTGAGTGATCGAATGCAACCAGAATAATTTTATTGCCAGCCTGCATGATGTAAGGTTCCCTTTTGCAGACAACCTTTACAGTAGTACCTAAATATGTATATAAGTCGATCATGATTCATGTTGCCAGAACGAATGCCCCTTTTATTGCACCTACGACCATTAACCAATCTTTGCAGTTGCATTTTACCCTAACTATATCTAATTCCTTAACAATACTTCAGCCGACCCGACCGGTTGCGGCCAATTGCAGACAGATTCAATTTAGATCAAACTGCAATGCTAGATAACGTTCTATACGCCAGGGCATACACCTCTGAACATCAGGTTAGTGGCTCCATGAAGTACTTACTGACAACACTATAAATATTTAACCATTCATTTTCAGGTACAGATGATACCTACATATTATGATTAATTAAAGAGTAGAAATAAAATAAAAAATAAATAAGGCAGGCCACCATCGAAAGCAATGCCCATTTTCACTAAGAAATTTCTTGTTCCCCCGACCTACCCCGTCGCATCGCATCGCTTGCCCGCTCTATTTTTTGCAGGTACAGTTTTTTGCAGGATCCCGTTTAGTGGTGTACGTGTTTAAATATACATATTCACACAAGCATCCTGTTTGCAGTATCCGGAAAACAGGATTCCTGTGTGAAAATGTATATTTAAACACGTACCTACACCACTAAACAGGATCCTGCAAAAAACCGTACTTACCTGAAAAAAACGGGATCTTGCCGTGGGAAAGGGCCCTTAGTTTTCGCTTAGCGTTCAGTCTGACATTATTTTATTTTTGCTCGGCTCCTAAGGATCCTAACGTGATGTTAAATAGCCTATAGCTTTCCTCAAGAGTTGGGCTATCAAATGCAGAGATTTTTTTTTTTAATCCGCACCCTAATTGAATAACACACTCAATCATAATCTGGATTATTTTGAAGAATATAGGTAATCCATTGCTTCATATGTTCGAAAAATTTGCATGCTCAACAACGTAAATAACGCAATGAATGTTGTTGAACTGATAATATGAAAGTCATCGCTACTGTTAGTGCGTTAAGCAATTACCTACCTCGCCGATTAAGAAAAGATTTTCCTTGGTGACAGTACAAACATAGGTAGTTGTTTTTTTACCAATTTTTTTATCAGGCGGAACTTCTAGACTTCGTAGCGGCGAAGTTCCACGAAGAAGCGGGTCTGTTCAAGCTACTGATCATAGACTCGATCATGGCGTTGTTTCGAGTCGACTTCTCCGGACGCGGCGAGTTGGCTGACAGACAGCAGAAACTAGCGCAAGTTCTCTCACGGTTACAAAAGGTTAGTTGAAGCTTTAAACTATTAGTTTTCAAGATTTTTCTTTCTTCTACGTACCTAAGTATCTAGGCGGCCCACCATACCAGGTGCATCACAAGGGCGTTGTCATTCCTGAGACAGGGCTGAACTCATTTCATGATGTCAATGTAAGCATGGAGCACCGGAACACTGAAACGTAGCTTGGCAAAAATAGGATCTTACAAAAAATTAACCCCAATTTATTTATTTCGGAGTACCTGATAGTTACAAATTGCTGAGGGCCCCAAATTGCGCAGTTACGCCAGTGCCCCATCTATTGGACGGAACAAACAAGAAAATTGGGCTCGGCTCCAAGGTAGTGTAATGCCGAGAAGGAAATTTTTACTTTTGATTTATGAGACAGTTAATCGAACAATTTCTATTGAGAGTCCATTTCGTCCATAAGCGAAATTCTTATTATTTTGCCTAACATTTTATTAGTTACGATTCTGTCTTACATGAACTGTGCCTTTGTCTTATTTTTAGCGATCGTGTCGCACAATTATATTCTGCGTCGTAATTTTATGCGGTTTATTTATATGCGTAAATTTTTAAAGAACTCGTGTTATGTACACATGAGTTCAAGATCACGACGCGCCAATATTGACTCTTTTGGTCTGAACAGATAAACATGCATCCGGTTTTCGATGTCCAAACTACGTTTGTTTAGCAGTTATTTGACTCGAGATAAGACAATAGACTACTTAAAAGAACATTCGTGATTGGTTATGATTTTTCAAGATTATTTTTCATATAATTATTGTAAGTAGAAATTGCTATGGTGATCATAGTGAGTAGTTGCATACAAAATCTACTGTGCAACATTGTGATCGTACCCAGAATCTTTCGAGAAATATCAATAAAAGAATCATGATATTCATGATGATTCAACACAAAAATAAAATAAAAAAAATGTAAGTATTGTTTGATTATAAGCCCGGTTAAAGCACCGGCCAAACTAAAGCGAATCCCGCGCGGGATGTGGGACGAAATTGGCTCGCGCCGATCTTTTTTAAATATATGGCATCTCGCAGGCTAACCAAGGTGGTCGGCTGCTTAACCGGGCTTGCTTGTGGGTGCCTCAATAAATGAAGACCTCCAGCCAGGGCTGAAAAACTAAGCGACTACACGCTAAGTGCAGCTCTCCTTGAGGGATACGAACGGCGACTTGGGGCGTCGCTGGGGAAGGCCAGAAGGGACAGACTGGATCGAATTAAGGCTCGCGCCGATTGTGTCAACTAACTTTATGGATGGAGGTGCTCAAACTGGTGCGCACGCGTAACTTCCTAATATTTTTAAAACAATAGACGTGCGCAGTCATTGATGGCCAGAGACGACACATCATTTATTTACTGTGACACATCCTTCCCATTCCTAATAATAACAGGTGTAAGAAGACACTTAACGAAGCCAAGAGTCACTTGTACTTCCTGTCATTGTGATAATTTATTTGTACTGGACCATACCTGGGAACCTTCTGGTTACGGAGATATTGAAGATCAAAATTGCAACTTTTACTTACGTTTTTTTAAGGAAAACAAGTTTTTAATGTTATATCAAAACTTTAAACACTCCCACGACTCTTGTACTGTTGCATGCACCCTTTAAACACATTGTTTTGCGTCTGTTACATTGTGCACTACCTCAAACAGCAATTTTCACACCAAAAATAAAAGTCGTTTCTCAGCAATTATTTTTGTGTACTTAATGTTACTTAGTTTGATGCACAGAATGCGTAGTTGACGGCTATGTGATGTGTCTTTTGACACCCTGTATACTCCTTGGCGTCAATACATCGAAAGATATTTCGATATTATCGAACATTAACTTAACACTTTATAGGGCAGAAAATCCTGACTTGTATTTAAAAATAAAACACTGGCATATTAAAACTATTTTTTTTTTTTAATCTTTATTTATTTACAGGGTTTTGTTCTATAAAGAATATGTCACCCCGATTATTGAATACAATAGATAAACTAACCTACCCGCAATCTTGTACCCATAAGAATAATATGACAAACCGCTCTGGCCTCATCCGACAATGGTGAGGCCAGAATGAAAACTAATTATTGATATTTTTGCACTTTGCATGTGACACACTATTTTGCTCTTTTTTCCAAGAGCTCTACTGCTACATTTATCTATTTAGTTTAGCCGCGAAGATTCAAAATGTATTGGTGTCCAATATATGGACAGAGCCCCATAAAGGGTGAAATATTAAGATAGAACCGATTTTCAATTAAATTTTGTAGTAAATATATTTTTCTTGTAGATTTCAGAGGAATACAACGTCGCAGTATTCATAACAAATCAAATGACATCAGATCCTGGAGCAACACTGTCCTTTCAAGTGGACCCCAAGAAACCTATAGGGGGCAACATTCTTGCACATGCGTCCACCACTAGAATATCCCTAAGGAAGGGGCGCGGAGAAAACCGAATCGCAAAAATATACGACTCTCCTGACTTGCCTGAGAGTGAAGCTACGTTTGCCATTACAAACGGAGGTGTGGCCGATGCTAAAGATTAAATCAATTTTTATATTACCTACGTTTATTGTTTGAATTTTTAAGTATCGACATGATAGTTGAAATTGTCAATCACCAAACGTGAAAAACCCATAGAACTAGAAAAACCCCTACTTAACTGTCTCTGTACTACTAATACCTACCTAAATAGGTTATGTGAACCTTATTTAGGATCCTAGTTATCGTGGGTCCTCGATCTGTACAAGTGACAATCTACCAACAAGAGGGATTACCTGCCTACAACAATCTACTTACTAAGTAATTAAATCCGAAAACACCATTAATTTCATCGTTTGATGAGTAAGAAATTCAAGATTAAATCAAATTAGTAAGTAATCTGAATCAATAGTTAAGTACCTAATCAGATAAGAACATCATACCTACAATCGTCAATGCTATAGCACACTTTAGTGCGCAATTTATTTGACTGATTTCTTATTATCACATAAAAGGTTGTTAGACGCATTCATTTTGATATTAAACTTACTTCCGGATTATAACAGTAATGCTGTTAGTTAGGTAAGTCCTAAATAGCTTGCGGTAATCGATCCCGTAGTATGTTCCTATGTTCAGCACTGAACTTCGGTAGGGGGGCTGGAGTGAGTGACCAAACAAGCAGGATGCAAGTTATAATAACATACCATTGAGAATTAAACTACCTACACCAAAAAAATGAAACTGAACAAAGATAACTAATAAGTAGGTTAGGTAAGTTACTGAAGAAATGTCATCGACCTGTAAATCGGAAGATTTGAGATAACTTCTGTAACCCGTGCTCGTCTTCGCTCTCCCACTATATGCAGTCAGGCGAAACCAAAGTCCAAACGCTAAAGAAATCGTTTTGTTTTCGTCATTCACAGTGGCGTGATTCAAACGAACCAATTAAATTTCTTGCTACGATTAGATAAACAGTACTAACTACCATACGTTCATGATTTACGCTACACGTTGTTTATATATGTAATTCTATGTGTGGACGTATATAAACTAAATATAGGTAGATACATACCTACATTGAGAAACGAGACCAAACATTACTCAATGGTTATCTTGTATCTACTTCTCGAAATAAAATTAATGTTTCCCGCCACAATAATTTTGTCGTCAACTCAAAGTACGTCGTCTCAGTACTAGTAGGTTCACTAGGTTCTAGGTTCCTGTATGAACCTAATTAGGTGTTCGTTTTTATAATTAAACTAAGGCGTCTTTATGGAAGCTGTTAGTCAAACTGCTCGCAACTTCGCGTCGTGATGAGCTCCTGCGAGGTAATTGCGTAACGCACTATCAGTAATAATGGCTTTAATTTTGACAGTTCAACAACATTCATTGCGTTATTTACGTTGTTGAGCATACAAACTTTTCAAATATATGTAGCAATGGATTAGCATTATCCTTCACAATGATTCAGGTTAAGATTGATTGTGTGTTACGCAATCACGGTGTTGATCCTGTGTTAGAGCTCCGTTGGAGTGCTAAACTAGACGGGATAAGCCGAAATTTTGAGATAAATAGTAAAAGACTTTCTGCAAACTTAGGTTTGCTTTAGGTACAGACGCCAGCACATCAAGCTACCCGAAACTGTCAAATTTTCCCAATCAACTTTGAACCTTATGCTTTAGGGATAAAATTGAAAATCTATTAAAGAAATTTGACAGTTTGTAGTAGCTTGATGTGTTGGCGTCTGTACATACCAACTAGCCTAACACCATTTAACCTAAACTAGCAAACCTTACTACAGACTAATAGGTATGCTAGATTAGATGGGCAGGGAGGTCAGGTGGTACCTACACTAAAAATGGAAGATCATTAAAAAAGAAAAGTACTGAGAGGAAGAATTCATCTACCCACCCATTTCTACTTTTTTTAAGCATGAAACTTAAGATCAAGCAAAAGATCTGCCATCCATGATACACCACCAGCATTTGACCATTCATCACTCCTCCTTCCTCCATTATTCGTCTTTGCCAACTTTTTATGCGTGCATGTTGGTGTGCGTTCGCGCAGCGGAATGTTGTTGAATTTAAAGATTTTAATTATGCAGATATTTAGTGTATGACGTCGTATAATTGTGTATGGTAAAAAAAAAATTGTGCACGCAGCCATTGTGGAGAAATTCACCAAAAACTGATTCCGCTGGGCGAACGTTGTCCTGGCGGAACTTTTTTTAATCCATAGACTTTAGAAGAAAAGAGATGTGTCCAAAAATTAGTGTGTATATGTGTGTAATTGTGTATGTATGAATAAAATTAGTGCATGCATAAACTTCGGAGAAATTCAAGTTTCCGCTGTGCGAACGTTTGGCTATTAGCTAGTTTTCATATAAAGCGCTTACATAGAGAGCTGTAGATTTTTACATACGTTGTTTTGAATTTGTTTATATTTGTTTAAAAAACAGATTTAGAAAAAATCGTAGGGCTTAAAAGATAAAAATATAAACGTAAAATACGCTTATTAGGTCTTAGTTCTTAAAGTATGCACTTTGGGGTCTAGATTTTCACGTTTATACAAACCTTGTAAGTGTCTGCAACATGTTGCCAAGTATCAATGATGTTCCGTTAGTAATTAAAGAGTTATAGGACAATTTACCATGAATAGATCACTGTTTACAAAGCAGTCAAATATCACGACGTTCTAAAGGAATTGCATGGTAAAATGTATGCTGATAATTAGTGTATTCATTCAACTATTCACATGCAAAATTTCATGTCATTAAATTCAGTAATTAAAGAAAAACAATTATAATACTGACGAAGCATCGAAAACCTACATAACCCGACCAAGTTCGGATGGCTACAAAAAAGCGGCCGTGCAATATATTTAGGTAACAACCCAAAATTTACAGTATAATACCGGTATTGAATGGGTATAGGTGATAACACAATTGTTGTTTCGATATAATTTATAGGTCATTTATTTTTGTACACCTACTTTTTTAAATGTATTTGACTATGACATAAAGTAGGTCCTATTTACGTAGGTACTTTATTTAAGTATGCGCTTGAGACTTGAGATATAATCTAGATATATTATTTAAGACAAATAAAATTCATATAGCTAATTTCTATTGAAGATTTCACGGATCAGGATTCTAACTATAGACCCCTTAGGGAAGTTAAATAATTACCACATGTAAGTACTACTGTTTAGGTAAATATTTATCATATTGTAGCTTATTACACTATTTAACCAATGGACTAGGCATGCACGAGCGTTCCCCTTTGCAACTTTAGTGGATCAAACAATCTAATAACTTAAAAAAAACTACTTCTTGAATCGATTTTTTAATTGATGTAAGCCGTTGTACTGGTAGTGACTTATGTATGTGAGCGTGTTCCCCCGCACCCCACCAAAATAAGCAGAATTATTTTGTTCGAAGCGGTACGCTTAAGGCTAGTCCTTTGGTTAAATAATAATAATAATATTATTTCACAACTTTCACACAACGCCATCTAGTCCCGAACTAAGCAGAGCTTGTGCTATGAGTACTAGACAACTGATAAACATACATATATATTTCTAAATACAAACATATTATAGATAAATTACACCCAGACAAAGAACAAATGATTGTGCTCATCACACAAATAAATAGTCTAAGTATTGTAGTTATGAATTGATCAAAAATATTCTAGTGTGAAAAAATATACAACGCGCTGCGCGCAACGAGCGATAGGCGGCTTCCCGCTTGAAACGGTACTTCCATCCTTGAAGAAAAGAGAGGGCAATATGTTTTCATTAGCCGCGGCCCGCGCGTATTCGTTTGCTGTTGAACTTGAACCTGATTTTGTTTTATTCCCAGTCACAAACAAATGTGCAGTCAAGGACAATGTGCGTATGCGCTGTTGTTTTGCTATGCATCGCCAATTCTCTGTAATAATAATATTGACAAAGTGTGTTATTAATGTTATAGTGTAACAGTGAAGCTTAACATAATTATGTAGTAGGTATATTGAGTGAGTGATAGTGAGAAGCTGATAACATATATAATAATAATAATAATAATATTCCACAACTTTCACACAACGCCATCTAGTCCCAAACTAAGCAGAGCTTGTGCTATGTGTACTAGACAACTGATAAAAGGACAACTGATATAAAGTAATATTTTATAATAAATTAATAGCTATACACTTATTCATTTACGTAGTTTATTAGGCAGATAAATTATAATAATTATGTTAACATTGGACAGACACCATAAACCAAAGTTTAATATCTACGGATTGATCTAATCCTATATCTATTTACTTAAATTCGTAATAATAAATTATTATACTAGACATATATTATAATAAAATCGTAACAAAGTAGATGTTTTTCCTGGTTAAAGACAAACTACTGAATAGAAAATTACAGAATAACTACTGAATTAACTAAACGACCGACCAGATTGTTACGAAATGTTGAAAAGAAATATTGTTATTAAATAATCACCTTATATTTATTACCTATATGTAATGATATACGTATAAGGCAGATTTTTATTAGCTACTTTCTTTTTGTGGGATTATGTGTAGAGATGGCAATAACGGCTGTTTTTCAATAATTAAGTATGCATATGATTCTATATCACTAAGACATACTCCCCTTAAAAGGAAAGCAACTAATAAAGTAAAGTAAAGTAAGTTATTATTAATAAAATATTTTTCATTCAAGAAATGCAATTGTTTTCTTTTTTCCTAACGCTTGTGTACGCAACTGTACCATATTAATAAATACTATATTGGAAGGTTAAGAACGTTTCTTAGATATATGGCACGGCCGCTTTTTTGTAGCCATCCGAACTTGGTCGGGTTATGTAGGTTTTCGATGCTTCGTCAGTATTATAATTGTTTTTCTTTAATTACTGAATTTAATGACATGAAATTTTGCATGTGAATAGTTGAATGAATACACTAATTATTAGCATACATTTTACCATGCAATTCCTTTAGAACGTCGTGATATTTGACTGCTTTGTAAACAGTGATCTATTCATGGTAAATTGTCCTATAACTCTTTAATTACTAATGGAACATCATTGATACTTGGCAACATGTTGCAGACACTTACAAGGTTTGTATAAACGTGAAAGTCTAGACCCCAAAGTGCATACTTTAAGAACTAAGACCTAATAAGCGTATTTTACGTTTATATTTTTATCTTTTAAGCCCTACGATTTTTTCTAAATTTGTTTTTTAAACAAATATAAACAAATTCAAAACAACGTATGTAAAAATCTACAGCTCTCTATGTAAGCGCTTTATATGAAAACTAGCTAATGGCCAAACGTTCGCGCAGCGGAAACTTGAATTTCTCCGAAGTTTATGCATGCACTAATTTTATTCATACATACACAATTACACACAAATACACACTAATTTTTGGACACATCTCTTTTCTTCTAAAGTCTATGGATTAAAAAAAGTTCCGCCAGGACAACGTTCGCCCAGCGGAATCAGTTTTTGGTGAATTTCTCCACAATGGCTGCGTGCACAATTTTTTTTAACCATACACATTTATACGACGTCATACACTAAATATCTGCATAATTAAAATCTTTAAATTCAACAACATTCCGCTGCGCGAACGCACACTGCATGTTGGATCACGTAGGCGGTCTTATTCAATCAATTTGTAATACCTACCCAAAACATAGTTTATTAAACAAATACTACATTGATATATTAGTCTACGTAAATGATAGAAAAACCTTTGAGAAAAATTTGTTTTTCCAAGCATTATTATATCAATCTATTTCATATCTATTTAAATACCGAGAATACCAGCCAGTATTCGCATTTTGACACATGACGTCTGAGGCTGAATCAAAACGTGACAGCTTGTTTTTATCAGTTGTTTCATGAATCTTTCGAGGGGCGGTGGTACTGTGAGTTTAGCGATCGATTTCGGTTTTAATTCAATTACCAAATATTATAATTGTTAAGGTGTTACAACCCATCTGTGGTTTCGATAAAACCAGACTTTTTAACGATGGATGAAAACAACGAAAATAAAAAAGAAGTTAGTGTGTGGTGCGATGGCTGGTGAGTAATATCGAGTTTTTATTTTTACTTCATGTCTTCGTGCTTGGTAATTGGAAACATTACACACTAGTAGTTCCGATGTTAACATTCAGTCGCATTAGTGTTTCTCGCCAAAAAATCTCGATATACTTTCATAAATTCATGTGAATGAGCAGTAGCACGGTGTGGGATAATTACAAAGCATCCGGCGCGAACGATTTCAGTTCGCAATCGCTGTGTACACCTGCTTTTCTCTAACTAATTTCTCCTTGGGATCACAGTGTGGTATGGATTTCTGTTTCCAGTTATGACATGGTGCATTTCGGTCACGCAAATTCGCTGAGACAAGCAAAAGCATTGGGTGATGTGTTGATTGTGGGAGTACATACAGATGAAGAAATCTCGAAGCACAAGGGTCCCCCTGTGTTCACACAGGAGGAACGATACAAAATGGTGCGTGCCATCAAGTGGGTTGACCAGGTGGTGGAAGGTGCACCCTATGTCACCACTCTTGAGACTCTGGACAAGTACCATTGTGATTTTTGTGTGCATGGAGGTAATTTGTTTTACAGTTTTACTGAGAACCGGCTATTAGGGTAATTGCTAGTTATTACACTCATGCTATAAAATAATTATCATTTAGATTGCTAGTTTTATGTACAATAAAGTAAATACATACCAATACTAAAGATTTTGTAAATAAATCTAATTGAAAATTATTTAACACTGACTAGATAAATATATTTTTTTTTTTGTAAGCCAGGGACAAGTATTATATAATACTTCCCACCTTCAATAGTCATACAAAAAATACAGATACTTAATAAAATTATTCTTCTCATGTTTATGTACCTTGAAACTAGTTTTTATTGTATTTTTACTGTCATATTTTTTTTAAGTTTCTCATGAAACTTGTTATACTGTATAAAATGGAAACTCATTCTAATTATATCCTGTGTCAGTAATCTCATAATTATTCCGATTATGTGTGAAGAACTGATTAGATAAAATAACAAACCATTATTTTCTAACTATTCTGAGTAAAATTGAAGATTCATCAGGCATGCTAATAATATTTGACTAATAGACAATAAATAACAACAGAATTGACAGAAATTCTCAATTTTTTTGATAATGGGTATAATACATATTAAACATAAAACAATCCTTAATTTTTTCAGATGATATTACAGTGACTGCCGATGGAATTGATACATATCACATGGTGAAAGAAGCTGGCCGTTACAGGTAATTCTAACTTTATAAAAAATGTTTATGACTAAAACTTAATAACCTATTCACAATCTTGAAAGCAAATTGGCATTTCACACTTTATAACAAACTATAAGAAATTTGCATTGTACAGTCGCCAGCACTTCAAGCTACTATAATCTGTCAAATTTCTTTAATAGATTTTCTACTTTATCCCTAAAGTATAAGGCTCAAAGTTTATTTATTTATTTATTTACTTAGGATCTCCAACAAAGGATACACATAAACAATAGAAATTTACAATAATAAAAAGGTTCTTTTACGTGTGCTCCTTCAATTACAGGAGACCACAGCATGCACATATAACTAGGTGTAACACGATAAAAACAGAGAAAATAAATTATGAATACAAATTATGAATTTAGAAGGGAAAACAAAATATAAAATTAACATGTCAAGATTGAACATTCATATATAAATGGTGTAGGCAGGGTAAAAATAAAAATTGAGAATTATAACATTGAATGAATTTGAGGAAAAATAGTAATGATTAAAAATTAACATGTCATGTCAAGTTGATTGGGAAAATTTGACAGTTTCGGGTAGCTTGATGTGCTGGTGTCTGTACATTGTGGTTGAATGCTGAAATGATATACCATAACGTAACATAACATCATACATGTTTCTTCAAAAGAGTTGGCAGAGAGTTAGTATTATAGTTTTGGGCAGTTCAAAATGATACGAGGAAAATTGCAATTTAACAAATTTTGTTCAATTAAAACCAGCATTTCATTTTAAATGAAATTCATCCATCAATTGAATGGGGTTGAGTGTGTATTACATAAATAGCTGTTGAAATATATTCTTTTGTAAATGCACCTCTTGTAGTTTGCTTCCATTGTATCCCTACAACATTAACTATTCCTATGGTATTCCAATACTGACCAAACTAGAAATCGCGAAAAAAAAAAATCAGCTGTTCCCTACATTTTGACGACTCGTACGAACATAAATGTAGGGAACAGCTGATTTTTTTTTTCGCGATTTCAAGTTTGATCCCATAGTAAAAGTTGTTCATAATGATGAGTACAATGACCTCTTAATAGGTTGTTGGTGTTTTACAAATAACCCTGTATTTTGATGTTATGCTGATTATAGAGGTTCAGTATATTCTGTTTACCAATCAAGGCTTCATTGTAATAACAAAAATGAATAAAAGATACAATAAAAAAATAAAAAAAATTTACATAAATTTACCCAGATTTCGCCATTGTATGCCTAATTAACAAATTTTGTTAAAACATGCGTTTCTCATAATATTTGCCTGTGAATTTAAAGGCCCATTTGAACGGAAAGTTTCTTGCCGCGTTACGCCGTAAAAATAAATATCACCTGAAGTTTCGCCACAAAACAGCCAAGGAACTACCTCCGTGTAATGATGGATATTTATAAAACATGATTCTAACTTACTGGTGTTATTTATAACTCACTGCTCACAAGGATGAAATGAGTAAATTATATGAAACAGGTTTCTAACTAAATGAGTGAGTAGCATAGTATTGCAGTATCTACCTTTTATTTCAAATAGAGGCCCGCACTTAGAGCAACTAACGCGTTACAAGCAAGCTGGTACCTAACTAGTTTGTTTGCTAAAAAAGACACTCGCCGAATGCCATATTCTCCACCTTTTTTGAAGTCCGTTAATAATGGGTTGCTTTTCTCAGCAACCCATTTTTAGGTTTTTGCATTTCAAAAGACAAAATGGAACCTATAACATTTGTGCATCCCGAGAATCACTTGTTCTTCGCGTTATTATGATATTTTTATTTTGTACCTAACCCTGGGAACTTCTGGTTACGGAGATATTGAAGGTCATAGTTCCAACTTTTTTATGTTTTTTAATCGTTGTATGCACCCATAAGCACAATGTTTTGCGTGAGTTACGTCGTTTATCTGACCAAGATTATGTCTGGACTTTAAAAGAGACGGTGACCTCTGAGTTTGTTTCGGCCTTTCTTCTCAGAGTAGTCAGATAGGAAACGCCGACCTCATATAGTTTTTAAAAAATGTGATTGACATGTAAAAGTGTTTGTACAAACCTACTTACAGAAAATAAATCATTTATCATTTACCACCGTAAACAACTAATTTTACACACCAAAAATAAAAGTAGTTTCCCAGTAATTATTTTTGCACAAAGTTGCCTAATTTGATGTAGGTAACGGCGGAATACGTAGATGACGGCTTCGTGGAGGTTCTTGTTACATCCTGTATAAGATCACTTTTTTCCGTCTGGCACAGGGGTTTGTCTCCTTTGGCAAGTTACTAAGTAGTTTTCGTTACAAATGTTTCCTTTGAGCCCCTCCATAATATGAGCACCAGTCTCACCGAAATATTACTAGTCTAATGCGTTTGATTATTATTATTTTTTTTTTTCAGGGAAGTGCAGAGGACTGCCGGAGTGTCGACCACAGATCTAGTAGGACGCATGCTGCTGCTCACCAGAGAACATTTCAAGTATGAAATTACCTTTATTTTTATTATCATAAGTTATTCTGCAAAGATTTTAATGATTTTCTTGGTCAATTTTCCCTATGGTAGTCTCGTAAATCTTTAAGTTTGGGGTACGTTCTTACGCCGTATAGCATCGTTTTGTACAGACGCCACGCCAGCACTCAAGCTACCCGAAACTGTCAAATTTTCCCAATGAACTTTAAACCTAATGCTTCACTACATCACTACATATTATAAAACAAAGTCGCTTCCCTCTGTCTGTCTGTCCCTATGTATGCTTAGATCTTTAAACCTACGCAACGGATCTTGATGCGGTTTTTTTTTTAATAGATATAGTGATTCAACAGAAAGGTTTATATGTATAATACATGTATAATATAGTAGAGAAACTATAAACCTCTAAAATATATAAAAAATTTTAGAGGTTTCTAATGTGATGTCGTAAATAAAAACATTTTTTTGCGCTTACCTTGCAAACGCTGGCTAAACCCTACGAGATAGATCAAAATAATGAACTACAGTATTGTACACCTTAAAAAGGTCTACAAAAAAGTCCTTATGGCATATGTCTATCTCTTAGGGATAACCCATAATAACCATTTTTTATCCTATACTAAAAAGCATAGGACCTATACTTTTTATGACAAATAATGGCTCTAAAATTATCAGTGTTTCTCTACTATATTATGCATGTATTATACATATAAACCATCCTCTTGAATCACTCTATCTATAAAAAAAAACCGCATCAAAATCCGTCCTTTAGGTCTTTAAAACTACGCAACGGATTTTGATGTATGCTTAGAAGCATACATAGAGACAGACAGACAGCGGGAAGCGACTTTGTTTTATTATACTACTATGTAATGATCAGCATTGCATCCGTGTGAAGCCAGCCGGGGCGGGACGCTAGTTAGCAATAAAGTTGAAAATCTATTAAAGAAATTTGACAGACTGTAGTAGTTTGATGTGCTGGCGTCTGTACACTTCGGAGTCCACTTCGCCGTCGATCACGTATTAGATCGCGACTTAATCTTATCATATCTTAGCCCGTTATTCCATTTCTTTCATCGCTAGTAGTTCATCATCTCAAGTAACGTGCCCGGAAATTCTTTACTTATGGCTGGCTGTTTTTAAGTCTTCACAAGTCCCGGACTTGTACGGTCGCTCCGCCCGTAGCCATAATCCTGCTGTGGCAGTGAGCACCCGTTGTAACACGAGTAGCTGTTGGAGAGGCGACCATGCGTAGATCACGGCGCTGGTCTTGACGTCTTCCACCCATCGCGTCACTGGATACCTGCTGTCGCACCCGCTGTACTTGGGCCGTAACTCCGCACTCATGTAGAACGTGGAAGTCATTGTTGAATGCCAGACGGGACCAACGGGCTTAACGTGCTTTCCGAGGCACGGAGAGGTCTTGGTATGTAAAGATGGTCACCCCTCCACAGACCAACCGCGGAAAGCGTAGCTTAACCTGATCGATCGACCTGTGCGACTGTTATTATTTAGCCACGGTCCCCTCAAGGGATGAAACTAGATAACCTACCTAAATTTTGTTTCGATTTTTTTCGTAAGTTTTGTTATCTCAGTTTTTACGTGCAATTTCGGGCTTGATATTAACGAGTAAACTGTAAATTAATAATTACGCATTAATTTTTACATCACGGTAAAGTAGGTATGGTTTATTGCGCGCGTGCGCCAGTTCGCGCCGACAGAAAACACCGCCTGCGGTAGGCTACTAGGATACTAGGCGCGCAGAATTACGGAAGAGATTTATATTATCGTGATATTGGCAAGTAACGTGGAAAGTTATTGACCTACATAGTGCGGTGACACTTTTTTTATGATTTGAATTTAAGAAACATATGAAACCGAAAATTTGTTATTAATTCTTAGTGTTTTATTTTGAGTTGAAACTTTGTATAGTGATTCTATACCAGCTGTTATCTTTAGTGCTTAAGGATAGTAATAGTGTTTCTGTTACACGCTGTATATAGAAACAAAAATAAGAATAGAAATCTCGGTAGATTTTTTTCTGTAAACATTTACTTGCATAAAATCGATATGTATACACTTAACCCACTTTGAGGGTAACTGTGCGCGCCGGTTCGGGGTAAGTATACGCATATGGGGTAAGTAAGCGCATTGTCTGAATTTATCACAAAAAAAAAACAGTATTCAAGAACACGGGTTATTTGTTGTAATGCTACATATAAAGTATTTTTTTTAATTATTAATATTTAGATATTAACTTATTTTAGAACTATCTAATGAAATAAAAACAATATCATCGTAATTAATCATCATTACAACAAGCATAATTCACGGCTTCTAAGCTAGTATGGTATGAGTGGTTGTCTAGAAGCAGTAATACGGGATCTTCTAACAAAGGATGACTGAAATCATTAAAATGATGCAACCAGTTAACAAACAGCTCTGTATTCACAAAACCTATATCCTAGACCATGCAGATGCTCTGTGAAGGACCACCATCCAATAAATCGTCTCTGTCTTTCTTACGTGGATAAATCAATACTGGTCGGATGTAATGACCACTAGTACTCTTACAACAGATAGCTGTTACTGTGACCCCTCGCTCTGCAGTCACTACTTTTCCTACAACCTTCTTGCCTTTCGTAATAAAAATTTTGGGAGTTTTTAGGCACGGTATTTATTCCAAACTCGTCCAAATAATAAATGCGATTTGGTTTAAATTTATACTTCTCGTACAGCCCCTTCAAGTTTCTATAAAAACGGTCCACTTGAGATTTATTGAATTCCATTAAAACAACGTACAAATGAAAATAACCCCAAACGGATAAGTGTACGCTTGCGCACACTTACCCGCGCACACTTACCCCAGAACACCAAATTGCGAATGGATATTCATAAAATAAATGAAAAACAAATATAACCTCACACATTTTTTTTTTAATGAAGCTTAAATACGTACTTATTCAAAGAAAAAACAACTTACCCTTGTAAATTCAATAATGTTGATGCTATACTGTTTTCCATTAAACAAAAATGTACGGATTAAAATACCAAATAGAGTTTTTTTTATGAAAAAATATATATTCGGCAACCTCAGGTCACGACTAGTTGGGTACTCTAGCGCTAGCTAGAGTACCCAACTCTAGCTCTCCGACCCAAACAAATAACCGCTCCCCCGCTCCCATTAAGGAGATATTACTCGCACTGCGCTCACTTACCCATTGCGCTCAGTTCCCCAGAATGACTACATAGCTGTAAATATTTACGGATCTTCATGAACGGGCGAAAACGTCTTAAAACAAAAGAATATGGTTACAGTTTAAGCAAAACTGTACGAAAACTTAGCTTATTTATCTAATGTATAAAAGATTATCACCTGAGAAAAACCCTACCGAAAAAGCAGATTTTTTTTAATATTATGTTCGTAATTGAATAAAACCGAATTTATTGATTACAGTATATCAATACCCTGCTCTGAGAGAGGTACCTTGGCTCAGAAAAAATGCACCGAGGAGCAGTTAGTAGATTTGCAATTAGAGCATTGATTGATGAGCATATAGATTTTATTTCTACGCAAGTAATATTACACACTATCTGTGTTTGCACCCACATTTGTTACTTATCTATCTCCTGAGTATCTACTTGGCCGCCGTGATCGAAATTCGATCAGGACGATGTCCATTATTTCTGTTCCAGACTTTGTATTGCTGAAGTTTGTCAGTAGATAGAGATAATTTACATTGGATTGCTTTTTCAGAGCGATGGAACAAATTGAACAATACAATGATGGAGCTGATGTTTCTGAGAACTATGCAACACTGGATCCATTAAAAGTTGTTTCGATTACAGAGTTAGTAACCATTTGTCCGTCTATAAGGTGTTTAACGGGGGTTATCCGAATTTGCCTGTTTAAGAATCAATTTTAAATGATCAAATTAGTGTATTAGGTTGCGAAAAAAAAAAGTCATAGATACAGCCTTGTTTGAGGAAAATTAATAGTTCAAAACACGATAAATTGTAATTTGCTCGATGAAAAAAAATCCGAAACAGGGTCGATTTCAAAACCATTGTCCGTTTAATTTCGTAATTCTGTAGTAGTAGGTACGCCACTTACTATAAAGTACGGTAATTGTTCCTTCTATGAAGCTGTCAATATTTACGGATCTTCATGAGCGGTGGCAAACACCAAAAACAAAGGAGTGTGGTTACGGTATAAGCTATACAGTAAGACCTTTTTAGTCCATTCTAATTAATGAAAATACGAGTGCCGAAATCAAAATTACGTGGGCTAACTTCAGACAAAATGAGCACACTGTAAAACTTTGAGTTATCAAAAAAAATATGATTTACGCATAGAACTCACATAATGCTGTGCTGGAGTTTTTGTGATCTCTCGAAAGCCTTTGATTGCGTGCACCATGACCCGTTTTTACGTACTACGTCATTACGGTGCGCAAAACGAAACTACGAAGCGAACTAAATTCCTATCCTATTTAATTATAGGTTCCTAGACGCATTTAAAACAGCAACAATTTCAGTCAATCGTTTGAAGATGACAGATACAGTTGATGACTTTAAACATATTTATATCATCAGCGTTTTTATTTATTTGAGGGTAAGTGGGCCTTAAGGCCCGTTTGCACGAACCACAACCACACCACATCGCAGCGACAAAATGTGGGTAAGCAGTGGTTACGTTTGAATAGCGTCGCTGCAGCTTCTTGTAGGTGCGTTGTAGAGCAACTACAAAATTTTGATGTGGTTGTGTTGTCGCTAGTAGTTGCGATGTGGTTACATTTTGGCTACCACAACACAGAATTAATGAAAGAATAATCCCTCCGGAGGGGAGGGCGCAGGCAAGACTAGTGCGCACAGTATCGTCACGACAACGCAACGTTCTATTTGCGATGAGGCCGGCCGATAGAGCGCGGTGACGCTGGTAGTTGCGGTGTGGCTGCGACGTGGCCTTGATGTGGTCGGTATCGCCCACTCGATTGATTTTGACGGCAGACAATATGTACCGACGAGGACGTGAGTGAGTAGCGGGCATTCTTACGCTTGAACACACTTTTTCGCGCTGCCAACTTCGAGACTTCAATCCTTAGTAGGTGCTGTGGTCGAATCGAATCGGTGTCTGTACAGCTGCGACGGTGTCTGTACAGCATCGACGTTTAAAGTATGATTTTATTTCATTTTATTTTTTTTGTTTTTACCTACTATTTTTGTACAGACGCCAGCACATCAAGCTACTACAATCTGTCAAATTTCTTTAATAGATTTTCAACTATATCGCTAAGGCATTCGGTTCAAAGTTGATTGGGATAATTTGACAGTTTCGGGTAGCTTGATGTGCTGGCGTCTGTGCCATAAAATGTAAACCTAAGGAAAAAAATCGAACCTAAGAAAATTAATTCAGTTAATCATCTGCAAATAATTATGATAGACTGTGGCACGAATTTTCCGCGAAATCAGTCGGCGGCGCATCGTAATTAAAAAAAATACGTCGCGCTGCATTTGGGGTAGGCGGAGGTAGCGTGTTAAAGGCCTATAGACCCGGAAAACCTCGCCTTAACGATCGATGAGCCTGATGTTATTTCAATAACTCTAATTAATATTAATCATTAGAATATGAATACCTGCGCCCTAATTGCTTAACACATTTTCAATTACAATCTGAATAGGGTATTAATTGCTAATCCATTGCTTCAGATGTTCGAACATATTGTCCGTTTAACGTAATGTTGTTGAATTGCTAAAATGAAAGCTATTGCTATTTTTAGTGTGTTAAGTAAATACCCCGCTGGGCGCCGGTCCTTTTAAGTTTTTACATTACTTATTCTTTATCATCTGTATCACCTCTGTTTAGTTGTATTAAAACAAAGGTTGGAGTTATGTGCTGGCTAACACCTTGCTTATGATAATAATAATCATTTATTTCCCAGAAATTACATATTAAACACTAGTGTTAGTACATACATTTAGATAAGGATGCCCAATACATCTACCATTTCATCCTATTCTAGGTTACACTTAGGGCATATTGATTTCCAGGAGAGGTGACAAAGAGTACTCTGTGGCCCTCGAACACTCTTCGAACCTCGGCACGGATTCGACTGCCCGATCACCGTACACCGGCTGCTCACAGTTTCTGCCCACCACACAGAAAATTATCCAGTTCAGCAGCGGCCTCTCGCCCAAACCCACCGATAAGGTAAATAAATAAAGCCCTCCAGACCGAATTTCGGCCATGGCGACCAATCTCAGCGGAGACCAGCCGTGTTAGCGCGAAAGATGTGTCTACATGTGTGTGTGCAGACACAAGTGCACTCTTCCCTCACTCTCATAGTCCGATGGGACGTCAATCCGACACCGCCGGAGAGAGATCAGGCGCAGGACCAACGGCTTAACGTGCTTTCCTAGTCGCGGGGTATCACTCCCCCAACTTCCAAACTCCGGGCTGTTACTAAGAAATTCTCAAATAACCCCGACCCGGGAACCGAACCCTGGACCCCACGCTCAGCAGTCGCGCTTGCGACCATGAGACCAACGGGGCAGGCACCGATAAGGTTGACATTGACCATCATCATCTTTCTATCCTAATCTTACTTGGGGTCGGGCCAACACGTTTTCTTCTTCCATTTTCCACTGTCAACCGTCACGCTTTCAGTCACTCCCTTCTGTTTCATATCATTCCTCGCACAATACATCCTTCTTTGGCCTTCCTCTCCGTCTCCACCCATCAACATTTATATTCATCACTCTTTTAGTCACATGCGATGTGGTTGACATTGACCCAAAAGACAAAAATCCTATTTCCACATAAACAATATCAACCCTACCTATCTGTAACTAACAATAAGTTGATTTCAGAATGAATTTTACAAAAACGGTTTTGAAATAGTTGTAAGTTGCAGTGGAAATTAAACATGTGTAGGTATTAAAGTTACTTTTACGATATCACATAAATGTCGTGAGTTCAAACCCAGGCAGGCACTTTACTTTGTGTATTTATTTTCATCACCACTGCTCCCAAAACGGTGAAGGGGGAAACATCGTGAGGAAACAGGCATGTCCTAGAACCAAAAAATCGAAGACACGTGACATCCACCAACCGTCACTGAGCCCGCGTGGTGGATTATGGCCCACTCCCTCTCAGGATATAAGGATATAATGATGAGGATAGGAGGCCTGTGCCCCAGCAGTGGGAACAGTAGGCTGATTATCTAATAGCAATGGGCTCGCCCCCCCTATTAAATGGGACTTAAATACTTGATAACTGGTGAAATGTTTCTGTAGTATGTAACTAAGTATTACGTCTATTACAGGTTGTCTACGTAGCCGGCGCCTTCGATCTCTTCCACGTAGGACATCTGGACTTCCTAGAGGCTGCGCACAAGCAAGGCGACTTTCTTATCGTGGGCCTACACACTGACCTTGAAGTCAATCGCTATAAGGGATCCAACTACCCCATTATGAACTTACATGAACGAGTCCTGTCTGTGCTTGCTTGCAAGGTAATAATAACCGTTCATAACTTAATGCTTCAATTCTGCGCATGTAGGCGGTGGGGCAGAGGTACAAAGGGTGGCAGAGGACATCGACGCGCAAACTGTAACCATGAATTCAGCACATGATTCTAGATCCCTAGCGCAGGTATCATATTTTTGTAGCGGGTCCGATTTTAGGGTTCCGTACCTCAAAAGGAAAACACGGAACCCTTATAGGATCACTTTGTTGTCCGTCCGTATGTCTATCTGCCTGTCAAGACCCTTTATCTCGGGAACGCGTGGATGTATAGATTTTAAATTAAAACCATATACTCAGGTCTACAGTCCCTCGAAACTGTGAAAAAAATCACAATTCTAAATTAACAAAAAAATTAAAAATTATTATGCCGCAAAAAAACGTTTACCCCTTATCTATGGCGGCCATATGGGCGGAAAAAATCGCCGACTGGTGCGGGGCCGGTTTGTTTGAGCGTTTATAATAGCTCATCTGTGTCACTCGCCCGCTCCGGGCAGGTACACAGATTACCGCGTGTGTCCCGCCCGGAGCGGGCGGTTAGCCACTGTCATAGTAAATTTGTTTATAAAAACTCGCCAGGAGCGGGCGAGAGACACATATGAAAGGATATTTCAACACTCTCAAGGGAATCAAAATTTATAGGGTACTTTCCGTTGAAATTTGGCTAGAAGCAATGTCATGTAGCACAAGTAAAGGAAAAAAATCCGAAAACCGTATATTTCTAGTTACCTACTTTCAATATAAATGTTTCAGTATGTGCACGAAGTGGTGATCGGCGCGCCTTACAACGTGACCGCTGAGCTCATGGACCACTTCCGAGTGAAGGTGGTGTGCCACGGCCTCAC
This sequence comes from Eremobia ochroleuca, assembly GCA_949629135.1. Lineage (NCBI taxonomy): Eukaryota > Metazoa > Arthropoda > Insecta > Lepidoptera > Noctuidae > Eremobia > Eremobia ochroleuca. Next base: position 7,942,939 of record OX451400.1, on the reverse strand, counting down.
CACGATAGCCACCGACGCGGACAGCGCCGACCCTTACAAAGTTCCCAAACAACGCGGCTGTTTCAAGGTAAATAAATAACTTTTTTGTACCTATGTTGTCTATCTCTTGAAAATTAAACTACATATTATTGTTATCATCGTGCATTATATTGTTGTTGAAACACGTGAAAAAAATAAAACTCTTAATAGTGAAACATTAAATAAACATGAATTATTACAGCAGAGTAGTGGTGGCCCAGTGGTCACGGAGTAACGGTCGCGGGTTCGCACCGCGGCAGGTGCTTTACTTTGTGTAAATAATTTCATCACCACTGCTCTCAAAACTGTGAAGGAAAACATTGTGAGGAAACCGGCATGTACTAGAACCAAAGATTCGAAGACATTGCCAACCTGCACTAGGCTCGCGTGGTTGAGTACAGCCCACTCAGGTCTGTGTCCACATTATAGGCTGATTCTGCTATTACATCTGTCATACCTACCCAAACCCCTGCTAATATTCTGTTAAATACCTACCAAAATCATGCCATTTTTCTTATTAAAACATTTCTTTACAGATTCTAAATTCAGGCAATACCATGACAACAGAAGACATTGTGCAACGAATAATACGTCATCGACTTGAATTTGAGGTACGGAACACACGCAAAGAACAAAAAGAATTAGCAATTACAAAAAGTATGAAAAAAGAACAGCATGTTAAACAAAATGGCAACTGCGAAGTTGCAGTTGAAGTAAACAGTAGCTAAAACTACACTAGCTGTGAATTTTAATCTATTTACCAAATATATGTGTTAGATTGTGCTACTTCGGCGTAGAGTTAAAGAATAAACCGGTTCACTATTGATAGACCAAAGCCCCATTTTATTATCTCTGAAAGATTTTTTCGCTTATAAAATGGGACGGAATATATTTTTTCCGTGGATCTTGTTTATTAACACGTTGAGCGCCATGTGTATCCTTCCGGAAACACTAAGCACCACCTTCAGAGGCCGCGTGTTGCCTTCGGGAAGCACAGTCAGTGCTTCATTCGGAGGCCAGTGTGCCCGCAGGGAAACACAGTGTAATACATTTAGTACCAATTCTAATACTCTACAATCTACGGTTGTTTCTGGAAAATTTTGGAAAATCAGGCATTTAATTTGATACCTATGTTATTAAAATATCATGAGAATGTGAATTAGGCCGAAAAAATGCAACTTCCAGAAAATGAAAAACACAGTTTATGGGCTTGGCGCTCAATGTGTTAAAGAACCACTGGAAACAGTCTCAATAGAATATTATTTCAATAGTTGATCAGCTTATTCTAATATTTTATCCTCAATTGCTTCTACGAATATAATAATGCAAAAAAGGCGATGTTATAACGGTTTTTTTTTTCTTTTAACGATAAAAACCAAAAAATATGTAGTGTTAGCCTCACTAAACTTTAAAAAACTATTTATTTTTGTTCCAAGGCATTGTTATGTGTAAATACTTAAAATTATGGTTCAGATAATAGTTTTTAATGAAATTCCAGTTTTTTCCCGCCTATTAATTACAACATATATTACGATAATATTTTAGTATATTCATAGGTTGGATTCGGCGCACAATGCCACATTCGCAAAATGACATATTGACGCAAAATGACACATTCGCAAAATGTCTTTTCTCAATATGCCACACTAGCAAAATGCCACACTATCAAAATGACACATTCTCAGAAAGTCATATCACATAATGTGCGATATACTTTTTTTTTAATTTTTATTTATTTATTTCAATCAACTTTCTAAAATATTGTTAAAGTCTCTTAGTGACTTCTTGCAGTAGGCCGAAGATTTATGAATAAAAAAAAATGCTAATTTAATTATTTCAGTATTTGATTACATTATTTATTCATTTCCATTTATGTTAACATAAAAAAATACAATGAAAAAATATAATATGTATAATATAATAAATATATAAAATATAATGCGTTATTCATAAAAACATATTAATGTCCAATAAAAAAATAAAAATACTGTGTCCGATGTGAAATTTCGAGTTATTATGCGAAAATGGCATTTTGCGAAAAGGCATTTTGCTAAGGTCAAGTTTTGCGATGTGGTGTTTTCAGAATAATATGACAATTTGAGAATGTCATATTTTGTGAAATTCCAAATTGTCATTTTGCGAATGCGGCATTGAGCGCCTAATCCCATAGGTTGAATCAAATGTGTAATAAATAATGTTATAGCTATAGGCCGAACGCTTAACTGAGACGTTGCCTGAGGTAGCTGCGCGGTGCGGGAGGGGTGATAGTTGTCACAAGTTGACGAATCACTCAGCTCTCGCATCACGTCACCACACCCCTCCCGCACCGCGCTCCTACCTCTTTTTTTTTTTTTTTTTTGTTGTCGGGGTGGAATATCCTCATGGATGTCCGCCGCCATGCGGCGGGCGGCGGGGTCTGTCAGACTCTTACTGACTCTTACTTCCGCAACCCCCGGCTGACCGCGCTGCTACCTCAGGCAGCGTCTCAGTTAAGCGGTCGGCCTATAGCCGAGATAATAGAACCTATTATTATTATTATGTTCTGTTTAGTGTCAAATTCAAATACAGTGAAACATCGATGTTTAAAATCTTCAAGCCGCGTTTTAATTGTTTCTTAGGCGTATTATGTCTATAAATCATCGATGGAGTAGACATGACAATCGTAGTATAATTTTAATGTCACCCTACACTTAATTTATTATTAAATTCAGCTTGGCAAGAAATTTCTAGAGATTAAATATTGGCATCAAGTGATTCTGCGCTTGTCTTGAGAAAGCAGCGGGTCTCGAAGCTCAAAAAATTATCATTAATTGCTTAATTTCTAACCTCAATATACCTGACCACATGAATTAATTAATAAATAATGGTCATACTAATTGAGGTTTCTACATTTAAGCGATACAGGCGCTTCTATTGTTTTATATTCTTTTTTAGTTGTAAAAGAATTGCATTTTTAACCTATGTCTTAAAATTTGTTGATGAATAAATCTATATTTATTTGTTTCTATACATAATAATAATACAATGCGCAATAATCATGTAATCGATAAATTTAACCGATTATTAATATTTATTTATATACTTTATAATCTAGGATTTTGTGGCTTTGTTTAAAATTGTTTTACAATTTTTTGTTACTATGCTAGGAAATTAATTATAATTTGACGTTATGTACAAATTGTTTTTGTTGATATGTTTTATTTCTGTTACTAAATGTAATTTACATCATTAGACGGAGTTTTTATTAGCTCTCTTAAAATGTATCGAGTTAACAAGGTTAGTTGAAATTGGCGCAATAATTTTGTAGACTAAGAGCCAGCTTGCACCACAAATCAATAAAAGCGCTGAGCGCTTAACGTATTGAAAGCAACACATTATCTGTATCATCTGTATGCGATTTTCAGAAACACACCGATATTACAGCCTACTATTCGCAAGCGAGTCCAAAGCGAGGCGCGCTCACTGCGAACTCGCGGTAGGCTCGCTTCGCACTCGCCTCGCTTTTTAGGCTCGTTTGTGAATCGCCAGTGTGATAAGGCCCTTTTAAATTCGTTTAGCGTTAAATGATGGATTAATATGTTAAGCTATTTGTGGAGCAAACGGATCTAAATCTACAACATATATGGATAAAAAATAATGTTTACGAAATAAAATATGTTCTATTTCAATAAAATTGTATCAAGATAATTTATCTTTTATTACATGAAACCATAGACATAGAGAATGGACTGAGCGTTCCGTATTCAGTTGAATATTACTGAATAAAACCCCTCATTTTCTACATAACGTTTTAGTAGAAGTCTTAAAACATATTGTAAAAAGAAATGGAGCAAAAATATCGAAGCATTCTGAAGATAGCGATGATTAAGACTGGTCCCTCAATTCTCATCTCCACTTACATATGTGCGTGTGCTAGCTGCTAGATGAGAGGAATATCAGAAAGTCTAGTGTACTTAACTTTTAGTAGAAAGTTTCTACAAAATAATAGGTATCTAAAATTCAAATATAGCTGAGATAATATTACTTTTTTAAACCAATGAAAATAGATAGACTAGTGTGACCATGACCACACAATGAAACAAAATGTACACAGTACTATTATACTTCATTTAATATAGCATTATTTAGACGAAACGAAAACAAGGTTGTACGGTTAATTTAATGGTGGTGGTTTACATTGTATTATGTCCGTAAGGATTGAGGTGCCACATTTGTGCCTAGAATTCAAATTTTGAGTAGACTTCTGAATTTGACAAACTGTCAAATTCAAAAATTAGCATTGCCATTCATTGTGGCAATGCTGTCAGTCTTCTGGGCCCGTTTGCACGAAGCGATGCGGTTCCTTTATATAGTTATTATACTCTAAAGCCAACATCCTGGTTTTGTTACACACGATGGTCATTTCGAGTTCAAAAGAATGCCTTTCGGTCTAGCAAATGCCTCAGCCGTGTTCCAGGGAATGGTTAACAAAGTGCTTGGGAACAGAAGATTTGAATACGCGTTAGCTTATTTAGATGACTTAATTAATTTACCGCAAAAACAGTAAGGGGGCGTCCATTAATTACGTGAGACGTTCAAGGGGTCCCCCCATTGGACTTGGGGGGGAGGGGGTCGACCCGAATCTCACCTAATCTTACTTTGGGGGGAGAGGGGGTCTCGGCAAATATCAGGTATTTTTTTCCGTATTACGGAATAAATGTACCTGATATTTGCCGAGACCCCAAATCCAACACATTTACACTATAAACAGGCATTTTGAAAAATCTCACGTGAGGTTGGGGGATGGGGGAGGGCCAAATCTCACGACATCTCACCGGGGGGGATGTGGGGGTCAGAAAATTACTAAAAACGCCTCACGCAATTAATGGACGCCCCCTAAGTAGAGGTGTTTCATACATAATACTTTTCAGGCAATATGGGTTACCCTTAAAGCTGACCAACAAGCTGAAATAGAAAAAGTACAGTTACCATTTCATACATTCATATGGATGGATCAACTTGGGCCAAATTTGGCAAATGATAGTACTTTTAAATACTGATAATTAAAGCAATTCGTGCAAAATTATTCCCTAACCATTCCAAAATATCAAAAATGCACAACGTTAATATTCAAGTTTTCACTTCTGCCGGCATCGGCACTCCCGGAGTACAACTCGTCGTTTTTTTTTTAATTGTTGACTTATTCACACACGTTCAAAATTAGGTTGAATCTTTCAAAGTTACAAGTGGTTTTGAACGGGAAATTGAGCTTTGTAGTGCTTTTAGATAATGTATCAAGGTAACTTGTTATACATAATCTTAGTTAAAATATGTATATAATACACAAGAAAATCATGTTTATTTATTTATTTGGGACAAACAAACAGTAACACATTATGTCTGCGCAAATAATATAAACAAAGATATTATATAAATGTGAAACTCACACCGTTATCCACAGCATATACAATTCATATAACTTTATTAATGAACAATCTATGCGAGTAAGACTACAAGACTGTTCAAATGACTATAAGTACATCGGAATCCTTAAGTTTCTTTAACAAAGCAGAACGAAATCTATTTACTGACACTGAGAATAAATCTAATTCTGCAGTTTCTGAACAAAAATCATTATAGTTTTTGCACAACCGACGTAGAGGCGCCCGCAAACCAGCATTGGTGCGGCAATGGGACACAGCAAAAAGAGGACGTGCGCTCACCTCTCGTCTAATAACAGTTCTTGGGACATAGTAGCATATTTTATTAGTAATCTCAGAGCAGTTATACCTGTTATAGCATACGTCGAAAATAAACATAATTTCTAGATATAAACGTCTAGACTTCAGGCTCATTAGATTGTACCTATTTATTAAGTAGATTTTTATAGGTTGGGAAATTGTGGGAGCACCTATATTGCATCGATCTGAGGAATTTGCGCTGCACTTTTTCTAGCATCTCAACATATTTATTATAAAAAGGGTTCCACACTACCACTGCATATTCGAGTTGAGATCTAACTAGTGCTTTATACAGATGAGAATAAGTGCTTGCGTGTTTAAATGATAAATGATAAATGATAAATGATAAATGATTTATTTTCTGTAAGTAGGTTTGTACAAACACTTTTACATGTCAATCACATTTTTTTTTTAAACTAGATGAGGTCGGCGTTTCCTATCTGACTACTCTGAGAAGAAAGGCCGAAACAAACTCAGAGGTCACAGTCTCTTTTAAAGTCCAGACATAATCTTGGTCAGATCATGTGAAGACCATGTAGATTGGTGTCTGAAATGGTCTTTTGAGTAAAGAACCACACAGATTGAGAGGACCTGTCCAGTCAGTGCACGCATTTGTCAAAAATCGTGCAGCTCAACTCAGAACTTGAGGAGCCTTACGATTCGACGAACAATACCAATGAAAGGACATTTGGGTAGGCCGCATAAATTACTCAAACTGCCAGGTCATGATTAAAACTAACTAAGAAGGAAAACAGAAAAAAGAAATGACCCACATAGTCTTCACACTCACAATAATAATAATAAAAATAAGATACTTTACAAAGTAAATATCCATGTCATTGTTTATATAATATTCATCAATGTCAATGTGTATATAAAAATCCGGAAATAATCTTTGATCTTTGAGGACTATGTAGATTGGTGTCTGAAGTGGTCTTTTGAGGAAAGAACCACACAGATTGAGTGGACCTGTGCAGTCGGTGCACGCATTCGTCAGTAACCGTGCAGCTCAACTCAGAACTTAAGGAGCTCAACGATTCGACGAGTAATACCAAGGACAGGACATTTGTGTAGACCGCATAAACCACTCAAAGTGCCAGACCATGGTTAAAACGGAAACAATGACCCACATAGTCCTCACATTCACAATAATTAAAATAATATAAGACTTTAAACAGTAAATGTTCATGTCATTCTGTATATAAATTGATATTTAGAAAGAGAAAAAAAAAAAAGTGTAAATCAGCAAAAAATTAAAAATAAACAACATTCACTGTCTAGACCTATTGGAGCAGTTCAATCCCAAGCTTTTAGATTCAGTAGCTGATCTCATAACGAACCCGTACATACGGTAAGCCTTTTTGGTGATGTTATCAATGTGTTGATCAAGGTGAAGTTTGTTATCTAGCAGTACCCCTAGGTCTCGCACGGATGGAGCTTTCAATAGAATTACAAATTGTTTAGATTATAATTATGATTTAAAACGTTTTTATTTTTTGTGAATGATATCGTTAAACATTTGGAAATACTAAGGTAAAGTTTGTTTTGAATGCAGTATTCAGAGAATCGATTTAAATCACAGAGTACTATTTTATAGCTGATTTAAATCTTCTTGTAACAGACAACAATCTGCAGGTTTTCTTATAGCTTTAAAGATTGTTGTTTCAATTAAGTATTTAAAAAAAAAACCGTTAAAGTAAAGTAGATTTAAAATAGATTTCAGTTTATGAGCGTTGCGTATTAAAAAGACAATGGCATTACAGCAGGCCCATTGAGATAAGTAAACACAGAACATAATATACCCTACAGAGGGAAGAATAACTGCTCCGTACAAATTTTAGGAGGAAATTTTTCCTTACCGACTGGCGCCATCTATATTCCGCCCACGAAAACTAAGGAGTAGAAGCTAGGGCGGGAATTTTGAACTACAGTGCATTTTATAGATACTTTGTATTGCATTTTATGCACAAGTACAGTGCGTTTCTCGATAGTTTCCTACAAGATGGCCAATTTTTGCTCAGCAATAATTGACATCAACAATCACTATCGAGAAACACACTATACTTGTACATAAAATGCTAAAATTTATCTATACAGAGCAATCTAGTAAAACAAAGATTAGTACTTGACTTTTTTATTTAGCATGTGAATAATTGTAATTTAAATAACAGATTAATTATTATATTATGACTGATTTTGCTGCTAACTGCGAACTCATCGCGAAATTAAACACAAAATCAAACAAGAGTCACTGTCTCAACACCGAGTCTATATCTCACAAATACACACTTAATTTCACCAAAACACAGGAACGCAGGAGCAAGCTCGACTCAACGCTATCAATGTTTGTAGAATTAAATGGAACTAGTTTATTTATTACAAATAAACAAGTACAACATAAAATGGTGCGCAAATTTTTCTTGTGACGTCAACGGTCAATGTCATAATCAATATGACGTGCGGACGTTAGTGTTGCCACACATTATCCTCCATATCATTTTTTTATTATGTAATAATCAATTACATATGTTATATTTCTCAATGAAATATATTTGTGTAATATCAGAATATTAGCTAAAGGTTTTTTCAAGGGTAATTTATTTTAAAAATCAAATAATAAGCTCATTATTTTGGAAAGTACGAAATTGTATTTTTAGTGGCAACATTATATATTCATCTCTTTTACTCTGATGGCGTTGTCTTTTTCTTGTTTTCAAGCCCACCTACATACAGTTCGTAGAACAAAGTTGACAGACCCTGTAAGTAAACCATGAAAACATTCTATGTCTATGAGCAGGCCACAGACAAGCATTACCATTATACTTCGGTGAACTTCGTTCAATAATAGTCGTTCACTTTTATTAGTAACAGTAGATTGTATTATTAGTAGTTCGTAGTTGGTATTATTCGCAGCCATATACAACGTGTCCCAGAAATCAACGTCAAGCCGAAAACGGGCAATAGGCCAAGTCGTGACAGCTATTAGAAAAATATAAAAAAAAATCTTGGTCATGTACTTTTCGAATTATAAGCATTCAAAAATAAATCTCAAAAAGTGACACCCTGTGATGATTTTTCAAGTCCTGTGACTACATTATTAACATTTCGGTAGTTTTTTTCTCTGTGATGTAACCATGAATAACCCTTCTGTAAATTACAGTTAAAAGTTAAAACGTAACTGCCTCAGTTTTAAATTAAATGTTAGATTTTTGCCCAATATTGAATTCAAAATAATGACATCACCCAACTTTAACCGACTGTACTGAAAAAAAAATCTACTACACTATTTTGGCAAGTAACTTTAAAAGATGGCGCGTTTAGTCAGGATTCCAAAATGGTATAACACATACTAATTGCTACTTCTTAATTGAGGAAAAAAAGTACATTGTTGGTTTTAGGTGCATTTGAAATAAAATTCAGTCGTTGGATTTCTTTTATTATAATTTTTATTAAATCAGATTTACGAAGTTTTATAACAAATGTTCAAACTGTTTTCCTTCAGCTGCAATGCAAGTTCTACATCTCTTTAAAAATGATCGCGTAATAAGACGGGCGTATCTTCTTGAGTTGATGTATTCAGCGGCTTCTGCAATTCTTTGGCGCAGCTCGTCTAAATCTTGAATTGGTTTAGAGTACACTTTATCCTTTATCGTACCCCAGTAAAAAAAATCTATGGGGTTTAAATCGGGTGAACGGGCAGGCCACGAAATTGTACCACCCTGCCCAATCCACCTATCGGGGTATTCTCGATTGAGAAACTCTCGTACAGTGAGAGCATAATGCGCTGGGCAGCCATCTTGTTGATACCACATGCTGCCGTAAATGTTCAGTGGCACTTCTTCCAATAATTCTGGTAATTGGTTCTGTAAGAAGTTCAAATAACCCTGGGCATTTAAATTCTCCGGCAGCTCGATTGGACCAATAACTTTACCATTCAAAATTCCCGTCCACATATTTACTTTAAACTGGTACTGAGATCTATCTTCCCGCATCAAATTTGGATTTTCCACGTGCCATTCGTGCAAATTGTGGAGGTTCATGTAACCGTCCTTTTTAAATGTTGATTCATCGGACCATAGAATTTTTTCAAAGAATCGCGGGTCCTCTCGGTGCCTCTGCAACATCGTTCGACAAAATCGTACTCTCTCTGGGTAGTCTCGGGGTAGCAGACTTTGTACTCGTCGTACATGGTATGGGTGAAACTCGTTCTTTTTTAAAATACGATGTGCAGTACTTTTGGGGACTCCTATGCTCTGTTCAATGCCACGTACTGAGATACTTCTGTCTTCTTCAACTGCTTGCAAGACTTCGGCTTCGTAGGGCATAACGGGTCTTCCCTCGCTAACCATTTGGCTAGGAAATCGACCCTCTGATAATGACCGATGCACATTAATAAATACTCGATGATCGGGATGACGCTCAGCATTCGGGTATCTCTCACGATACACTCTTGCTGCGGCATTGGCGTTGCATAAGCATTCTCCATAAATGAGATGCATGTTGGCGTATTCCTGTGCGGTGTATCGAGATGGCATGATAAAACACTACACAAACACGGGGTTGCGATTAAAACAAGTCCGGGGTTGTCAGAAACGGTGCAGATAAATCCAAATTACAATGCAAATCAAGTCCAATAAACAAAGCCACAGTTGTAAGTACGAAGTCAAAACGAATACAAAAAGATGTGCAGTCAACGAAAGAGCGTAACGTACTGCAGTATTGCACAATTTGCCGGCGCATCCCTGTTTAGCCAGAGTAGCGTCTCTATCTGTTTCACTCACACATATGAAATGATGTGTCAATCCGTCTCCCTCTTAGTTAGATAAAAGTAGCGTCACTATCTATCTCGCTCCCACTTGTCAAAGTAGCGTCACCTCACATTAGCTAAAATGAATCTTTCTCGCTCACACTAGTCAAAATAACGTCACTCTTCGTCTCAATCGAACTTTTATGAAATACGGCTTCATAAAAAAAAAATGTTTTTTCTCAATTAAGAAGTAGCAATTAGTATGTGTTATACCATTTTGGAATCCTGACTAAACGCGCCATCTTTTAAAGTTACTTGCCAAAATAGTGTAGTAGATTTTTTTTTCAGTACAGTCGGTTAAAGTTGGGTGATGTCATTATTTTGAATTCAATATTGGGCAAAAATCTAACATTTAATTTAGAACTGAGGCAGTTACGTTTTACTTTTAACTGTAATTTACAGAAGGGTTATTCATGGTTACATCACAGAGAAAAAAACTACCGAAATGTTAATAATGTAGTCACAGGACTTGAAAAACCATCACAGGGTGTCACTTTTTGAGATTTATTTTTGAATGCTTATAATTCGAAAAGTACATGACCAAGATTTTTTTTTATATTTTTCTAATAGCTGTCACGACTTGGCCTATTGCCCGTTTTCGACTTGACGTTGATTTCTGGGACACGTTGTATATTATTACTACGATTATTAGTAGAGCAGAAGTAGGCCTGCTTTTGAAGTGACTGGAAATTGAACATTTAAAAAAAAAGTTACATAAGCCCCCTGAACACCAGACTAATCGTCTAAGGTCCACCTTACAACCTTTTTTGTTTACCTGACTGCGTCACCGCCAACATAGGGTTATGTTTTTCATGCGTGTCTTTGTATGTGGGATTCTTTATACCCTCGAAGTATAATAAGGGTTAAATGAATTTTAATACATGAGATACCTATCGACTCGTCTGGATCAACCCATGTTAGGCTAGGTTTTCTTTTTATAAGTTGAAAATGGCAAGTCTCGAAAAACAAATTGTAACATGTCGAAATAAATCGTATCGAAATAAAGGGGAGGAGACTATTCCAAAATAGGTATAGGTAATGGTATAACACACTAAAAGGATTGAAATGTGAAGTGAAGGAAAGCTGAAGCTGACTTTTTAGCGGCAGTTGGGTTTTTGAAATTGTCGACTAATTTCGACATAATATTTATAATATGTATTTAAAGTGGGTACCTGAAGCTAACAGTGTTGCTACCAACATTAAGGTATACTAAAATACTAGTATCCATAATAATAAATACTTTTGATAAGAGGAGAGTGGTAACATTCTTCAAAAATTCAAAATGGCAGGAACGAGAAGAAGTATTGTTTCTGTTTGTGAAATAATAAATCATAGTGACGTGGTGTAACGGAATTATAGTGATTTTGGATTGATTATTTCAACCAGTTCATTTTAGGTTTTGGATTTTGTTGAAGACGGCAACATTTTCAACACAAGGTAAGTTTTCTGCGTAGCCGCCCACAATAGTATTCAATCTGTTTCGTTTTATTCTATTTCTAGTTGTTATTGCGATGTCACGTTGTATTATGTGCTTTTTATTAGTAGTGTCCATAATAAACATTCCTTTTGTTGATTAGAAAATGTGACATCCGCCCAAAGATAGTTGTGATATCACATTGCAAACAGTCCAATTGTTATAGATTTTTCTTCGGTAACCAGACACTACGCATTTGTAAGTTATTATTAACTTGTGGTTCCATCGGCTGTTAACAGAAATAAAACATTGTGTTAGAAGGTAAACAAAAATTATATACATTCAGCCTGTTGAACTTAAATTTAAAAGCTCAAGCGTTACATGTATGTGCGCCGGTAAAATTACGGTCTTATAGATATCTTATTGGAACTCAGTTCATGTTACTTTATCTCTTACCTATTATAAATTTAAAAACCACTTTTCCCAAAACAGATACTGGCTAAGTAGCTTCACAGCAAGGTCAAGAACAAAATGTAAAAGTAAACAAGTATGTAGTAACTTATCATGTTTGTTAATATGATCCATTGTCCACAAAAATAACAATTTGTTTTAATAGACTGCATTTTTTGTATTGTAGGTATTCAATATTACTATGCAGACCTAAAAAGCTATCACATCTAGTATGTTATAAACAAAGAAGAAATATGATTATGCTAATAGAATGTGATTTATTTATTGCCCTACTATTCAATGAAATTGGCTATTTATTTCATAATGTGATCTATGTTCACAGCCTGTACTTTCCAATTTTAAACAAGATTATCTTAATTTCTTTAAAAAGTGAGACGTCTTCCCACTTCAACTAATAAGACAAGCTGTTTTATCCCAGATGGTAGTGTTTAGGATGGTCGCAATATGTGTCTTGTCTACACAGGATTCTATAAAGGAAGATATCAATTTGTTTTCAGGTAGTATTTAAAAGAGATGATAGTGGTTCGTTTGCACGCTCTGCTTGCTCACTTGAGTCCCCATCATCCCCTTTGAACCGAACCTGTCCAAGTCAGGGTGTGCCAAGTCGCGAGCTCGCTTCGCTCGCACTTGCATCCTAAGTTCTCATTGCCTTTTTACGAAGTCTACCATCCAAACGAACTAAGACTATCCATGACTTGTACATAACAAATATATATATAGATATTTAGGACATTCAATATCTAAACTTATGTTATTTTAATTTTTAGTTTTATGGTTGTTCGATATTTGAGTTTTCAATGTTTTGAACATAGACATTTTAACCATAGGTATTTTAATTTGGGTATTATTTAAACGCAAATAAAAAAAATAATTTTTGTGTGTGAGTATTATCTATGTACTCTCTGGTTAATTTGCTGTGCAGTCAGTATTTATGATATGATTGTCGTATTTTTGTAGCTAAAGAAATTTATTTGTCTCGCATTAGAGGAAAAATGTAATGTAGTGTTTTGTTAAACAATTAGTTTATTTGTAGTGAAATAATTTAGAAGTAAATAAGTATTAAGTAAATAATGGAAATAAATTGATAGATGATTATTTATTTGATGTGCAATTGATATTATCCCTTTGTTTTCTACTCACAAATGATTCCTGAAAAAAAATTATTCATATATTAATGAAATTGTATTATCCATAATTATGTGGAACTTTACTCTTTCACACACTGTTTACATCTCTCTGTTGTCCTATTGCAGGTATGCTGGAAGAGATTTCTTATGAAATAAGCATCACCTTTGTGCCTATTTTTCTGTTCTGTTTTTTTCTTGTCTTTTTATATATGTGTGCACATAAATGGTAAAATAAAATAGTAAATAGCTTTTGCCCACGATAGGTATATAGCATTGCTACAGTTTAATAAATCTTTTTAAGAGGAACAATTCCATTATACATTGTTTTCATTAACTGTATGGGTGTACGCGGCTCACACATGTAAAGCTGCAAGTCGTCTTGATTTTTTCTGACATCTTCAAGAATCATCATTATGTTTTAGCCGATTTACTCAAAACTTTAATGAATTATACACTTAACCCATCCTCATGAATCACTGTCCATTGGTGAAAACCGTATGAGGTATTTTTTGAGTTTATTGCATTCAGAGAGATAGATAATATGTATTGTGATAGTCAAGTATACATCACTCACTTAGGTACATCCAGATTAATTCCTAAAGTAAAATACCTAGGTGTTATTAGAAACAATATTAAGAGGGTTTATGCGTTAGAGCCATGCTGGAGTCAAAATTGATGATTTCCGACGGACAATAAAACCATAATATGTTTAATTTATAGATGAGATATTGACGTCATATTATTGGGAATTTTATAATCTAGTGCATGGCTGAAAAACATTTCCAATTTTTTGTTTAGTTTTCTCATCAGAACCGTTTTTATGCAAGCCTTTTTTAAAACTAGCGATCGACGGTCTAAGCAGATGCTAGATATTAGTAAAACCATATATGACAAACTTATTACAACATTACTTTATAAAAAATAAGAACATTTTTTAGTGCATGGCTGAAAAAAAAACACGATTACTGTAAGTTTTCATTCAAGAAAAGTATATTCAAAAGTGTCTATTGTAGCCACTTTTTGAGATATTAAACGTGTTAGTTTAGGATGAAATCTGAAATATTTATATTTTCTTTTAGACCTATTAAATTAAGACATTTATGTTCTAAAACATGGTTCAAATATTTTTTTAATAACTTATATGTTTATTTTACTATGAATTATTTAGTATTGCTATATAATCGGCGCGGATTCACGCCACCGCTCATTGCCGGCTGAGGCCTTTCAGAGGCAGGACGTGTGTCGCTCCCATCGCTGCGTGTCGCGTAAAATATTATCGTACTTTCGCGAGTTTTTAGCGCGACTGGGACATATTGATACTTTTTATTATAATATATTTTTATTATATTACAGAACTTTGGTGAGTACATATTTTAATGTAATGGTATTCAATTAACTTAAGAAGATTAAATTAGACTTCTTTATGTATGTTTCGATTTTACTTTTTTTTAGATATGGCTAACAAAAGGCGCTATACGGGAATAAAACGAAAAAAATATGAAAATTTAGCCAAGGCTAATGAAGCTAAAAGGTAAGTTACCGAGGAGCCACTTTTTAAATATGTAACAGGTTATAGCCAATTCATATTTTTCTTACACGGGGATAGAATTCGTAATAATTTGCGTTTATTCTGTCTTATAATCTCATAAACTGAATTGACCATTCTGGGGTTGTCAGTTTTGGATAGTTGAGAATATACCACTGAAACGAGGTGGGTTCTCTACTTATAAAAAAAATATCTATATTAGGTGTAATTAGTAAACCATAAGAAACAATATTATACTTACTACTTTCTGAAGTCAATATAATTTTTTCAAATTACTTTTTGTCTGGGTATTTTTATGAAACACAGTAGTAATAAGATAAAATTAATATCCGATTCGTTGTTATAGGCAGAAAAGAGAAGTTCAAAAATATTTCAAAATGCTGTTGTAAGTTTTATTTTTTTTTACTTCTTTATATGTTATGGCAATTTTTGAGATTTTATATCTAAACAGACACGTGTTTCCTTTATTTTGAATTAGCACCTATTAAACCTAAACTAAATAAGACATTTCTTCGTTATTTATTTATCTCAAGCCGACAATCGATCGCCTGTCGTGGTGCTTCTTATGGTTTGTGTCACTTCATATTATACTCTGCATATTATTTTCAGACTCAACAAAGAGAAAAAGTCACTGAAAAAACACTGGAAATTCAGGAAAACTTGCAGGCGTTAGAAACGGTTCCAACTCAAGATCCTGACGCAGGAAATCTTGTAAGAATGACTTGGACATTTGTAAACATATTTTAGCACAAATAAAACATTGTTGTGTCTCAAGCCGACAATCGGCCGCCGGACACGATGCTTACGGTTTGTGTCACTAACCGACACAAACCGACCAACATGTTATTTTCAGACTCAACAAAAAGAAAAACTCAGTGAAATAACACTGAAAATTCAGGAAAACTCGCAAGCATTAGAAACGGCTTCATCTCAAGATCCTGACGCAGGGAATCTTGTAAGAATTACTTGGTCGTTATATACATATTTTAGCACAAATAAAACATTGTTGTGTCTCAAGCCGACAATCGACCGCCGGTGTCACTATGTTATACCTACCTGTTATTTTCAGACTCAACAAAAAGAAAAACTCAGTGAAATAACACTGAAAATTCAGGAAAACTCGAAAGCATTAGAAACGGCTTCATTCCACTATACATAGAGTACTCACGGAGGATTTATGTCTGGTCAATAAAAGTGCAGTGTGGGTGCCTCACACTCTGAACACGGATCAGAAGGAGTTTCGTTATGAAACTGCGCGTAGCCATTTATCGTGGTATCGCCGTAAGAAAAATATACTTAATAGATTCATATGCCTTGATGAAACTTGGGTCGAATTTTATACTCCTCGTCAAAGACATCAGTCACGATGTTGGGTGGAACCGGGCACTTCAGCTGAACATTTACCACGTGCAGAGCTACATGAACGAAAAATACTACTAATAGTACCTATGGATGTCAGAGGCATTGCTTTTTGGAGAACTTATGATGAAAATACAACTATGACTGGAGAGCGATATAAGTCATTTTTAGAAGAAAATATTCCTATTTGGGCAGACGAACATCATATAACGAGTCCTATAATTTTACATGATAACACCAGACCGCACAAATCAAAAATAGTTCAGAATTTAATTGAAGGAAAGGATGGATTGAAATTATTCAGCCGCCATATTCCCCGGATATGAATCCTTGTGATTTCAATTGTTTTGGCCATGTGAAGAGGAAATTGTCGGGTACTCGATACAATAGCAAAAAGGAGTTAGATATTAAACTAAAGAGCATTATTGATGAATTAAATGAAAGTGGTACTTTAAATGGTGTTCAAGATTTGCCAGCAGTCTGGGAGCGAGTGATTAATAGTGGTGGAGATTATTGATTAGTGTCACAAGGTTATATAATATAGTAGTCAGTTTTTGTAACATAATAATAATAAAAAAATATGACACCGGAAGTGGGATGACCTAATATAATATTAATCGTTGTAGAACTTTACATTTGTACTACATTTCTAACTTTTCACCCCTGATTAGTATATATATACTTTACTAGCGACCCGCCCCGGCTTCGCACGGGTGCAATGGAGAAACTGATAATTTTAGAGCCACTATTTCTCGTAAAAAGTATAGGATAAAAAATGGTTATTGTGGGTTATCCCTAAGAGATAGGCATATACAATCGCGGACTTTTTTGTAGACCTTTTTAAGGTGTACAATACTGTAGTACATTATTTTGATCTATCTCGACGGGTTCAGCCAGCGTTTACAATGTAAGCGCAAAAAAATGTGTTTAATTACAACATCACATTAGAAACCTCTAAAATTATCAGTG
The DNA here is from genome assembly GCA_949629135.1 of Eremobia ochroleuca. Taxonomy (NCBI): domain Eukaryota; kingdom Metazoa; phylum Arthropoda; class Insecta; order Lepidoptera; family Noctuidae; genus Eremobia; species Eremobia ochroleuca. Next base: position 7,925,508 of record OX451400.1, on the reverse strand, counting down.
TTTCTCTACTATATTATGCATGTATTATAGATACAAACCTTCCTCTTGAATCACTCTATCTATTAAAAAAAACCGCATCAAAATCCGTTACGTAGTTTTATAGATCTAAGCATATATAGGGACAGACAGACAGGGAAGCGACTTTGTTTTATACTATGTAGTGATTTCTCTACTATATTATGCATGTATTATAGATATAAACCTTCCTCTTGAATCACTCTATCTATTAAAAAAAACCGCATCAAAATCCGTTACGTAGTTTTATAGATCTAAGCATATATAGGGACAGACAGACAGGGAAGCGACTTTGTTTTATACTATGTAGTGATAAAGTATCCAAAACTGCCTATTTATTTCACAAGGTTGTAATAAAAATAAGAATAGTAAATAAAAATCAACTAACGGTTAAATAAGTATCATTATACATAACTCAACGGATCAACATGGGTTAGTTTGACTATAATGACAGAGAGCACACCAACTCTACGCACACAGACACGCGCGCATCTGTGTGAGTGCAAAGAGCACTGCAATTACCTAAACTTGGTGCCGCGGATTTGGCGTTAACGCTCTTAATGGTCATTTGTGTGTATGTCGAAGCTGGCATGTATAATTATCTCAATTATGTCTGTAAAGTTGATTAAATTATCGAAATTTGACATTTTCCTGATATGAGGAAATTTATAATTTTATAAATGTTGTGACACCATTTAATTTTATAGTTTGATACTTTCCTTATTGAGTCATATTGTAATAATTTTGTCTGTTTCACTAAGTATTACTTTTAACATCAACATAGGTAGGTAGTTGTGACGCCTTGCGTAGCAGTTGTCAAGTATTCAGTGACTGCTTCAAATGCTAAAAACATTGATAGCTTGCTATCACAGCTAAGTATCTATATATAAATCAAGTAGTTAGTGGAAAAATTGCTTTTTCTATAACATTATTTATGCCACTTATTTTGCTATCTCATTTTGACTTTTGGGAACTATGATTACCATCAAGAGCGACCCTAAGGTGTCCTATAATTAAATCCCAAACCATAGTAATTGAAAATGTTAATGGTATTTATTTTCCTTATCAGTGTGAAAAACAAATATTCCCAGTTTAAATCAGGAAGGTAGAATCTTTCTGGTTTCTCGGAATTTTTAATTTTCAGAAATTTAGGTAATTAATAATTTACGTAATTATTTCAGTATTAAAATAAAATAAGTAGTTTGATTAACACAGGTAAAATACAAACGTAATTTATCAAATAATAAAAACAGCAAATTTTTGACAGTATATTAATTAAAAAATATATATTTATAGCCTTGGCTGACTGATAAGGGCGAATCAAGCTGTTAGTAAATAAATGCAGAAGGGCAAATGAGCGTAGGCTTAGGCGGTATCGCAGCACAGCCTGTGATGCGCAGGCGCCGCTCGCCTCGGGCAGTTCGAGCCATGAGTCACAGCCGCCCAAAATAACTTAGGAATGGGCGCCGCCTACCGCCCGGGGCGGGCGGCTCTGGTCGGGCTCAGTGGCAGCTGCGACGCCGCCGCATCTAGAGAGCGGTCGAGGTGGAGCGCGCGTACCTCGTATTGACACACGGGTGGTGGCGGCGCCGGCGCGGGATGCGCCGCCATGCCGGTACGACACCGCGAACTCGGCGACGAGCTCGCACCCCCGGAGCCCAAGCGCTGCAGGCACTGCGACGGTACGATCACATACATTGCTTTGCAGCGCAGGACTCTCACCAAAACATTACACCAAACTTACCTAACACGTCTTAACCTACTTGTTAACTATTAACGCGTTATCAGCTTCGAATCGGAAACTATCAAGGAACTACTTTTGACTACTATTGATAAGATTTGTAACTCTTGTAAATACTTTCATGGCTGTCTCAAAGTCGCTCGTTGGTGCTTTTCTGCTACAATATAATTTACTTTTTACATTAAGTATAAATTGACTATATAGAAGTGCTGTGTTTACTGAAATTGATAAACGTTTAATTAATATGCATCATTCTTAATCAGTAACCCACTTAAAAAATATATTTACAATGTGTGTTCAAGCTAATTGATTGTTTGTACTCTCTAAGACATGTCTAAGCACTTTCTGAATTAAGTATTAAAACTGAATGATTAATTAACCAGAGTTTATCGTTTTCATTATAAAGCTGATATAATTAATCACAGTATATTCCTATTATCAGAAGGAATTTAAATAAAATATATAACCAAGTACTTACTAAGGCTAATAATTTATGTCTAAGTTAGTTATTAGAAGAATTTTTGTGAGATACTAATTAGATCGCTATCACTTATGCCATTGTGCGATAAAGCTGCTGCTACGGGCCTTCCGAATTCATGTTAAATGAATCATTCAATTAAATGAACAATGCGATTGATAATTCTGTTAATTGTAAAAAACGAAATGAAAAAAAAAAGAGATCGAAATAAGAAGATAGATGGGTACATAACTAAAAAAAACTTAGCCCGTCGATGATGTGTTATGTGTAGGTATAAGTACCATCTCATTGTTTACATTAAAGCACATTATAACACGTGCTAAAAGAAATTATGAAACGATCATGCAAATTCGTTTAATGGTTGAGCTGCAGGAAAATTATCTTTAGCCCGCCCTTAGTCACTGGAGTAAGTAATATGTGTCACGCAGTCGGGAATGGAAAGAGCGTATAAATAGGTGTTCAGACTCCACTACGAGTGGGCCACATTCCCCAACTTATGTAACAGAGAGCTCGTAAACAAATGCGTATTCTGACTTACCTTCACATGTTGCGATTTGCTCGCACATTTGTATTTTGTTGTAGGGTTCGCAAATCGCAGACGCTTCGTCGGCGCACGTTATTCGCGCACTTTTGTTTCGCGTTCAACTTGACGTTTTATCATGTCGATGACCCTACCATGTATGATTCATTCATCTTTTTTTTTTCCCTTATTCAACAGAAATTATAAAGAACTTATTGGAGGTAGTGCTTTGGGGCACAAATGAACAATAGGCAACTTTTAACAGTGTTCAATTTCGGTTAGCGTCGTAAATTGCGAGGGTGTGTTGTGACTGAGTCGGTGTTGTGACAGGTGCTGCGTCACTCAACGACGGGATCTGGCGAGACTTGCACGTCGATTAATTAGTATCGCCTGTCGAGACCACAGCCGCAGACCGAGACTGCTCGAATGAAATCATCGGTCATCATTATGAATCTCGCCAAAATACATAGTTGCATATTTTGGCCAAATTATCTTTGTACACATAAATTAAGAACAACTGTTCTGAATTTATGTGTACAAAGATAAGATAATTATCTGTACAAATCTATTTGAGCAGCACATAACTATGTGCTGCTCAAATAGATTTGTATGGGATCTTCAAGCCATAGAACTGATTTTCTTAGTTTCTATGAGGCTGCAAATTGGGAGATCATATTGGTTGTTGTGCTGTTTTTATCCATTCTTACTGACATAGTTACTTCAATTCGTATTCTCAAATGTCTGTTTAAATCTGAATTCTAAGTGCAGACACTTGAGCCTCTAAATAATATAGTGTTTGCTTTCCCACGATTATCAGAAGAGTAGAATCATTCATAACTATCTTCGTCCACGTAGTACTATGAGGCTAGCAGTCATTGCCAAGCTGTCACTTCTCTCGCAGTTTTACAATTAAACTGGCTCGAGATACAGCTGTCAGCTCTCGCTTTATTAATTGGTGATTTTTATGAGACGGAAATTAGATTCTCATCACTGCTGTTATTAGTTTTAAAACCGTAAATTTGACAATAATTAAATACGATACCTAGGTAAGTTCGTCTATTACATCATCTAATTCTACTAAGCCATGAGGGATCTAGGAATAATATTAATTTAATTGACCACCTAACAACTATTATACATTCAATTTATTATTTCTATTATGACATTAGTAATTATACCACGCAAATAATTACGAACATTTGTCAATGAATAAAATTGAAATAATTATTACTAGCTGTGAATACCCGCTTCGCTGGGTCATTTTTAATTGTATAGTTATTTGTTAATGTTAATAATCTATGACTACTTACTTCATAATCTTTTCATATATACTAAACATTTTTATTAATAATAAATAATAAAACTTTTCATATATACAATAAAAATCCCGTCAATATCGGTCCAGCCATTTCAGAGATTAGCCGGAACAAACAGACAGACAGATAGACAAAAATTGTAAAAAAATATTATTTTGGTTTATGTACCATAATTATACAACGTGTAACGTTAAATGCGTAACACCTGAAAATAGTTTGATCAGAATAACGAACAGAATTAATTGAACCACTTTTTAGTATAGGTCACATTTTTCAAAAAATCTTCCTTAAAAACGTTGCCATGTCTATTTATTAATAGGTCAAGCAAGCCAATGTCAGCGCGGCGCAGCGGCGCGGTGACGACTCCTCCCCCGGTAGAGTCGTCGCAGACGCAAGAAACGATCAGAATGGCCAGTAAAACTAAAACAGCACATAAAACCTTTACAATTTTTTAAATGACTTATTTTCTCTCTGAAATAGGTCAATTGAATTAAAAATCAGTTGGGGTGTCTGAGGTTTTGCGCATTTAACGTTACACGTTGTATATATTCATATGCATGTAGTAAAAACGGTTATTTCAATATTACAAACAGGCACTCCAATTTTATTTATATGTATAGATTGTATAGCCAATTTTATCAGCTGGTTTATAAAAAGTCCGGGAACCGTTTCTGGGATGTTTAGTGATAGTAATTTTTAAATAGAACTTTTTTCCACAGCATTTTCTGGCTTGAACCAAAATATTTGCAAGCCTATTTCCATTGCCACTGCTGCGCGGCCTCCCCGTTTTTAGGGTTCCGTACCCAAAGGGTAAAACGGGACCCTATTACTAAGACTCCGCTGTCCGTCCGTCCGTCCGTCCGTCCGTCTGTCTGTCAGCAGGCTGTATCTCATGAATTATTTGAAATTTTCACAGATGAAGTATTTCTGTTGCCGCTATAACAACAAATACTAAAAAATAGAATAAAATAAATGTTTAAACGGCAAAAAACATTACTTTTTTTTCGTTTTTATACATAATGATACGGAACCCTTCGTGCGCGAATCCGACTCGCACTTGGCCGGTTTTTCTTACAAATCTCTCTATCTCCCGAATCAAAACACGATGAAAGTAAATGGAAATGGAGGTTTTTTTCGTCCTGAAAAAGACATCCAAGGGTAAGGATAACAGTTGTGTAGACTTGTAACTTACTGTAATGGACAGATGGGTTGGCATTTTGGCAAGCTGTTACTACACACTGCTACTGCACGCATGCCAAACGGAGCTTTGTGTATTTCACTAATTGGGACTAGACATCTGGTTAACTTGTCATGGATCATGAGCATACCTTTATAGTTGTATAACTAATTAGCTGGAAGAATTTGTGATTCATTTCGATATTTGCTACATTTTCTTCTTAAGCTTAATGAAAGCTATGAATGAACTGAGTCACTTGAGGATAAATTGGTGACACCAGTTCTCCCTGCGTCACCATTTATTTTCCTTAGAATTTACTCCATTTGGGGAGGCGAATGCGACATATGAAGTGCCATATCTGTTTAGTGAACTTCTGGTCCGAGCACAGAACTGCTTTGGGACTACACAACTACAATTGTGTTAACTATAACCTTCTTAAAAGTAACAGATAGTGTCGATCAACTTAACATTGAACACCCTAAAGATAGAAACATTAACACAAACTTAGCTTTTGTACACAAAATGTATGTAAATATTCTAAGAAGTTTCTTTAAATCCGTGTGTGATGCACGCATTCTGTTTTTTGTTTATTTCTGCTGCTAACCTATATACGTTCACGTTAGAAGGTTCTCGAGAATAGTTATATTTCGTCAACACATGATCATCCATTTAGGAATTTTATTTTGCGTCATGCTTTGGCAGTACTTGTGGTAAAAATATGAAATATTATGGGTATGTATAATTGCTCTTTAACTTTGCAAACACGTTAACGTAATCTGTATCGACCATTGTTTGACAGCTGTCATCTCGGGTGATTGTGATAGGTGTTAACTGATGCTTTGAAGCTAATCGATCGTCTCATTTGAATTTTATCAGGCGCCACAGCCGCGGCGGTTATGACTGAGTTTCTTTCATCCTGTGATTTCGTCACAAATCCGATGTTTGCGCTAGTTAAACCCACCTTTCGTCCGATACTATCAGTGGTCTGTCCATGATACCACGGGGTCGACGTTGCAACGTAATTGTTTTCGCATAGTAGGGCGATTACGCGCCCAGCTCCCACGTACGGCGGCGCCCGCCCAACACATGCCAGCGCAAATATGTGAACAAGTATTCGCGTTATATCATCGTGGGTTTTTATTTACCTTATTAAGAGCGTTAACGCCAAATCCGCGGCACCAAGTTTAGGTAATTGCAGTGCTCTTTGCACTCACACAGATGCGCGCGTGTCTGTGTGCGTAGAGTTGGTGTGCTCTCTGTCATTATAGTCAAACTAACCCATGTTGATCCGTTGAGTTATGTATAATGATACTTATTTAACCGTTAGTTGATTTTTATTTACTATTCTTATTTTTATTACAACCTTGTGAAATAAATAGGCAGTTTTGGATACTTTATCACTACATAGTATAAAACAAAGTCGCTTCCCTGTCTGTCTGTCCCTATATATGCTTAGATCTATAAAACTACGTAACGGATTTTGATGCGGTTTTTTTTAATAGATAGAGTGATTCAAGAGGAAGGTTTATATCTATAATACATGCATAATATAGTAGAGAAATCACTACATAGTATAAAACAAAGTCGCTTCCCTGTCTGTCTGTCCCTATATATGCTTAGATCTATAAAACTACGTAACGGATTTTGATGCGGTTTTTTTTAATAGATAGAGTGATTCAAGAGGAAGGTTTGTATCTATAATACATGCATAATATAGTAGAGAAACACTGATAATTTTAGAGGTTTCTAATGTGATGTTGTAATTAAACACATTTTTTTGCGCTTACATTGTAAACGCTGGCTGAACCCGTCGAGATAGATCAAAATAATGTACTACAGTATTGTACACCTTAAAAAGGTCTACAAAAAAGTCCGCGATTGTATATGCCTATCTCTTAGGGATAACCCACAATAACCATTTTTTATCCTATACTTTTTACGAGAAATAGTGGCTCTAAAATTATCAGTTTCTCCATTGCACCCGTGCGAAGCCGGGGCGGGTCGCTAGTAAAGTATATATATACTAATCAGGGGTGAAAAGTTAGAAATGTAGTACAAATGTAAAGTTCTACAACGATTAATATTATATTAGGTCATCCCACTTCCGGTGTCATATTTTTTTATTATTATTATGTTACAAAAACTGACTACTATATTATATAACCTTGTGACACTAATCAATAATCTCCACCACTATTAATCACTCGCTCCCAGACTGCTGGCAAATCTTGAACACCATTTAAAGTACCACTTTCATTTAATTCATCAATAATGCTCTTTAGTTTAATATCTAACTCCTTTTTGCTATTGTATCGAGTACCCGACAATTTCCTCTTCACATGGCCAAAACAATTGAAATCACAAGGATTCATATCCGGGGAATATGGCGGCTGAATAATTTCAATCCATCCTTTCCTTCAATTAAATTCTGAACTATTTTTGATTTGTGCGGTCTGGTGTTATCATGTAAAATTATAGGACTCGTTATATGATGTTCGTCTGCCCAAATAGGAATATTTTCTTCTAAAAATGACTTATATCGCTCTCCAGTCATAGTTGTATTTTCATCATAAGTTCTCCAAAAAGCAATGCCTCTGACATCCATAGGTACTATTAGTAGTATTTTTCGTTCATGTAGCTCTGCACGTGGTAAATGTTCAGCTGAAGTGCCCGGTTCCACCCAACATCGTGACTGATGTCTTTGACGAGGAGTATAAAATTCGACCCAAGTTTCATCAAGGCATATGAATCTATTAAGTATATTTTTCTTACGGCGATACCACGATAAATGGCTACGCGCAGTTTCATAACGAAACTCCTTCTGATCCGTGTTCAGAGTGTGAGGCACCCACACTGCACTTTTATTGACCAGACATAAATCCTCCGTGAGTACTCTATGTATAGTGGAATGAAGCCGTTTCTAATGCTTTCGAGTTTTCCTGAATTTTCAGTGTTATTTCACTGAGTTTTTCTTTTTGTTGAGTCTGAAAATAACAGGTAGGTATAACATAGTGACACCGGCGGTCGATTGTCGGCTTGAGACACAACAATGTTTTATTTGTGCTAAAATATGTATATAACGACCAAGTAATTCTTACAAGATTCCCTGCGTCAGGATCTTGAGATGAAGCCGTTTCTAATGCTTGCGAGTTTTCCTGAATTTTCAGTGTTATTTCACTGAGTTTTTCTTTTTGTTGAGTCTGAAAATAACATGTTGGTCGGTTTGTGTCGGTTAGTGACACAAACCGTAAGCATCGTGTCCGGCGGCCGATTGTCGGCTTGAGACACAACAATGTTTTATTTGTGCTAAAATATGTTTACAAATGTCCAAGTCATTCTTACAAGATTTCCTGCGTCAGGATCTTGAGTTGGAACCGTTTCTAACGCCTGCAAGTTTTCCTGAATTTCCAGTGTTTTTTCAGTGACTTTTTCTCTTTGTTGAGTCTGAAAATAATATGCAGAGTATAATATGAAGTGACACAAACCATAAGAAGCACCACGACAGGCGATCGATTGTCGGCTTGAGATAAATAAATAACGAAGAAATGTCTTATTTAGTTTAGGTTTAATAGGTGCTAATTCAAAATAAAGGAAACACGTGTCTGTTTAGATATAAAATCTCAAAAATTGCCATAACATATAAAGAAGTAAAAAAAAATAAAACTTACAACAGCATTTTGAAATATTTTTGAACTTCTCTTTTCTGCCTATAACAACGAATCGGATATTAATTTTATCTTATTACTACTGTGTTTCATAAAAATACCCAGACAAAAAGTAATTTGAAAAAATTATATTGACTTCAGAAAGTAGTAAGTATAATATTGTTTCTTATGGTTTACTAATTACACCTAATATAGATATTTTTTTTATAAGTAGAGAACCCACCTCGTTTCAGTGGTATATTCTCAACTATCCAAAACTGACAACCCCAGAATGGTCAATTCAGTTTATGAGATTATAAGACAGAATAAACGCAAATTATTACGAATTCTATCCCCGTGTAAGAAAAATATGAATTGGCTATAACCTGTTACATATTTAAAAAGTGGCTCCTCGGTAACTTACCTTTTAGCTTCATTAGCCTTGGCTAAATTTTCATATTTTTTTCGTTTTATTCCCGTATAGCGCCTTTTGTTAGCCATATCTAAAAAAAAGTAAAATCGAAACATACATAAAGAAGTCTAATTTAATCTTCTTAAGTTAATTGAATACCATTACATTAAAATATGTACTCACCAAAGTTCTGTAATATAATAAAAATATATTATAATAAAAAGTATCAATATGTCCCAGTCGCGCTAAAAACTCGCGAAAGTACGATAATATTTTACGCGACACGCAGCGATGGGAGCGACACACGTCCTGCCTCTGAAAGGCCTCAGCCGGCAATGAGCGGTGGCGTGAATCCGCGCCGATTATATAGCAATACTAAATAATTCATAGTAAAATAAACATATAAGTTATTAAAAAAATATTTGAACCATGTTTTAGAACATAAATGTCTTAATTTAATAGGTCTAAAAGAAAATATAAATATTTCAGATTTCATCCTAAACTAACACGTTTAATATCTCAAAAAGTGGCTACAATAGACACTTTTGAATATACTTTTCTTGAATGAAAACTTACAGTAATCGTGTTTTTTTTTCAGCCATGCACTAAAAAATGTTCTTATTTTTTATAAAGTAATGTTGTAATAAGTTTGTCATATATGGTTTTACTAATATCTAGCATCTGCTTAGACCGTCGATCGCTAGTTTTAAAAAAGGCTTGCATAAAAACGGTTCTGATGAGAAAACTAAACAAAAAATTGGAAATGTTTTTCAGCCATGCACTAGATTATAAAATTCCCAATAATATGACGTCAATATCTCATCTATAAATTAAACATATTATGGTTTTATTGTCCGTCGGAAATCATCAATTTTGACTCCAGCATGGCTCTAACGCATAAACCCTCTTAAACCGGTGTAATTTTGTTTCCTTAATTAGTTTGTTAAATTTCTTGGTAAATTGTAATATTTTTGGACTTTCACTTTTGTTTTGTGGTCGTAAGCTCCAAATCAAGACTCTTCGTTGAAGTTTCTAGCGTTTGGAATAACAGACATATTATCCTTTATCTTAAAACTCTGAATGTCTTAAGTAGTTTCTTTTATGCTCTAGTCATTTTGCGACGCCCACGAAAAAGGGTGTCTTATATTAGTTGCTAACGACAATCAATTATGACTATCGTAGAAAATATGTTTCACTCACTAGTGCGGAATCTGTTGGCATTTTTTTTTCGCTAGAGCTTCTTGTATGAAAAGTTGCCCTGGGACAGTACCTACTACCTTTTTCTGCCGCCAAAGCCAGTGCTGATGTATAACCAAGACGTTGAAATACACTTATACAGGCACACGAGACATTAAAATGTTAACTTCGTGCCAATGTTTAGCATCGGAAAATCTCTTGGTGTTGCAGGTGTCTAAAAGGCGGTAACTCCGCATAAAAGTAGGCAGTCGGCGGATCGGATGAGTAACGAAACAAATTTTCCTTTCCAGAAAACGAATATGCTATTAAATTCTTTACTTGTGTATTGTATTAGCTTTATTACGTATTCTTGGCTTATTCGTGTTTTGGCTGTTGAAAATAACTGTAATACCGTCACGGCGGACTAATCGTATTTTTTTATAGGTTGGTTTCATGGCGTCATGCCTCGTTGTTTTTCACGAAAAATAGTACAGTGACTATGATTAGCTGACTACGTTTTCATAGTCTTCGATGATGGCCTTAAAATAAAAGTGAATTTCCATCCAAGAAATGAGTATTTATGCAACAAGCGTCGGCGTCCCGACTGTAGTGTTATAGGTCGTGCGTACTGCACACAGGAACGGAATGTTTGGTTTGAGGAGTCGCAAACAAACTCATAATTATTCCGAGAACAGTAGCTCGTACACAATGTATGGTTTAAACGGCATTATCTCTGACTCAAGCTGCTTAAATTGCATTATGTGGCAGTTGTTGCTTGCACTGTGCTTTACTGTGATTGTATGCACCATACAATGAGACTGTAACATTGGAAAATTGAGTATGGGATTAATTTTGAGTATGTACGTCATGTACAGTACTCAATGGTACTTAAATTATAATACCTTGTTTAGTTTGTAAATGTTACAATGGCGCAAACAATGTTGTACTGAACATTGTATTTTTGTGCTGGCAGGTATTTTTATTTATTTGAAACAAAACAAGCAAGCACAGTGTAACTAGCCACATATCCATCGTCAGTCTAAAATCCTACGCAAGTTTTTAGAGTAAACTGTAAGAAAATGGGTTAGCGTTGTTCCGACTTGGCTATATGCTTTACACGAGAACATGTACAGAAATGTAAAGGAAAATAAATGGGAAAAAATCCTAAAATATTTCAAATTGCAAGTGCAAGAAATTTTAGTTGTTATTGTCTGTTAGATGTCTTAGTTGATGTGGATCTTGTCCTGTTTGATTGTTTTGTGTGTTGTCAGAGGCAGTACTTATTCGACAGTTTATGGGTGGCAGTTAAATATACCCGTCTCGGTTTGTCGTCACAAATAGAATTTTGGCACTGACTGTCTGTAGTTGTGTAATTCATGTATAATCCACTTGTTCAATCCAAACTATCTATTCACATTAAAACGTAACAAGTATGACGTGAAATAAATAGTTAGAATGCCTTCAATTCATGTGGACGATTAATAAACAGTGCAGCTATTGATAAAATAATTCTGTCACCACCTGGCTATTGTAAATGTACAGGAAATGTTGTAATGTTTAATTATCTTCTAGCAAATAATCTGCTTTCTGTATCTCTGCGTGAGATGTGTATATTCCTGAAATATTTTGCCCTAAATCGATGTTGTCCGTCACCACTGTTATTTTCCATGGCATATGTATTATTGACGATGGCTCAGTAATTAGCCGGCTCGTCCTCGTTCTAAATCGCCACCTTGACCTCGTTATGTTTCTTTACGATGTACTATCTGGTTTTATACTTTTCTTTTAGAAAAGCTAATAAAACAACAGGTGGAAGTTCTGCTGACAAATTATTATTTCTCAAATCATGTTTTGGTTGTTGTCATTAATGTTGATTCAATCCATTGTGATGGTGTAGATATCGTATGTTGTTCTCGAAGGTAATCGACATACCGGTACGCTATACTACGTTATACACGAATTGTATACGGCCGTGGTTTACTGCCAAATGCATTACCAATAACGACATGAGCTTATAAGCTCCATACGTAATGTACTCGTAGAGTCGGTCGTTCAGTACGACCGTATGATTAACGCAGAGTTGTCGTCGAACGCGATTAGCATTAGGTGCGCCGACCACATGAACCATATTACCATTATCTGCTGACAGGATCTTGGACCCGTGTCAACTGGACTCCGACAAAACACTTTCAATTTCAGACTTCATGATATCTACCTATTTGTTTTAATAAAGCTAGGCAAAGTTTAGACCAGTCAAATCGTGGAGATCTGACTCTGTAAAAAATAAAAAAAATAACATTCAATTGATTATCTTCGACGCGGAGTGATTTTAAACTGTCTTCGGAGTGATAAAATTGTATCTGTAACCGCATTACATTTTAAGACAATATTTTAGAAATTATAATAAATGTGAGAATAAAATTCTTCACTGAATTAAAGCTGACGCCCATTAATTATGCAACATGCAACGTGTAGACATATTTCGGTCGGCATCTAAAATAATATTCTGGAATCTCAACATGATAGATTTTCCCATTCTCGCCTAGGTAAATATAGAAAAGAATTTGTTTTTATTCGAGAGAGAAGAGATTGCAACTCGATTTTATGCTCATGTTTGTGTTGTATAGTGCTTGATTCTTATTCATGTAAAACAAAATGATCAATCGATTTATATCTAAGCAACACTCAATAGTTATAGTACATCTTTTAAGTATTTTTGTTTTTGTCAGTGTGGATTTATTGTTGTCTGTTAAATAAATAAATTATTAATATTATTATAAGCAGTTTCAAAAATCTAATTTATTGATGCAGCTAAGCTCTGAGTCACGAAATGGTGCTGAGATTACTGGACCGTGGTATTCCACGGAACTTGTGCTAAAGTGAGGAATTGAGTTTATCCAATTTCTCAATTTACTTTAGCACAAGTGCGGAATGACAAACACCGAATACATACGACGCAAGTTTAAAGTCCTACATTTATTACTAGTTAATAATTTGAAGTGAATACAGATTAATGGATCGCACCTGTAAAAACGGTAATAAAAATTAAGTTTATAATGAAGTGTTCTCACATATACGCCCAATAAAAATACAGCTCGCCGCGCACGCTCTCGACCGGGGGCGTCTCGCGGGATTTCATAAGACAAATCTGTTAAATTAATGTGCTGCTCGGCATCCAACGCTAAGCATTCCCAAATATATTCTAAAATAAAGAGTGTCTCAGACGGTACGACATTGGAACTGATTCTATTTGGATTATTTTATCCGGTCGCTGTCACGCATACATTTTCTTCTTATGAATTTTGTTTAACTAAAAGTTTTATAATTCGTGACTAAGTGCCCGTTATTTTCCTGTGAATATGTACGTCTTTCGTACAGAAATGTTTATATTTGAATCCTAACTCACTTTAGCGTTTAATTAACAAAATTCTGTAAATTGATATAACATCTTGGTTAAATTCTAATTCCCTGACGTAAGAAGTTCTTGTTTATAATGTCTATGGCAACTGTAGAATCGCATTCCCTCCCAGGTGTTGTAAAGTGGATCTGTTTGGACATCATTTATTCCTTCCCTGACGTAATATAAGTTCTGGAAGAAAACTGATTTTGACGTCAATGTGTAAAATGCAAGAGAAAACATGCTCGTTGACTTACTCTGTGAATCATTGCATTGAATCTATTTCACGTCTATCAACTACAGTTGGTGTATTATCTATTTCTTAATTTATTTTAGGAAATTATGTAAGGTAATTTTCTTTTGTAATATTCTGTAATCAACCATGGACGGCGATAAAAATAACAGTTGTATACAATGTTTATGTTTTGTTTCATTGCTGATCCATTATATAGCCGGAACATAAGGCCATTCCATAGTAAGAGCAATATATTACTTTACCTGATTATTTATTCATCCTCCAGATGTTGGAATTGAAACATTAAAAGAATTTTGTATCGTATATTTTACCAAAAATGATTTCCACATCCCTGGCATGCCAGCTAGACGCGGCGTCAATAATAATCCTCATTTTGGCAAACATTTAGATCGGTCGTCACGCCGTTGTGCCTATAATTCATGCATAGCAATAATTTATGTAGAAGCAGATGAATTGTTGCCAATCTGTTCCCCAATGACAGCTAGCATATTAAGTAAATATTTATAAATTCCCTATTTGAATGAACTACACACATCAAGTGTCTAGGGATCAAGTACGTTTTAGAGTATCGCCGCAATGGAGGATTATTATTTTAATTTTTTGGATTGTTATTGATTCTTTTTAGTTAATTTCACTATTTGAATAAAGAATTTTCTATAAATTTTGATTAAAAATAGAAAATCAACTGTAAATCAGGATTACTATAAAAGTATGTAATAGCGTTTTTACAAAACCATTACAATTTCTGCATTGGAACTGAAAAAAAATTGCATCGATATAGAGCGACGACATCATTTGACACGAGAAGAGATGATGAGAGCCGTCAGAATGTTGCAAGCTGGTGCCAGGCAACGTACGGTAGCTGTCGCTCTTGGCACTACACAGAGCGTCATAAGCCGCCTATGGACAGGACATGTATCACAGGCAGCGTGGCCGAGCGATATGGATATGGATCTTGCATCACCAGCAATCCGCAGACAGAACCGGTACATCCAAAATGTTGCTCAACGGAATTGTACCATGACTCATACTCTTCATTCTTGCTGAGAAGCGACCAAACCATCCGAAATCGTTTACGTGAAGTGGGTTTACGTTCCCGAAAGCCGCTGAGAGTTCCACCTATAGCACCCAGCATTCATAGGGCCCGTTTACAATGGGCTCGCGAAAACAGAAATTGGGAGGAAGAAGACTGGTGTTGTGTTTGCTTTTCCGATGATTGGTGTTGTATTTTTGTTTCGGTATGAGGCCGGATACAAGAACGTACTCGAGTTTGGAGGTCCTCTGGATCAAGAACGTTTAAAATTTTGTCAGGAAGTTCATTCATATGGAGGGGGATCAATAATGTTTTAAGCCGGTATTTGGATCGTTGGAAGAATCGATCTAATTTGGATCAGGGGCAACCTAAATGCTCAGATTTATGCGGAAAGGAATGCTTCAGACGTGATCATCCCTTTACGAAGCCGGTTGGGTGATTCGTTTCGACCAATGCACGTCCACACACGGCTGGAGTTGTAACACGCACTCTTGCCGATGCTCGCATCAACGCTCTGCCGTGGCCTGCTCACACGCATGGAATATGCTCCAAAGAAGAGCTCTGCTGAGTATCGATGCCGTGCATACCCCACAACAAGTTTTTGACTTGTTAGAAAGAACGTGGGCGGCCATTCCTCAAAGTGGTTTTGTTGAACTGATTTTACGCATTACAAATCGCTGTGATTTTGTGATTCGTGTCAACGGTGGAAACGCAGGTTATTTTTTTTTTGTCTAGACAGTAAAAATTTTTAAAATCCTCATTTTTGCCCTTTTTTGGCCATTTTTTCTTATTTTTTACAAAATGTAGGGATACGTTGTTAACTTAAACATAGGAATTAAAGTAAGAAGCCAGTCTGGAAGACTAGATTTGATAAATATGAATTGAATATATCTTATAGTTAAAAGTGTACAGACGCCAGCATATCAAGCTACTACAATCTGTCGAATTTCTTTAATCGATTTTCAAAATCGTTAAAACATTAGGTTCAAAGTTGATTGGGAAAATTTGACAGTTTTGGGTAGTACTTGAACCCTTGATGTGTGTATTTGGAGCAAAAACTTTCATTAAGTACATTTTCCTTAAAAATGGAGAACCGAAATATTTGTATTAATGATTTATGTAGTGCAGCTGCGGGGGCTCCAGTCAACTGCACATATGTTAATTCTGTACAAATGAGTCAGGAGCGAAGACCAAGCCAAGTTACGTAATGACGCGCCCATTCATGGCGCATCGTCGCCAAAAGTGAAATTTCGTCGCACTGACCACCAGGGCGGTATGTGTTGTAAGCTTGTAACCGGTTTGCAATTTAGGGAAATAAATTTAATTGTGTCAGTGCACACGTGTTCGCCGGAAATGCCAGGTTTGTTTAGCTTGCAGATTTATTTCTGTCTGTACGGTGTCATCTGGGGGCGTCATCCTCTGAGGCAGTCCCGCCTGGGTGCGCTTGGCGCTTGCTGACGTGAATTTCGCAACGTCTCTTTCGATGCGCTCCCGCCGATGGAAATACAGGCCATACGAGTGCGAAATAATTATTTAGGTGGAATGGTATTCGCCATGTTCCATTAAGCATGACGATTAATATGGATTTATGACCAATTAATTTGATAATATTATAGAGGGGCCCGTGGGTAAATAATGACAGCCGCACAGGTCGATCGATCAGGTTAAGCTACGCCTGCCGCGGTTGGCCTGTGGATGGGCGACCATCTTTACACACCCTCCGTGGCTCGGAAAGCACGTTAAGCCGTTGGTCCCGGCTGTCATTCGTGGATCTCTGTCAGTCGTTACGGGTAGTCAGAAGCCCGAAAGTCTGACAACCAGTCTTACCAAGGGGTATCGTATTACCCAGTAACTGGGTTGTGGAGGTGAGGTAGGCAGTCGCTCCATGTAAAATACTGGTATTCAGCTGCACCCGGCTAGACTGGAAGCCGACCCCCAACATAGTTGGGGAAAGCCTAGGTAGATGATGATGCATTTGATAATATTATGTCTTTACCTATGAAATTGTCGTTCTGCAGTACTGGCCATTTCAAATCAAAATAATTTTTGTTTGGCTTAGAATTCTAATTTCAAATTAATTTTATTTTAAAAACATGAAATTTTGTTTCCAAAAGTAGTCATTTGTTTATTGATTAGTGTTACATTTTCATCGCATTTCAATTTTTTGCGTCATCATGGATACGTTAAAAATTCGAGTAATTATGGAATATGAGTACCGTCGTGGCAGCAACGCGGCACAAGCGGCACGCAACATCAACGACGTTTACGGAGCTAACACTACAAACCAACGCACCACCTGTTATTGGTTTGCTTGCTTCCGTTCTGGAAATTTCGACCTGAAAAATGAACCTCGCGGTCGTCCGAAGACTTTGGTCGACAGTGACGAATTAAAGGCGATTGTGGAAGCTGATGATACACAATCTACGGCTGAATTAGCAGCAGCTTTCGACGTTAGCGTCAAAACAATATTGGTCCACTTGCGTCAAATTGGCAAGGTAAAAAAGCTTGACAAATGGGTGCCCCACGAACTCAATGATCGCCAGCGCGAAGTACGCGTCGAGACGTGCCTCGCACTGCTCAACAGACACACAAATGAAGGAATTTTGAACTGCATTGTTACCTGCGATGAAAAATGGATTCTGTTTGATAACCGCAAGCGCTCAGCAAGTTGGTTGGATCCTGGTTCAGCACCTAAACAATGCCCTAAACGAAAACTTACCCCTAGAAAAGTGATGGTCACTGTTTGGTGGTCTAGCGCCGGTGTGATTCATCACAGCTTCTTACCAAACGGGGTGAGCATTACTGCAGATGTGTACTGTGAAGAACTGAACACATTGATGGAGAAGCTGGCACATCTCCAACCAGCATTGGTCAATCGCTCGTCTCCGCTGCTCCTGCACGACAACGCGCGACCTCATACTGCACAGCAGACGGTCTCCAAGTTGCAAGAACTGGGGTTGGAAGCTCTCCGTCATCCGCCCTACTCACCAGACCTTGCGCCTACAGACTACTTACTACTTTTTCCAGAATTTGGATAACTTCTTGGCGGGAAAAAAATTCAATACCGGAGAGGCAGTACAAAATGCCTTTGAAGAATTTGTTGCCTCCCGTCCAGCTGATTTCTTTAAGAAGGGCATCAATAAACTGCCACTGTGTTGGCAAAGATGCATTGATTGCATGGGTGATTACTTCGATTAATACAAATAAAAAATACATGAAAAAAATTCGTTTCAATTTTTTCATACAAAACGGCAATTTCATAGGTAAAGACCTATTATTATCATGTGTGGTTTAGAATTTATATTAAGAGGCCGTTCAGAGTATTCATGCAGGCTCAGTTTCCGTGGCAACCGGAAGTGATATTTTCTGAAGAAAGGTCTCTATGACAGGCGGAGTTTCCGGCGGCAAATCTTCATACTCGGCAGTTAAAATGATACATAGCTGATTTTCAATTGCGTAGGCAATTGAAAATTAACTAAAATGCGAGAAAGAAATATATTTTCTGCCACATTGAAAGCTAGGATTAATTGTTGGTTCAAGTTGTGCTTGTAACAAATTAAACCGAAAACCAACCCATGATTTTACTATTTTCTTCTAAGGTGGTTTTACGACACTACTCTTGCCCATCAGCAATAAAAAAAAATGTAATTCCAGATTGTCCATATTTTAATCCCAAAATATGGAGCATTTCGTTTCAAGTTCAACATGACTTCGCTACGCATGTGCCTGAAAATGTAACGCTCTTTTTAGAACGAGTAAACCATAACAGAAGGAATGCACTATTTAGTTAAGAAAACTTCTCAGATGTTTGATATCATCGACATTTTTAATTTTTCATGCATAGGTAGATTTAATTTTAGAATAAAAAGCTGATGTGAATTTGCCATCTCTGAAATATATCATCACGCTTCAGCTTTCCTCTAACGTTAGACCGCGTCTACAAAATCATCTCAATTTCATCGTCTTCTGCCCTTATTCTAGTTGCATTAGTAGTATGTATTGACTGAACATCAAAGCTGCTCGTTTAATAAAGTAAACAGTATCGCTACGCACCTGTCATGCGTCACGCAAGCCATGTCCGCGAGATCAACGTAGTATTTTATTAATTGCATATGTATCTAATTCTTACAATGTTGTTATTTATGTACGTATCATTAGTCCGCTGACGCTTATATTAATTTGTTGCCCTATATCCATAGCATTTTCTAATATTTAATAAGCTATGCTGTATTTTAAAACTTGGCAACCTTGCACTACAATTTGTCCTTTACTCGATTAGGAACCCCTAAAACCAAGTGATGTAGTGTGTGTATGTATGTACATAGATCATGCTGACGTGCACGTTTTTAACACAGATGTCGACGATAGAGCGAAGTGGAGGGGAAAGACGAGGGAGGCTGTCCGCATCATCATATCAGACTAACAGCCAGGAAGCGAGAGGTTGGCAATAACAAAAATTTTACGATAAATTTTGGTTATTTTTACTTTGCTACGGGACCCTGTTAAATTCGTACAGATCTTGACACGTATTTTTGTATTAATAAAAATAAATTAAATTAATTTGGAAGCCAATGCGCAGCGCATTGGCTTCCAAATTCATTTAATTAATTTTTTTGGAGTTAATTTTTCGCAGCGTCCGGTTTTGCTGTAATAGTTTCCAAATATGACATAATTACAAGAACTATTGTAGACAAATTATTGGCAGTGCTTTTCTTAAATATTACGACGCTAAATAAGAATGCTGTTTCATCTTCGTAACATGACATGATGTTGATTCATGGCGAATAAATGTCAATCTATTTACTAGTTTATTTCGAATATGTAAATTTTAACAGGGTCATTGCAATTTATGTAGTTGCTTGATTTTGTTACTTGGCATAGTTTTGTTAAAAAATAAGTTATTTAAGTGTAAGTACTTTAATTGCCAAAAATGGCGGTTGAGTAAAATTATGGTTTTGAACCATACATAATTTTGAACAGAATTAGATTTAAAAAAAGAGCTATATCAGGATTCCTGAAGTAGCTGAAAAGTTCTATTATGCATAAAATAAAACTGATCTTTGGTATTATTAAGACATGAGTAACATACGTAAGAAGTTCACTACAA
Organism: Eremobia ochroleuca; assembly: GCA_949629135.1. Classification (NCBI taxonomy): domain Eukaryota; kingdom Metazoa; phylum Arthropoda; class Insecta; order Lepidoptera; family Noctuidae; genus Eremobia; species Eremobia ochroleuca. The sequence continues at coordinate 7,905,236 of OX451400.1, read as the reverse complement.
CCGTCTTCGTCTATCTCTATACAGTTAGAATTTAGTCGGTTACCGGCCAAAATGCCAACTTGGGTCTCGAAATGTACATTAGTTAGACCGATGTTCGCGTTCCTTGGTACACCGCCAGAATGACCGATCCTTTTGGCTTGTCGATACGCTCTGGTCGTAGCCCGCCGTCGGCTAAAATAATGTCAGTTCAGAGATTAACGAACTTCAGCCACCTGACCTATAAAACCGGTGCAGGTAAATTCATACCTGCAACTCATTGACTATATCTGCCACAACTGTATATGTTGTATATATTGCGGTATTTTCCATTAATATTTTTATGAGTTTGATATGATGGTTTTATGAATCACTCGTTATTGGAATTATAAGAATTACTAATTTTTCATGTATTAAAGTTTTTCTAATTTAACCTCATCATAATTTCCACCGTCATTGTATGTAACATATTGCGTAGAGATGATACGAGCAACTAAACTTCTAGTCCTGGAATTCAAGCACATAATATTTTCTCCCGTTAACTTTTACAACGTTTCGTAGTATGGTCGGACATATAATATTGTTTTCTTTGGGGTTTCGCTCGTGCAGACGGCTGGAGCGTAGGTGGGTCGTATCAGGCGATGCTGTCAAACTTGTTTACGAAGTTTTGTCTATTTGCGTGCTCCCCAATTACTGTACTGCTTTCTGACAATCGTATTCAAGCGCCAGCGAAACGTTTAAACTTTTGCCAACGCATCGTGATGTATTATTATGATTATTTTTAGAATTAACATTCCTAATCCGTCTGTGAATTTATCACATTCCTGTTCAACCAATTTGTTATTGTATTCTTCGATGTTCCCGCAATTTCGTTGTGTTGTACTAACTGCACCGGGCAATCTGGATTTAGGCCCGAGCTCCTAAAAAAAAGTGGCATAGTGATTAATTTTGATTTAAAGTCCTAAAACACTGTCGAGATTTGCTCTATTTAAAATTTATTGGTACTAAAATTATAAAAGCGAATGTTTTACATGTTTTCGATTCCCAGGGAATTTACTGTAGACAATTTTACTATAGTTAAATCTGTTGAGTGCAGAAAGCTCATACCAAAATAGTTTACTTTGTTTTCAAATCTAGTAGGAGTTTCAGTAGTTACTGGCAATTTGCGCGAGTTCACAATTTTGAGCATATTCGTGTAAGGAATGCTTACATTATGTTTCCTTGCAGTTTTAGTTGTTATTATTTAGGCCGTAGCAGTACGCAAGTACTAATTGTTTATTTTATATTTTCAGGTAATTAACCTTCACGTTCCTTCTTTCTGAACGTCTAAATGCTTGGCACAATATTTCGGTAAGTCTGGGGACAGTATTACGTGACTAGTTGCACTCGTTGAAACGCTATCTACGTGACGTGACGCTGTTGTGGATAGGTATGTTTAGCTATTGCATTTAAAACATTTAAACAAACTGTTAAATTAGTATATGAACCATCGACTAGAACGCCCGGAAATACTTAAGCATAAAAACCATAATCAGCCTTTAATGATCATATATATATATGCAACGTGTAACGGAAAGGGGGTATCAATCCTGAAGGAGGTGAATGTGCTCATGAAACTCAAGAACTTTCCCCAAAGAACATAGGTCGAAATATGAAAAAAAATTTGGCCCTCCCTTACAAAACTGACTACCAGCTGATTGATTTACTATGGGAGGGCCAAATTTTTTTTTCATATTTCGACCTATGTTCTTTGGGGAAAGTTCTTGAGTTTCATGAGCACATTCACCTCCTTCAGGGTTGATACCCCCTTTCCGTTACACGTTGTATATATATATATATATATATATCATATATCATCATCATTCAACACCTTTAATGCTGGGACACAGGTCTCCTCTCTTTTTGAGGAGTGGGCCGTAATCCACCACGTGGGCCCAGTGGGGTTTGGTAGATGTTAATATGTCTTCGAATTTTTGGTTCTAGAACATGCCGGTTTCCTCACGATGATTTCCTTCATCCTTTTGGGAGCAGTGGTGATGAAATTCTTAAAGTAAAGCGCCTGTCTGGGTTCTAACCCAAAACCTACACCTCATAAGTCGGGGCCGTTACCACTGGGCCACTACTGCTGCGGAAAACGTATTTATGACAAATAAATATTCCGTTAACTGAAAGAACGTGAATTTCTAATATATGTTAAAATGTTGCTAAATAACTAATACGTCTTCGACTGAACAATAAATACACAAGTAAGCAGAATTCTTCAGTGCCTTAAATTGCTAGGAACTAATTAACGTGACAGGTGTACAAATCACACTCCACCCGACCGTGGAGCGACTCTTTGAATTCTACGTTCTAATTCACGTAGTTTGTTGACAAAATTGATAAAATAATGTACTAGTATTCAATGAGTAGGTTTTTCTTCAGAAGTGTTACCACTCTTGATCCATTGCATCCAAATGTGAAATGTCCAACCTAACTTCTACAATACAACAATACAATAAACAATACGGTCCGGTAAATCTCAGTCTAAATTCAAATGAGCTTTAAGAAATAAGAACCAGGGTCCTTGAAATGGATACAAAGCAAAAGCGTTCTTAATTTGGTTTTATATTATTAGGTATATCAGGCAGGCCACACTGTCCCACTGCTGGGTTCAAGCTTCCCTCAATTCTCAGCATAACCATATCAGGGTTGTTTGATGTCGCTTGTTGATCTTCCCAAGCAATCTTGATCATCTCTTTATCTACTTGTGGGTTTTCCTGATCTTCGTTGTTACTCCCTATCTATGTCTCTCTGTTAAGTCTCCACTTTCGAAACACAGAAGAAGTCTTCTTGCTTTAGTAGATTTCAGATCATACTAGTCATATTAACTATCTTCATATTCATATATAATTATAATCCATTCTATATCTCGCGTGGGGCACATGTGGTCTAGACACAGGTGATTGTAACTCTAATAGAAAATTGTATAGTACATAAAAGCCATTGTACTTCAAGTAAATGCCTGCGCAATTTCTTGAGAATACAGCTGTTATTCATTCTATTATCGTGAATCGAGTTATATCCGCCAAACTGTGCAAAATGTGGAGCGTTTTATTTATCTGGTCGCTAAGCGCATTCGGCTCACCCACGCTTGCGCACCGGCCAAAGCAGCATTTTTACTACAGTAATCATTATCTTGTAGTACAGTTTTATTGACTTCCGTGACGTCTTCGCTAAGTATTTTCTTTTAAATTAATGGAAATTGCGAACATATGTGATGTTAGTAGGCCACGGTCTTCCAGTCCGATGACTTGGTGCTGTTTATAAGTATAAGCTCGTTATTAACAGTTCGAGTACAGATGTCATCCACGGGAGATACATTAATAGTTCTTGTATTTTGTTAATTTATTCTGTACTAGCGGCCCACCCCAGCTTCATATGGGTGCAATGTTTTTTTTCGAATTTTCGAAATTTTCATTCATACAAACCTTGTCCTGGCAATACCGAACACAACAAAAAAAGAATTATCCAATTTGGTGCAGTCATTCGGAAGTTATGCGCGTACAGACATTTCGGCGACTTTGTTTTATACTATGTAATATGTAAGGATTACAATACTCGTTTAACAGAATATGAAGTTATTAAATCAATTATAGCATAATTCTTCATGAGTCTGCATCAAAGGCAGTGTTGCATGCAGCTGCGGTTCCGTTAACCGCCTCATGCTGAGGCTGTTGCTCCGCTTCGCGTGCTGGTTTCATTTTATTATTACACTAACTTTTACCCACGGTTTTGCCCGCGGGACTTTCGGCATTGAGCAACAATGTTTACTACTCAGACCCATTTGGACATTAAAATTAAATAATCATTTTTGTTGTGTGGAGTTAAGAATATTTCAACAGTCTCTTCAACATCACGGTTATCCACGGCAACAGGAGCACATAAACCCGCACATCGTCTAATTGTTAGTGAAGCGCAGTCAGAACAAATGCCTGATTTATTTGTTACCTATGGCTTGAAATTGCTGGAAAATTCATGTTTTATCGACGTGTAAACGCTCGTAAACAAAATAAAGTCGTTTTAACTATCGTGAGAAAACAATTCTGTATATTTTCCGGTAGTTCTGTGGAACTAGTCCCTTGAGGAAATCAAAACAAAGTAATGACCGACATTAAAAGGTACTTGTTTACATATAGCATGTCATAAAGACTGACAATAGACAAGAATAGTGCGACAAACGCATGTATGTTACTAAAACCAATTCAATAATTTGTGTTTTAATAAATCGACGGCATATTTTGCGGGCGGTTGTTTTTCGCTTCAGAAATAGACTAGTCCACTACTTTGCTAAATAATAAGAAAAATCTCGGGATTGGCCGTGTACGAAATGACCATCCTCATCAATCAGCTGCTTGGAGTGAGTCCAAGATTTTTTCCACGTTTAGGTTTCGTAGATCAGTTCGATAATTCAATGTACTCCTTGTCGCCTTCCCTTACTGCTGTGCAACATTACACAATTCTCTTTGTTGTTTATATCTTTAAACTTTTCCTATTGATACAGACAAAGCAATTATTAGAAAAAGCAAATTCTCTAGATTTTTACATCTTAAAATAAATGTATTTCGGCTCACTGAGTCATTACGGTTTAACATAGTTAACAGTTATATATTAAAGTTCAAGAGATACTGACGCTTGTAGAGGAAATGATGATAATTAATTATAGGTTTATTTCGTTAGTGAGATTGTTTATTAAAGGCTGAAATGAACTTCAACCAGTCATCGACATAATTTCTAGGGAATATAGTTTTGAGGGAACTTTAATTTTGTTCTGAAGTTAACAATCAAGCATTAGTAGGAGTATTTTGAACATACCAAACTATTTTGGTTGTTGTTGACGGACGCTAATGGTATTTCTGTACTTTCGTTGTCGTGAAAAGTTCGCAGAGACAGTTCGAATGAAGTGTTCACGACACCTTTACGCAATTCCTGTCTCACGCTTTAGCGCTTGCCAAGGCGCGACGTCATAAGCGTCGCCATTTTCACACGCAGAGGAAAGTAGAGCTTCGAGACATTTGACTTTTGAGTCTATTTTCTTGTGGAAATAACTAAAGCTTGCAAACGGCACAGGTGACTTCAGTTCAGGTATAATGACCTACTTTTTTTATTTACAATTCATGACTAACTGGTTATTTGGAATGTTTTTTAAATTATTATTGACTTCACATTTATTTATGGTTCTGAATGATACTTCGAAAATTCCTGTCTTAATATTATTTGGATGTGAAACAGGCATATTATGCTTACGATATTATTGTATTAATCTGTCATGAAATCAATGATGTAGAGATATAGGCGCTATACAGGCAATGTCAATCAATGCATCAAGGTTTGTTAACAGTCATGCGAAAGAATCAATTTCAGTGCTAATAGAAGGTTCTATTGATAAAGTTAAGCTGATTGCATTGAATTAGAAGAATTTAATTGAACCCAGCTCTTAGACTTCATTTCTTATCCATTCTGCTTAAGCGTGTTCTCACAATGGCAAATGACCATTCCTGATTATGAAAATATGTTTTTGCATATAGTCATATAGAGTATGATTTCGTCTATGAAAAATCGTGTTGCAAAATACCATGGTGACTTTTGTCGGTTTCTTCCTAGTCTGCCGAGACGGGCCGTTGAACTTTTGCTCCTTATTTAGATTATAGAAGTGGAGACGACGACCACGCAATCGGGCCGCCTGACCCGCTCCGCGAAATAGATACGAATGATCGCTTCCGCAATCTGTACTGAATACAACCCTTCAAAATCTATGCAGGACATATAAAAATTGCTCAGGTTATTGTAACGGAAATTAGCTAAACCTAAGTTGCCAGTTATGCTAAATATTGGTTGGTTTTGGTTGGATCCAGGAAAACAAAGATGTTAATAATTTCAGACGCCTATACAACCGTCAGAACACCATTACTTGAAAGGCCCTTTAAAGATAAGTAATTGATCGTAAATCAATAAAACTATCTAATGTTTATAGGTACGCCTGTATAATAATTGCTGCTCCTGTTGGAGAGTGAGTCTGACTGCATACGTCGCGCAAGTCGCGACAGTAACGCCAGCACAGTCCTCATCGTTTAGATGCAGTTCAGAAATAGACCACGGAAGCGTCCGACCGACCCGTTTGGTATTTGTTCAACGTTGACCTAAAACAGTGCTCGCTTTGCTCGTTTGTTATTCGCGTGGCCGACTAGCTCGTCGTGAATATCGTCAGAACGTATATTAACATCCGCACATACTGCGCCCATAGCCATTACTTTACAATCATTCTAAATATTTTATGTTCCGAATCGACATTTGTCACGGCATAAGATATATTGATTTATGGCGATGGCGAGGCCATAACAAATACTTGCCGATCGGCATGTAGATGGCGTAAACATGTGGAGTTTTTGTAAGAATAGCACAATTTCCAACAATTGTGGTGTGATCTCGTCACGCGGCACAGTGCCAGAGCGAGCAGAGCCGGATCACACGTGGAACATGACGGATGAATGGGGGTCGTCAGAGTCGTCACGTGCGAGTTCGAACCACACACCGCGGCACAAACGCCACCTGTACAATTTGTTGGAATTTATTAGCTGTTTATCACTGTATGATATACCGTTAGTGTGTTAAAAGAACCGTTAGACATTGAGATTTGATCATTAAATAGTTCAGTCCCAAAAAATTATAATTGCATAGTAGGAAACCTTCATTATAAGTGTCAAGTATGCATATTTGTAAAGCATCTAGCAACAAATATCTCCGGCTAAATCAATACCACAGAAGTTTTAAATTCTTTTGCGAGATTGGTGGAGCGATTATAAATCATGAACTTCGCCGTGCTTTTGGTTATTAAATACTGTGATTGCTGAACGGATTGTTTAGCAAAAGGATTTTTTTTTTATGGACAACTCAAAACAGCAGTGCGATTCTATAACCATCTCACCGTGAAAACTTAGCTGAAGTGAGCGTGGAGTGGAGTGAGCTGTCAGTGTCATCGCACCTGACACCACCTGATAGTAGTACCTGATAGTATCGGGTGAAGTGATACGCCACACAAACTACGTGGAATTAAATTCTATGGTCCGTCAACCAGGCACACCGTTAGCACTCGATGACTTGACACACTCGGTTATCTATTCTAAATGAGTAGATTTGAGTTAATCACAACGCTGAAGATCGTCGCAGTCTTTACTGGACTCGATCTACAATCACTCATAATAACAAGCCATGTTGATGCGTATTTTCATCAGTCTACTTGCTGTCTTTAAACTATTTTATTTATCGTTCGTGCGTGACGCGCTTTAGGCTATGTAGGGACTAGTCTATGAAAAAAAAAAACAACATTGAGATTCTAAGTTTCCGTTTTGCTATTTTATTTTAAAACCCCACAAAATAGTAATGTTTTGAGAACTAAAATACTAGTTTTGAAATTATATAAAATGAAGAATTAGCATAAAAAATATTATTAAAATCTCGATTATGATTGTAAAGGTATGCCTGGTCAATCCGTAGTATCAGGTGGGATGACACTGACAGCTCACTCCACGCAAGTTTTCACGGTGAGATTTTTACAGAATCAACCGGCAGTACTTTCGGGTTTCGAAAATTTAGTTCTCTTTTGTTACTGGGTCATAAAAAGCATGTATTAATTATTTTTACCTCCATCTGGATTAATATTTATTTATCTGATCTTATGTAACAGCCAGCAGGCGTACGTGAGTATTTGAGACAAAACAATTTACTTAAATATTATTCATGTAGTTAAACGTGTTTTATTTGGCACTTTATTCCACAGCACCAGCAGCCATATTGTGGCTGAAGATACAACGTTGCCAACGAAAGTTATTTCCTACTGTCTCCGTGAGACAATTTAACAAGTGTTACGGTTAATTGTCTTGTGTGAGTTCCGCTCACTTGCCAATATCTATAAATTCTGTTTAATCAACAGACTTGCTAGTGTCGGTGTATTCCACCAGGGCCGCGCGTCCCCAAGGTTGCGATGCTGGCTTAAAAGCTCTGTTATGATTTTATCTTTACTTTGCTGTGAGGTAAAAATATTTTATTGATTTTTTTTTAAATCTTATGCGAGATAATTAATGATTGACATAAAAAATATGTTCGTACGTAATGTTGAGGTTGCAACCCTGATACTTAACATCAACAGATGTTATGTTTCAGTTACAAATAAAATTGTTAACATCTTTACGTAGTTGTTGTGGGTTCTCTGAATTTAGAGATTCTTATTATACGGTTCTAAATCGTAAAGTTTGTAGATTTATGTCCTTTCAATATAAACGTAAATAAGTCACTCCATTCGTAAAATCGTCTGTTTACAGGGACTTGAGTTGAGAACTTTTATCGCCCTTTGTAATAGTTCATTCACGTATTTATCTCTAGAGTAAAAATATGCGAACACAAGTTTATACCGGGAGTGAAACTTATTCACTTATTTATAAATAAAAAGAATGTAGTAGAGTCACTTGTGAACGAACCAAAATATTTTCACATAATTTATGTTCAGAGATTTGCGTCAGTGACTCTTTTAACATTTTTAGAAAATACCTATACACGTTTTCTTTCTATATTTTATTCGCTTCAATATTCTAAACAAGCTAAAATGAACCTTACTGATGTCCGGGAAAAATAATGTTTATATCTCGGATCAGGCGACTGATCAAATAATGTAAAACTTGCAAAAACGTGTAGGAAACACGTGATAATAATCACGAGAAAAAGAAAAGATTTCATTGAAAACACAATACCTACTTTTGCCAACAAAAACATTTTTTTTTCTCAAAAGAATCTAAAGTCTAAAGTCGTAATTATTGGCGAAAGTCACATTTCAATTATTTTTTTTTACTTTTATGTCCGCGTTAACTTATGAAACCGAAGCAAAATGAACAGAGACTAATTAATTTTTTCACGACAATTAATAAAAAACTCATTGCAATTAGCATATAATAAATACGTACACTCACGCCCTTTTCCTAATAGTAAATAAATTGGCAGGAAATCGTTTTCCTATTGATTTCCATTGAAGCAAGTTGCACGGATAAGTGAATCTGTTACATAATAATAGCAGTTACCAATGAAAATATTATTTCTTCGCTTAGGTTTTATGGTAGTATTATATAATAATTTAATTACTTCCGTATACAAAAATACGAACATTAAATTAGGAACCAAAATGAATAATGTTTATTATCCACAGCGCATAACGTAAGCTGTGATATCGCCGTATGTCTTAAAATATGATTTACCTAGGATAAGTCAAAACTGCGCGGACGCACGATAAATACAAGATATATTTATGTGTATAATAATAAATTGCTGAAAATTCTAATTGTATGTGTGGAAATGTTTATATTGCCCGAACAACTAAAATCTCTCCAATCATGCATATTGCGTAAGAGCTATTTTTTTTTTTCATATAGCTTGACTTTTATTTAGATTTATTTTTATGTGAAATCGCTCATAGTTGGCAATATGTTAAGACGACTAGAACTAGTGTTTTATTGCTATTTTTCTATAAAGTAAAATATTGTAAGTTTGATAACTACAAGTGCAGTAAATTTAGATGGGTTTTTTTCCAGAGGTGCCCAAATTAGACATAATTTGTTATAACTTATGATGGTGGATTGGCACACTCTCTCCAATATGACATGAGACAATGTAATGGACTGGTTTAATTGAAATCATTTTTAAGCTTTTCTATTAACCACTGATCCAGAGCCAGCCAATCAAAAGCGGTGTTTATTTCGTCCAAAACTTTTATCTCAACATATAAAGGGCCGTCTCTTGGATTTGGGTATTCCGCTTCTTGAGCATTTTACAAACTTTTTATTCTCGGAAAAACATTGTTCCGGCGTTCGCCTACCTTTGAAGAAATTAAGAATTCAGATTCTTATAAGTATGGTAAGCCCGATGATGCCCGACGTTGTTGCTCTATCATAGATATACACTCACATCATTAAGCATACATTGTTGGTTAGCCATTTCTGTGGGCGCCGTGAGTTGCGTAACAGGCATTCTATGTACATTTATTGCGATCGGCAGAAGTGTGTAATTCGTGTGTTTTTACAGCTGCAGTTCGACATAGGCCCAGACTGGGTGTAGCTCTAACTGTGCTCCGACGATAAACAGACGGCCGCTGTTGCCGACTCGCTGAAAACATCCTTTTACGTCATCGCCTCGCTATGGTTTCTGCCTTCAGCGGAGCTATAAGTTCTTATATTATGTGTCTATGTTTGGAAAAAGAATTTACATTCTGGAATTAGGTCTGGCGTCATAGTTATCGACAGTGAGCTATTTTCTTTTAGCAGTCCTCCGTTGTATTTCACACTGAAGATTTTCAGTGTTTTAATTTTCATTTGCACAGACAGAATATAGAGACTAATGTGTGTATGACGCATTCTAAGATCAATTCATAGAATTTAATGTTTTTGTTCAATTTTGACTGAGTGCCTAATTAAATGCAAATTCTTTTCGGGGATAAAATTTAGGTCGCTCTCAGTTCATGTATCAGATGCTCCCTTTCATCAACGCGTCTATTCCAAGACAAACAGCAATAGTCACAATTCTCCATAGTGCTAGGCTAAATATGATTTGTGGGACGCATCTCGAACGGACGGCGACATAGAAGTGTGGCGACTGACCCCGTTCCGTCGTCTGCCATGCCACAAGATTGTTATGTTTTTGTATTTTTCTACGATTTTCACTAAAATATAATGTGAAAATAATATGTATGTTACAAAAATCTTAACGATGCCGACATTTCGAAAATATCCGCTTTATGTGTCCATTCTCATATAGCAAACATTTTTAGCGTTATAACGTAGGAGAAACAAAATTTAACGAAACGGTCATAAAAAGAAGTAAAAAAACAGAATTGAGTGTGCATGAAAGCATGTATGTGTGAAACTACTTCTTACAACAGCAAACGACAAAAGTGGTCCATTTCAAATCAAATTAATACTGATATATACCATGCCTATTGATACACACACATCAATCTTTGTTGTGTTTAGGACCTCAAACTGAACGATATTTTTACCTCAGCGGTGATTCATTGTTTGGATGGATAGGCAACGTAATACATTTCAACAAAAGTCAACAACTATCCGTGAATGTTTATACGATGTTTAAACAATGGGTCATCTCATTCCGTACTCCTCGGTGTCTGTGGGTTTGCCTGCTATCAAAGTGACAGAGAACTATTCTACTTTTTGTGATCTTTACTTTTCGTTTCTTAGTTTGCTTGCTCGCATTTTTTATAGCACTGCACTTGCGTAATTAAAGTTATTATTACCAAATATAATTATGTGTATTGGCACTTTCGGTAACGGTGCCTTGTCGTATTCTTAAACTGCAAGAAGCAACATTGATTACTTGCAACGAGACAAGATAAATTTAGCATTATGCAAGCTAAATTCTCTTCGAATTTACTTCCCTAAGTCGATAAATGAATTCCCTTCGCGAGTCGTTGACTGACATTGGGGCAACTCGATGATTCGTGGTCACTCACTGCGAGCCAACATTTTATGTACATGAATATACAAGTGATGATTGGTTCCCAACATACACACTTTTAGTTTCTATCAATTTTGTTGATGTTCAATATCATGGTGAACTAATCTCGTAAATGAATAATTTTCAAGAATCTCATTGCAGTGGTGGCACGAGGGTGAAAAGTGGTCGACCGCAATTGTCCGCGGTTGTGCAAGCATGGTGCCATCAGACACTGAAAAGGCTTTCGACAAGTGCACTCACTTACTACAAATGAATAAATCAACCAAGTCTCTTTAAACTTAAGATTATTCAGTAATTTTTAGTTAAATGTACTTTGTCTATTGCTTTTGGAAATTAAACGATCGAGCTGTGACTACTATCAGCTGGAGTTCCGCAAGGTTCAATATTCGGTCCTCCTCTTTATTTTATACCTACCTCAATGATATTCCAAATGAAAGACTAACGCATCACGTTCTGTACTCCGATGACACTGAAACATACGCCATCTGACGGCCTGGCCTAGACCTAGTCATTCATCGATTACAACTTTTCCTTGATCTTCTCCCTAACTGATTTATTTAAAAAAAATTGAACCTAAAATCACATGACATCAAAACATCTCAGTCTCCGAAAAAAAAAGTTCAAAGAATGATGGTAGGTTTACAGAAATAACCGTGGCATTTGTTTTGTTACTTGTCCACATCGAATTAACATGATAAATCTATGCCTATCTGTTCTTGCGTAATCTTATTGCGACACTTTATGTAAGTGTTCAAGTCCAGATCTAGGATTATGTTCTGCGGTGAGTAACAAGGACTACAAGATTTATAGACAGGTTTCAGTAGTAAGTACCTTATTTTTTATTAACTGATCGAAATGTCAATTCAAAATGATGATGGTAGTCATTCAAGTTTGTTGTTCATACGTTGTGGGTGGAGGCAGGTGCTTGCGCCCACACCGGTCCAGGGCCGTGTGCAATCTGACGTCACCGCGACAACCTTCCGATGACGTACCATACGGAACCTACCTTAATTTACATAAACATTACTTTCAATTTTACTAGACTCTGTGTGGGTTTCAAACGGGTACTCTAATCGGTATTCTGCGTATACGAATTTATTATTTCTTTGAACTAAGTTACACAGTGTGTAGCTTGTTTTTTGATTATCTAAAGTCATTAAAAGACAGGTCGACTTATAAGCATGTTCCGGCCTTTAGCACTTTTAGCTTATCTTGATAGCTAAAATTTCTACAACTCAACGTTCATTACTACTGATAGCTTTGATAACAGCCCGATACCAGATAGCATTACAAGGGTGCGAATGAGCTGTAGATATATGTTAAGCCAATTCATTCGTGAAAAGTAAAAGACTATTAATGCTTGAATAGTGTGCGGAATAGGGCAATAAATCAGATACAAACAAAATTGAGTCTCGATGCGACGACTGCCTGACTGCATGCGCTAGCGGACGTCTGCGGCGTCTGTGCATCCACGCTGACATTTTGATTGACGTGTTACGTTACGCTACGCGCATCACGCATGCGACCAGCCAGCCTACTAGTTCATTTTATTTCGTCGTAATTTTCAGCCATTTAATAACGCGCACTCACATCAAAGGAGCAAGCCTTGACCTATATCAAAAACAAAAATCTTTCCACGTAAATAAATCCATGATCTAGTCTACTGAAACCGGCGGTGTATTTGATTTTTTTTTAGTATTTTTTGACACTTTTTAATAGCAGGACATTAAAAAGATCTCTCTTAATTCGAGCCCTTGTAATTAAAAATGATGTATGACATAAACCAGTAGAGACATTTTTAGAAGGAAGGAGATACGTCATTTTAATTAAACTTATCTATATAAAAAGTGATTAAACTTTTCTAGAAACGGAATGAATATAAATTTATTGTGTGACTATACCCAATGACCGATTGACTAAGTAACCAAGTAGTGTCGTGTGATACCGAATTATGATACAACTTCGCGTGGGAAGCGCCGACACGAGACAAATCAGCTGCGATGACTACCACGTCGCCGCCTCGTACAGTGAGAGAGAATTATGTGCATAATACGTTTCTACCATCACAGAATATAGCTAGAACGTACTAGAACCACGTATACGTGAACACTCGCTGGAATGTGGGAGTGCAGAGAATACTACTATTTGTCATTGACTTGTCATACTAAAGTACGTAGTACATCCATTTTGTCGCACTAAATGTCTAGTATAATATTTTTATCAATTTGGCCTAAAATAAGAGTAATAGTTTTGGCAGGGTATGCAGTTTTAAACAGATTGAGAAGCACTGACACTAGAAATTCCAAAAAATCGCAAAGACAATATTGTGTGTTGCAAGAGGATTTAATTATTGTTTTCTTCTTGCTAGCTATGGTTTTCCATGTGATTGGCAATGGCCTTATGTACATACATCTGCCCTCATAATTTCCACCAAACTTGCAATGAATCATCAGTGCGCACGTGCGCCAGATTGTTTACAAAATTTGTGTTTTGTAACACCGACGTAAAATGCGTAACAGGCATTTACACTCTTATTAATTTACTGTTGTTTAGCTATCGAAATGATAGCATTTATTACACTCTTTATCTGTTATGTATTAACGTGCAGAGATAGTAAATTATTTCTTGGCATGCGTTACATTACCTTTGCCTACGATGTAAATGATTATGAACTTAACAATTTTCAGTGATTCTCCTTATTGCATGGATGAAGTCATAATCTAGAATTTGTTGCATTTATTACAAAATTGAATACTGATTTTATGTTTTGGAAGTCTGCATTTGTTTACCTTACTTTTAGTTTTATATTATGCGTGACTCACAGACAGATGTTTTATTTTCAGCTCGTATTTTCTTTCCCTCGTATATCCAGCTTTATGAGAGTTTTAAACATTGCATAATACATCCATCTTTCCTCGACTATGGTAACAGTTAAAACGTTCTCTAAACGTATAATACATATAGATAGCTGTTTCTTGATTTTAAGACCTGTTTTTTATGGTTTTGTTAAATGCGTCTTATAGGCAATTTAGTTGATTGAAACTAAAATTTAAGCTGTAAAAGTCCCGTTATTCAAACAAATTGAATATAAACAACTTTTTCATGTTTATGTTACGTTACTAGGTAATAACGTAAAAAATTATGAAATATATTTTTTTCCAAATGGGTATGGTTTCCAGTTATTTAAAACGTGTACTTGCAAAACACAAATATTCAACATCGCGCCAAACAAAGTTTCTAAATACTTACAGCAAATGCAGTAAAGCGATGTTGTTCTCACCCTATTCACGTAATCATAAAACTGAAACCGCGGAACGTTCCCCAGCCGTAATGCAGTAAAGTAAGTAACGCACCTTCACGCGCATAAACTCGTTCAAGGACCCGAAATAATGAGGGCACCGAGATCACAGCGCGCTCCATTGGTTCGCCTCGCCCAATTCAACTCACCCAACGTGCTGAGAGCAAACACACTTCCTGCTCTTATTATGTGTATGTGTGGCTCTGATTATGTTATCTTGAGTGACATTTGGAAACTATTTAACATATTAATGTTTGGATAAACAGAGAGCCGTTCAACGTGTGGCGGAGGCGGCGACTCGGAGGGCTCGGAGGGACGCGCGTCTTGGCGCGTCACGCTGGACCACGACCTGGTGGAGACGCTGAGCGCCATCTACCCCGAGTGGTTCAAGCCGCAGCACCGCCGCGAGCGGAGCCGCGCGGCCTCGCCGGTCTCGCCCGCTTCCCCGCCGCGCACTCCCGCCACACCGCCTTCTGACGACACTTTTAGGTAAGGAAATTTGAATTGACAAGATATTAACTTGACATCATCAATGCCTC
>OX451400.1:7636875-7889673 GCA_949629135.1 Eremobia ochroleuca | reverse complement strand
TCTCGCATTATGGTTATTTATTTTAACAATTTTCACAAAATTATAAAATTTATGTTTATGTTTAGTAAAAATTGTAAAATTTAGGGAAATATTAGAGAACAAGGTGCACATTCACAAGCCATCGTCATGGGTGGGACCAGCTTGGGACAATGTTAGATATGAATTCATTTAGATAACTTTGGGAGCCGGCTCCTCGCGCTTCAACAGTTATGCAAGCTCTCTCCTAATCACTTGTTACTTGTACACTTCATGTCTCTTATATTAATACTTGCAGACCTTCGATGTCCTTTAATTGTAGTGTTATAACGTCTTGCAAAATTATCTTAATTGTTTGAGTTTACCTAGAGAATTATTTTTAATTATTGTAACAACACAACATTCTTAAAAAATGTATCATTCCATTATAATGTCTAAAATGTAGGATAGGTGCGCCGTTATCAATAAGTTGTCGTTTTGTACTCGATTACGCAATGTTACCAGCATGTGATGGTAATTATTTTTTATCTAAGAGACCATAAAACGACTGGACCAATTTTGTTTATGAGGCCTGAGACTGCCCATACCAAGAGATAGCTAACCAAATTTTGCATACTCAAATGATGAAGCCATTTCATAAAGTGGCACCTTTTGCATAGTCAGGATTTAGTTATGTATTAAACTATTAGCTTGTTAATTATTGTCCTTAATTACGTACAAATAAATCTTATTAATTACTGTACAAAAACAATTTCAGTCTGCTTGCATAATTGTTTGAGCGCATATTTATAATTTATTTATTTATAAAGTCATTCAAGTGTACTTACAGGTTTTTGTTTTCAATTGTATTTCATTACTATGTGTGAGTGTTTTTTACTAATGTATTTTGTATATATCACGTGTTGTTTATCTAGTGTTTACCTTTGCTTCATGAAGGAGGATTAGATAACGCAAAAATTGAGAATCGAAAATATATTGCCATTTTTCGCATTTACGATTTATTTAGTTTTGAATACTTGTTACTACATCGAATAATTATGGATAACTGCCCTGCGTGTGCCAATATGATCAATATCCGGTTATTTATATTACATATGACACCATCGACACAGTTCAAGCAAAGAGGCATGGAAATATTTTCCTAAATTGAGTGTATAAAATCTTGTGTATTGGTTGCAGACGGTGGATAGGTATGCGTGTGTACTTTAAATAAACGCTTCATCGCGCGTTAGAGTACATTTGCATACGGAATGGTGCTATTATAAGTAAAGATTGAATTTACGTAAAATATTTTAACTTTGCATAATTTGTATATTGGATTTGTAAATGTAAAAAACACAATTTTTTTTTAAATCTTTGTCTCTAGTTTCGGACTTGAAAAGTTTTCGAAAATAGCGAGCCAGCGAGAGGCTGCGTTCAAAATTAAAACAGGGCTCGCAAATTTTAATTTGCTTTATTTTTTAAGTAATATTCCATTATCTAAGTGAATTATACGGAATCTTTACACTAGATTTAAATATAAAATCTATTTGCTCATTATCAAAATTGTACCCATATTAGTCAAATATATTCGAATCATAATTTATGGGGAGAGGATTTTCATGTCATCTCCTATATTTATATTAACAGGCCTAGTGTGTTAATTAGCTTTGTATTCACTCTTCTGCGAGAGTTTAGTTTAAATGTATTTAACGAGATACTAAGTGAGATTAATGTTTGATAAATAGCATATTATCTGCATACTTGTTATTATTGTTGTAATTATTTTAGGAGAGTTTTAATATTTGTTTGTAAACTAAGCTATATCCAACCCGACGTTATAAATATTGTGCACCTAATATTTATGACACCTACCTAATTTGCTCTCTGCAATAAATATTTATATGATAATGTAATCGAATCGGCTTCTTTAAACTTACTAAATATATTTTACAGTTGAATACATTTTTACTGACTTACTGAATGTAATTATATACCTTAAAGTAAGCGATTAAAACAATACCTGGCTTTAAGCCATTGGTTTGCAGTAGAGCCAAGTATTCAATAAATTTAATATAATGTGATAACCACAGGAGTCGGATTTGTAGTGTAACTGGATAGTTTTTTTACCTTGCCGTGTAATGAAGCCTTGTAAATATTTACCAAGCCTTTATTAGCATATGGAGAGAATGTTGAATAAAAAGTTTTTGACATAAAATAATGTTTTATTGGGGTCTGATGGCAATAAGCTTGCCTCTGGCTGGATGAGATGCTAGTGCAACGATGCAACACCAGAACTATCATAGGCCTATGCCACGCACAACTGCTATCACAGAAATTGTATTGAAAATGTTGATTGAAATAAAAAATACAGCGACGTAAGTTCTGATTCTGGCCACGCGCCAACAAATCCTTGTATAGTTCTAGTACGGCTATTTCGACCGTGATTTCTTGGATTCGTATCTGATATATTCGTGAAGAGTATCACCACCCACCTTTGAATAAACCTATGCTTATGGAATTGGCTCATTGTACCTTCAGAGTATACAGGGTGGAAGTATCATAATTAATATGATGAAGGAAACAGATTAAAACTGCAACCTAACACGTTAGAAAAGTTAATTACCTGAACTGGGAATCGAACTGATCAATTACAAAAAAAATATACTAGAAAGCACCAATCTTATGGATGAAACCGATTTTGGTGTGTTTGGCGCATGTAGGGTACACTGTTTGACGAATTTTATTTTTTTATGTAGAGACCAGCACATTACTACTAACTACTACAATCTGTCGAATATCTTTAATCGATTTTCAACTTTATCACTTAAATATAAAGTTCAAAGTTGATTGGGAAAATTTGTCAGTTTCGGGTAGCTTGATGTGCTGGCGTCTGTTCATACTGCTCGCTGGCGATTTTTCAAAATCGCCCGACCACCACACAGTGACAGACACAGTATTTGACTTTCATTTTGACAGCCGATTTGTCGCCAGTGATGTCTAAAACTATGTGTCCCATGCCCATGTGAGATTCTGAAATCTCCAGCGATCGCGACGTGCCGCCGCGCGACACCGCTCAAGGCCTTCGACTGCCGCACGCCGCTGAACCTGTCCAACGATGACTCCCTTAATATTGCTTGATGACTTTGTTTTGTCGTGATTATTAAACTTTGGCTTAGATATTTTTTTATGGGAAAAAATAATTTTACTGGAAATGTTTTTTGTATGAGGAACAGGGCGTAAAGTTCACTCATCGTCTATAGAAAAGGAAGGATCCTCCGACCAAACGAGTGTCGTGTCTGGTGGGCAACTGCCCGATGATTGATGTCGGGACGTTGTTAACAATGCCAGATAGATCACAGAGTACTTTTATATATTACTAGCCTTTGCTCTCTTTGCCTCCGCTCGCATTAATTTAGATTTCTAATTCAATCATGATTCGAAAGACACGTGGCACCATCTATTATCAAAATAACGTTATTGTTGTTTTCCTCGGGAACCACTTTTTTCGGGATGAAAGCATTGATGTATTAAAAATCCTTTTGGGTTTTTAATACATCAATGGATGAAAGGTACCCTATGTCCGTTTCTGTACACCTGCAACGTATATGCATAATTTCAGGATGATCGGTTCAGTTCTTTAGGCGTGAAAAGGTAACAAACAAACAAACATTTTTTTTTCTTCTTTGGCTAAAACAAAGTAACTTACTTTCGAATTTATAATGGTAGTTAGGATGAGATAGATCGTCTATGGTCTCCCATTTAGTACAATACAACACCCATCTCAATGATACAACATCAGACTACTCGTCAATCTCTTGGCAATAAGGCCACAGAGTACTTTTTTATATAATGGCATTGTTAGCACAGAGCACTTTTATTTTAACATAGAAATAATATCGTTTTTTGCCAAAAGGTCTCGAATGTGTTTACTATATTATAATAATTAACTATTAAGTGTCCTTGTTGGCAACAAACAACGTAAAAATCCATTTAAAAGTTCCATCCCGATTCACCCCTGCATTTCCTATTCACCCCGTTTTACGGTACTGTTATAGCAATATTATCAATGGGATCTTTGCATAGACCATGCATAGACATAGAAAATAAGTTTTTCTTATCTCAATGGACCTTTGACATCCCGCACCCGCACTTGACAGTGACAATTACTAACTAAAATCTTGATCATCTCAAATGGCGATAGACATAGATTTACTCTAAGCAGTGACCAGAATACCACTTAATTTTGCTGATACTAATTAATAATAAGTGAAATCTTGAAGCATTGGGATCATCTAAGCAATTCCTTAACGTGTTGAAGTCACGTGGTAAAATATTTAGTTATGATATTAGCTGAATCGCTTCTGTTTGCTTTGACATTGATCGACAGTGGCGGTATATTATTCCTTTTAGTTTACTACATAATAACACTGTCTGACCTGGAGTGCGACTATTTGAATGCTCAAGAATGTTGCGATAAGCTCAATTACTGGATGCTTCCAAAATACTTAGCACATTCTTTTATTACGTTTATATTCTTGTTACACGGTCAGTTGATTTTATTCATTTTGAACTTGCCTTTGTTTATTTGGCTAACGTTCGAATTTTTTACTGTTCCCCGTGGAAATTTGGGTGCGTATGATCCAGCAGAGATCCTCAATCGCGGCCAACTCAGAAAACACCTAAGAGATGTTATGATTTATGTTGGTTATTATCTAATTTCCTTTTTTATTTATCTTTATTGCTTTATACTAGCGTTACTCAAAGGAGATCCCCTCCAGAGGTCAGCAGACGACCAAATTGTAACAGAAATCTAAGATAGAAGATGGCTGAAGATCCAGTAGAATCATTGCCTTTTTTTTCTGATGAAAATCTGGAGAGAGGTGATGAAAACAATAGATGTATAAAGTTAGACTTACCAGCTTATATAGCCGCCTTCTTAAAACGCCGAGAACTTCATAGAAACTGTGAACAAATACTATGTGACCAAAGTTTGTTGGAGAATGTAGCTGCCAATTATGTAATTGTAAAAAAAATCCTCAGTTATTTGCCGTGGCAAGATAAGTTAATATGTAAGAATGTTTGCTCAATGTGGCGGTCAGCTGTAAATACATTGCAGAAGGAACAAATAGGCCCTTCTGACTTTGCTATAAGCATGAGACTAAGTCTCATTAAATATGGTATCAAGTTACTGCAATCTGACTGCTTCTATACTGAACCGTTAGCTGTGTTGGCTTTCACAAACATGGCAGGCTTCTCAGTCACTTGCAAATGTGAGGCATTGATAACATGTCCCTGCGATTCTCCATGTGGAAAGGATCATTACCGTGAGTATTTATCATTCTAGGTGAAAGTATAAAATATTTAATAAACATTTCAATCATTGTTCTTGTAAACTCAAGTGTAAACTAATGTTGATTCTTTAGAAGATTTTATTACAGTTGCAACATAATTTTTTACATTGATTGATAAAGTCAAAAGCTTCATGAATCTCTCTATAACAGCTGGTAGGAAAGCATTAAAAACTTTTCCATATTAAAATGCCCTTCTTTAAAGACCTTTTTAAAATGTCAGATTTTAAATGGATGTTTAACATAAAAGTCATTTTTCAGTTCTAGATGTGGTGAAAAATCAAGTGGTTATCCCGAAGACATGTATGCTAGCAGTAAAGGCCTCCTACATATCTTACATGCCCCTGCCACACTCGGTAACCAATCAACAGTCTTTGAGCCAAAAATTTGGAAGGCACACTCCCTTCCTAGGAGGAGTTTATATACCAGTCATACCAAATGTGGAATATCAAGTAATTAATATAAAATCATTAGGTGACATTCAAAGGAATTTCATTAAAACTATCGATAAGTTATCAGAAACACGATATGTCAAAGGTGCACTAGTCTTTGTCAATGGAAGTTTTATCCTCCAGTCTGTGGATGATATTGTATTTTTAAATTATTTGGCAAGTGTGTAAGTATTAATTATTTATTTTCTATGTGAATACTGCTGTAATCCTGTTCACAAGTCTTATTTGTTTTTTATCATATTGTTTGTTGTTTCAGCCAGCCTAATGTGCCATATGCCTTAGGAGGGTGCCTAGTTGATGACACTGTGTCTGATAGTGAAGATATGACTACTATGATTGATGGAACCAATTCTGGTAAAGATATTGTGAGTGAAAACCTTGTATCCATTGGACTGTTTACAGTTCTCAAGGACGTTGATGATTCTCGAAAAGAGAATGGTTGTAATTTTGACATGTTCTCACTGATATTAGAATCATCTGATTGGTCCAAAGCCAAGATGCAAAGTACAATTAATGAGGTAAGTTTTCATATTTTTTTATAATTTTTTTTTTTTTGGTCAAATACTTAAATAAGTGGGAGTTGGGTATTAAAATGTCTTATAATATTTTTTTGTGTTGCAGTTTTCAAAGAAAGTTCCTCATTTCGAGCACAGCGTGGTGATAAAGATGTCGTGCGTGGGTCGCGATAGTAAGCATGATTACGAGCAGAATTTCTTCCGTGCGGCATTCCCGACCACGCGCCTTGTCGGTTGCTATGGCAACGGAGAGTTGGGGATCAACCGGCCGGAGCGTAAACAGTCCGAGGCTCTCGCAGGCACTGTGAAACGCCACCGAGCGGACCCTGGATCCGCATATGGTCTTTTGTACTCATACGCCACAGTTTTCGTATACATTGGATGGGGCAAAATCATAACACCAGCTGAATCGACCTAGAAGCATTGCTGATGCATGCATTGATTGTTGAGATGACACTGAAGGATGTCGTATGCATTTATTTACTTCAACATTCTAAAAATTGTAGATTTGGTCACATACTTGTCATAAATTTATAAAAATAAGTGTAGCTTTATACAAGATGTAACTTAAATAACGTACAACCTCGTAAGGGGTCATTGTACTCATCATTATAAACAACTTTTACTATGGGACCAAATCTGAAATCGGGAAAAAAATCAGTTGTTCCCTACATTTATGTTCGCATAACTCGTCAAAATGTAGGGAACAGCTGATTATTTTTTCGCGATTTCAGGTTTGGTCCCTACGTTGCAGTAAGTTGTTCATAATGATGAGTACAATGACCCCTTTTTTTTTTTTGGGTGGGAAATTATATAACTTCTCCCGCTCTGGGCGGAGCGGGAGGGCGTGTCAGACTTTTACTGACTAAAACCCACCCGTGTTCCTTCAGTTGCTTGTGCCAAGGGCCACGGTAACTCTTGCGAACAACCCGGGACCCTGGCAAGTACAATGACCCCTTATGAGGTTGTGCATTATTTAAGTTACACCTTGTATATCCATGTGTTTCATACTTTTTAATATGGATGTTTTAAGAGCTTATTTTACTGGGTAATCTTAAGATGTATTCACTACCAAAGGGTATAAGAATTTATAGAATAAAACTAGTGTATTTGAAGCCACCAAGGGCCATATTGGCCTACTTTTGGTACAGCAAGTTCAAAATTGAGTTAATTAACAGTAGTCACATAATGCTTAAATACTTCATGCCAAATCCGACACTACCACACCAAAAAAACTGAGCATTGCATTGCAATTTTCTTTGATAAAATGTTTACGCCACCTCCTGCTTTGTAAGAATAACGATATGGTCTAATTCTAACAGAAGTATAATCGCAGCAGGTTGCTTGCAACTTGAACGTCGCGATGTGTCGAAGCGCTATCATAGCATGTAGCTAAGACTTGGTTATACCGCTGTGTAATAAAATAATCATAAGCTTATAAGACTGTTTTGTTTGGTCCGTTTTAGCGCTTCCATTTAGTAGTATTCCAATTAGTATGGCATGGATGGGCTATTGCAGTCTTTAAGGTGGACCATAAAGGGGTTGGAGGCTGATGCGTGGAATAATGGAGTGGAGCAATGATTGTTGATCAAATCAAATCAAATCAAATCATTTATTTGCATTTGTTGATACCTCCTAATCGATAAATCCGAAAGAACAGCTTTATAAACAAAAAAAAAAAAATTATTGGTGACTATAAGAAACGAAGTCTGTATGGGCTGAGCTCCTTCACTCTTATTGTATCACATTTTTGACCTCCCGACGCCAAAAGAGGTGTGATATTACTTGTAGGTCTATTTTCCTTCTAATTTATTCCTAAGAGCTAAAAATCAATGTTGAGATGCAACAATTAATTCAATTGAGGCTAAAACTTTAAGTATGACTGGTTGTATTACATTTTATGTATTATATTGATTGTTTCTTGATTTGTGCCCGGTTTATGGCAATAGGCTCGTCCCCTATTGTATTGGGCTTATAATTTATTGTTGTGAAGATACTGTACACTTCGTTTTACCCTTGTTTGAGGAACATGCGTGACATTGTGCGTCTTTTTTTTTTTTTTGCTTTTCTTTTTCTATTGTGCTAGTGTTTTTTTAAGAAGTTCTCCGTGATAAGGTATTGGCTCTAGTCAACGTCTCTAAAGTAAACTAACCGTCTAAAATAAAAGTATTGGAGACAATGTAAACAAAGATTGAAAGAAACAAAGAAAGAAGAAAGATACCATGGTCAGATGATAGTTTCATGAATGATTTGTTATTTGCAACTTCATTTATGGATCAAACTAAGAAGTTACAACAACTAAGGTTTTAAAAACATAACAACCATAAAAAAAGCGTTTTGCCAGTTTCTATTTCTCTGTCTCTTTTTATTATATACCGTGCGACTATCGCGTAAGGGACTTTGTTTCTGACGGTGGTCCCCCAACAGCACACGTTTCTTTGTTTACGTTGTTTCAAAGTTCTATTGACGAGGAGTATAGTGACAAGTTACTCCACTTTTTAGCCACTCTTTTAACCCTTAACCACCTACCTCCGGTACCTGAGACCGCAACGGCAACTAGCAAATAAAGGGATCAGTTTATTTTAATTACACACACTAATGCATTTTGTGACTTGTTTTTTTTCCTAAATACAGGATGTGTAGAAAAGGCATATAGACGCGCACTGTCCTACGACACTTACACATCGAAATATTTGAATGCAAAAATACGTTGCGGTATCAGGGACCGCGGTGGTAGAGGTGGTTAAGGCTTACCCTTCACTTTGGAATAGGTTTTCTTCAAGTACAAAATACTTTTCTATGTTGCATTTGCATTAAAAACTTTTTATAATTTAAGTTAGCAGCTATTTGTGTGTTTCTTTTAATTTATTATTATTATAATATAATTAAGATGCTTCTTGATCATCATTGTGTGATATTGAATATTAGTTAAACTGGTATTAAACATTGTAATCGAAAATAAATATTAAGTACATTTTAATAATTTACTTATTAAGTGAAAATTAGACGAACAAGTAATTTATCATAAGTTTTCTAGTAATTGTGACAGTACGGACGCATTTGTATTTATATGGAGGTCTATAGTAGGTTGGTACCTACATGTACAATCGATATGTAATCAAAATCACAATATTCAAAATAACAGTGTCTTTTTATTTAATTACTAGCGACCTGTTCCTGCTTCGCACGGTTTTTACATATTGATACCCTTCCGTGCTTCGGAAAGCACGTTAAGCCGTTGGCTCCGACTGTCATTCGTGGATCTTTGACAGTTTTTAATGGTCGTCAAATGCCCGAAAGTATGACAACCGTACTAAGGCGTAGGCAGTCGCTCCATGTAAAATACTGGTATGCAGCTGCATCCGGCTAGATTGGAAGCCGACCCCAAAATAGTTGGGAAAAGGCTCGGCAGATGATGATGATGACTATGTTCTGTGTATGATGAATGATGTATCTGTTAGTGATAAGTGGGCACATCTAATTAATAAGGGCATATAACTACGAGTTTGTTCTGCAAGGTAACTATCTGAGACCGAAGTTGCACTGGCAGCGGCGTATCAAGTTTTAATTACCTATCTTGGATGAAATCATTATATCCTTGCATTAGTTAGTCCCTACCCACGAAGCTAACACTTTTCCAAACATTAGTTAGATTACCGTAACTATAGTCACGTAGACCGACAGAGACGCTCACTTTCTCATTGATAATAGTGCGGATAAGATAAAGGAGGCAAGTCTCATTGACATTTTGAAAGAGAGTAGCATCACACATCAAAACTTAGTAGTATTGTCATTGTTCTGGGTCTCGCAACGTAATGAGCTTTAATGGGTTGTTTAGAACACATTAAGTGTGTGTCGTGTCATCGCCTGGGAAGTGGGATGCGACGCGGATTGCGAAGTGCGTCTGACGCCCGAGGCCCGACCGACGTAGGTACCCGTATTTGTAATAAAAATTACCTCTGTGTAAAACGTTACGCAGTAATTAGTAGTCGTTAAGTTCTCATACTTGGATAGAATACCTTTCTAGTCTTTCTACTAAGCTCTGTTGTAATGCGGAGCTTCATCATCGCTCCTAATAAATGTCTAGGTTCTGTCTACTTATTATATTTCTCTTTGCGATTATTCTGATGCATTCTCTTTGTTTGGAGGGGGGCTTATGATGGCCTTGTTGGTCTGTCGATGTTCGGTCCGAACAAATCCCTGGCCATTCTCAGTGCACCTACAAGAGTCGGCTCCAAACATAGCTAGGGCAGTGGTCTGAGCATTGCAACGGCACGGTACGCCAGTGGCCGCGGGTTCGAGTCCCAGCTGTCAGATTTCTGTAAAAAATCTCTTTGATGTAGGTACCTAACCTATTCAAACAATAATTGGTAAAAGAGAACTAGATTTTCCAGACAGCTATAATAGAGGAAGTAGAAAGTTTTATCTAGGTAATTATCCAAATGAATGTGAAGTAAAACTAAGGAGTAGGTATCATAGGCAGGTTTAACTGAAGAGGTATCAGTTATTAGTGTTAGCATTATGCCTACTTACCTCAATGAAGGTATCCTTGTATAGCCGTTTAATAATGTTAAGTCCAAGTAAATTCCAATCATTCGTTGCTTTCTTAAGCCCCTTAAATGTTGAAAAAGTGGATGGTATTACCGTTGAATCTACATAGTTAAGCAGTTGCCGTGTAGATGAGCTACTATTTATGTTCTTAAATGGTGTTCCTTCACATAGTTTTATTTTCTATTTACACCCCTTTTTGCTGACTCGTAATTCTAGTAAATGTTTCTTTGAACTGATCTAATTTCACAAGCTACGTAGGATAGCTCTATACTTAGTAGTTAGCTGTCTCGTAGTAGATAGGTATACCTACATAGATATATGATACATATGTGGGCGTCCAAGCAAAAAGGGTCCAGTTTTCGGCATTTAGTTTCCGAGATATACTTACGCAGTTTTGTAAAGTTGAATGGTTGAAAAAATTGCGTTTCGCGATTTTAATTGGACCCTGTTAAGCAGAAAAGATCCAACCAGCAATTTGTCGATCGAAGTTCGAAATCGAGTTATACAACGTGTAACGTTAAATGCGCAAAACCTGAAAATAGTTTGATCAGAATAACGAGCAGAATTAATTGTGCCACTTTTTAATATAGGTCAAATTTTTCAAAAAATCTTCATAAAAAGTTACCATTTTAAAATATTTTTGGGGAAATCGATTCAGTTACTAATTGTGGACAAAGTAAGTATATTCAGGTTTGCAATATACTAAAAATAATGTTATTATGTAGGTACTTAAGTGAATTATTCTTATGGATCTACCCCGATGGATTAGGAGGGCCCAAAATCTTTGAGTTATCGCTGAAACCGAAACACCTTTTAGACTATAATGAGTGTAAGTTTCTAGGGTTAAATACTAAAATGGAAACACATTTGGGCGAATTAGTTAAATATAAACCTAATATGTGTGGAGAGGGAGAAGGAGGTAGAAGAAAATATGAATGAAAAGTGAAAGCTGACAGTGGAGAATTGAAGAGTACTTAATATAACTAAGTAATACGAGTATTAGGTATGGGTTAAAGATTTGGGCTAAACTGAAAGTCTGCCTAGGTAGTTCTTTCCAGCAAACACTAAAAAGGCTCATGAAGCGACTTCCTTTATGACCACAACCCAGTGTTTTTTTTTTTTTTTCCTGTGACTTTATCAAATTTTACAGACCTTATCCATCTAAACCACAACCCAGTTACTGGGTTACACGACACCCCTTAGTAAGACTGGTTGTCAGACTCGGGCTTCTGACTACCCGGACCGACTGCCGGTCAAGGATCTACGAATGACAGCCCTGACCAACGGCTTGACGTGCTTTCCAAGACAGAGAGGTCTCGAAATGTTATGAATCCACGGACCGACTTCGGAAAGCGTTGCTCAACCTTCGATCGACACCTACGGCTGTCATAATTTAGCCACAAGCCCCTTTGCACTGAAAGTCCCGATGAAAAACCAACGGATGAAGGCATGCAACAGACAGGGTGGAAAGAAAACCTAATTCCAATGAAAAATCGACAAGAAACACTTACATAGTAAGCATGACGTTTCACCTGCATCCAGCTACATACCCACGAAAGTGAGATGTTTCACATCACGAGCTTTTAGCACATGAGAGGAAAGTGTCAGGTGAAATCTCGCTACCGTAGACTACTTAGTGTTAGCATACAGCTAGCATTCATAGGTATGTATAGCCGACACATTATGCTAATATTTGATCGCTTGGCAACTTGCTAAATGTCGTTGTCATTATTACTTTCTCTTATAGGATTTAGTTTTCGATTGTATCTAAATAGCTTAATTTCACCGATAGATGCAGATTTCATACACAGACATAAAAGAAAGACAGAAAGAAAAGAAATGAAAGAAAATAAAATTTGACCCTGCACACAATGTTAACATAAAACAAAAAAAAAAGGTGAGGGGTTAGGGGACCCATCAGAAACGAAGTTCAAAATGAAAATCAAAGATGGCGGCCGCAAAAAATATCTTCAGCTTCTTTATATTAACTTCAGAACCCTCGAAAACCATGAAAACTATCTCTCTCTGTCTATTTCTATTTTTTATTTGTTTTTTCCGTTAATCTATGGTGTCCCACTGCTGGGCAAGGTCTCTTTCTATTTTTTATGATAAAAAGTCTCATGTCTAACACTTTTCGTTACGTGACGATTTCTATAAGTCTACTCCTACCGCAAGCTGTGTGAAAGAACTTCTTTCCAAAAACTGAAAAAAATAATAATAAATAAACAGTATTGTATGCTTCACGACTGCGCTAATTAGGCCCCAATTCAGCATAAATTCCAGACAACTATATAGTGCATAGGTACTTTTATAGTTGTAAGTTCTGTGTGCTTGTGTGTGTGTGTGTGATTTAATTGAACTTTTTGTTAGTATGTTATTTCATGTTTGGCTATGGCTGTGAATTATCCGAAATAAATGAATTTATTTATTGTCATGCTCAGCAGTGGGACAGTTTAACTAAATAAAAAAAAAATGGATCAGCGTCATGTCCACAATCCATATGAGCTCTTTACTTATTCCCAGAGAGAAACATTTGCCCCACCTTAAGCGAAAACCTGGATCCGCGCCTGAAAGGGACAAGATATTTATAAAATAATGTAGGCTGACATTAAGAGTCTATTCTTCACAGTGCAGGGTGCGAAAATTATCCTCGTTGAAGATTATATCAGATCTACCTACATTCACGTAACTACAGTGAATAATAGGATTGTTTCTAACCGTTTAACGATTCTTAACTGAACCATTACCTACCTACCTAGAATAAAAACTGTAAAATTATGATGCATAAAAATCCATATGCTTTTATAACTATTATTAGTTTTATAGCCATTGATTGTTTACTGGTTTCCGGTCTCATATTGTAAATATAGTAGTTAGTTTAACGTATTCACGCTATTCTTTGTTTGTTTATAGAGTCTTGGTGAATACGAAAATGAGAAGGTAGCAAAAACAAAAGAAGGGGCAAAAAATGTTGGTTAGGAAGACATAATATAACGCCTGTAATCCTCAAAGGGTAACCCAGAGGTAAACTTATAGTAGGTACGTCCACATTTGATCAGTTTTGTTTAAGTATGGGACTTAAACAAACGTAAACAAAACGGCGCGAGCCTAGTGCCGCCATCCAGACACAAAACCAGACTCTGCGCTGCTACTGAGAAATTATTGATAGAAAACCCAATAACACTGCCCGACCTGGGAATCGAACCCAGGATCTCATGCATATCAGCGCTTGCCAGCACTAGACCAGCGAGACAGTCCAGTTACGAAGGAGGTAGGTATAGTAGTTAGTTCTAAACAAAACACGCACTAAAGATTGAAGCTTTAATTTTTCACAACAGCATCTAGGAATAGATTAAAAAAAAATGTATTTCAGCAGTGCTCCAGGCAATAGCCAGTAACGAGCAAATAATAACTAAACAGCCTGAATACAGCATGCACACATACACATACACAGTATAGCATGTTTCCACTATTATTTGATGAGCATCGCTACTTACACCACATCTATCGTTATGCCAATAATCGCAGTCACCGTTAACTAGTAAATATATGCTTACGACGTTTACGATGCGCAGACGCAATTAGACCGAAAAGTATTAATTCGAATTATGCGAATTAGAAATTTCTTACACAAACCGGGTATTGAGAACAGGTGCAGCGTGTATAGGGGTTGGTTGGGACAATACTGCTACTGAAGAAGGGTCCTTGGGGTCCTGGGCTCCTAGGTTCGGTTCCTAGAACGAGCAAAGTGTAGGATTTTACCGTCAAGATTTTCTTAAAAGCAGTTAGTCTTGAATTGTGCCTGGTGTATGGCAATTGGCAATAAACTCGCCCCTATTACATTGGACTTACTTATAACTGGCGAAATATGGTAACTACATCACTGCCTAACCCGCCTGACCCTATGCGGATAACAGCCGTGAACGTTTAAATTGAATCTAAGATCGCGTGTGGCGTCGTGTCCGAGACACGCAATGTAAAATGTGATAATTTCACCTTTGTTCGTTATGACTGACATATCTAGACTCCAAATGATTTAAATTAAACACTTCACAATGCTCTTAGTGTTAATAGGTGCTTTATTTGGTAAGTTTTTATATTAATACTGGTACGTGCCTAGTAGTTAACACAGTTTTTAGGTGCTACGTTTGAGTTTTAGAGCGCTAAGAAGTACGGGTTCGTGATCCATTCAAAGACTTGTTATCTCACCCACCTAATTACGGGTTTTAGGTTTTAGTAATGTGTCAGTCAGGCAAAGAAAAGTTAACAGCGTACAGCATATTGTGATCACCAATCTGGCTGCCAATCTTAGTGATAATTCCAATTCATTGCGTCCTACATATTCCTACTCCTTGGTAGGCCTAAGGCCACATTCAGCAGTGGATCCTGATAAAAAATATATTCTTACAGGTTCAGAATTTCGTATCAACTCTTGAGGGCCTTTAGTGAGTGTACCTAATGTAAGTAGAGGTAATAAATGAGAGGACACTACATTAAATAGCATACCTATCCATCTGTGTTCTAAAAAAATGTGCCTTTCTGCAAAGTATCGGAATATAAAAAAAATATAAAAATATAAACTAAATCAAATAAACATACATTTTTCAGGACTTCTTGAACACCTCCGACAGCCAGTCAGCGCTGAAAGTCATATTTTCAGTGATGTCATCTATCCACCTGCGTGCTCACGAGGGCTGACTCGGCCGGCAGGGGATGGGTAGCCGGCACCGGCTGCTGGCCGGCTTCAGTGCTCCGTCACATGGCCCCGCGGCCGCACGTCCCGAGCCGCCTCGAATACACGCACGCGGTAGAAAGTCGCGCGAAACTGACGTTCTACTACCAAAGTAATTTGATTTTTTTAAAATACTTTTTGTTTTGTGACTTGTGATTTTGTCTTTGGAAAGTCTGAATTTGCAGTTTTTTTTTACTTAGGTACCTAGTTTTATAAAATATTTATTTTCCCATTGAAAAAAAAAAGCGGTAAAATTTAATTAACAGAAAATATGTATAGTATAATAAATGAGCCCTTACTGGACTAATTATAATACTGAAAAAAATATAGTGCAGCAGTTAAAATAATTCATGCAAAACATTTTCACACATCACGCAAGTGGGGTAAATTTATTGTGGAATGTAACGCTACAAACTTCTCGCATGTCGGAGTTTTAGTCAAGTATTTATAAGGCATCATTATGAACACGACACAATAGATCAGTGTCACCATACATAATTAATATTAAATTAGAAACTGGGACACAAAAGGTATTTGATTTTATTTACGTTGGAAAGCCATACATAATTTAATAAGGCAAAACATTCACCAGATAATATAGGCTCATACTATATATGTACTATGAATAACAAACTACCTTACAAAACAAAACAAAATCTTCATGAAAATAGAAAAGTATAGACAGTTCTAAGCCCAAATGCAATTTTCATAACTTTTCTTACAAGTACCCACATATTGTGTGATAATGACTGAATTCACAACTGAGAAACAAACATGAATATTTAGCGTTAATAAAGCTGTGCTCGTGTAATGTTAATGTAGCGAGGAGAGTGCGACTGCGCCGGCGCATCACACGCCTTCACTTTCTCCCCGCGAATGTAATCGCTGCCAAAATGATATTAGATACCATCAATTAATTCATCGTGTCGTTGTCTTCGCTCCAGTTTAGATTGATTGTTCTCCCGTGTCACTGGGAACAAGGCGTTCATTATTCTTGACGACTGACAAGAGAAATAAATTGTAATTTATTATTTTATCGTTATTTATCTGTTTAGTTTAAAACTATAAAATAATACATTAATATATAAAATACTTTTTAATTTTAATTACTTTTTCTATAGGTAATAAAATTAATTGAAATATTTCACGCTCAGTCAAGCACTACTAAATAATGTAGTGCTAGCGTTAAAATGAACTCTTCTTTTTTTTTTTGCAGACCGTAACATAGAAGATCAGTATCGTAGTGGTACAGAGTACAGTCCCGGCGCCACTGGACCGTGTAAAGTCATCAGGAACACCTAAGGGTTGCAGTGGACCAGTGTGGACAGTGATTCAGTTATAGTTCGAAATAAAACTGTGGACGATTCGGAACAAACAAGATTAAGTGAAAGTTTCTAATTTCCTATATTTGTGTGGGAGAGGCCGAGCTAAATTGTAAAGACAAAGCAGAGCTCAGGAACAATGGACCACCTGTTCCGGCAGCGGCGGATTAGTGTGCCCAAGAGGTAAGCACTTTCTTAAGCTACTTTTATAATGATTATAGTACTCAAGTCTGTGTTCTCATTGTTCCAATGAGAGTCGTTAGTCGTGTAGCTGCTCAACAGGCTTCCGAACCGAAAATGACACATTTTCGGTTACTTGATTTGCCTAGTCCTCGACAGTAAATAGCTGTCGGAAGAAAAGCGGTCGTCTGTTTGCTTAGTTTAAACTGTCAACATTTTCGGGTTTCGGATTTGTGAACAGCGTTTAGGGGACTCCTTCGGTAACATTGATTGTTGCCCGATTCGGCACGGAAACGTATTGAATGTTTCTATGTTTCTGAATAGCTATACTATTCTGCACATAGCAAATAATAATATCAAAAAGTAACTATCTATATCTTTATCTCGGGAATCAGCGGTAAATTCCTTTCCAGATCCGCACGACTGGCGTTGTTAATTACAATTAACGAAATTAACAAAAGAAACGAATGATATGGTTAAATTATCATTTTATACGAAATTTGATTCGATTGCCGAATCGATTAAAGTCGGAGGTGTAAACATCGATTTCCACGTTCGGGTGAATGACACGCAGACAGTGGCGGTTGCGCTTTTTGTCAACTTTATCTCGAGCATTGTTGCTGTCGGTGACAATGGTGCGTTGACTTCAATGCTAAAGTAGGTACTTATCCTCTGTTCTTTTACGTACCCATGTGTAGGTGTGGTACATGGAAGGCTGCTCAAACATCAGAAACATCATAAAACTGTTCAAGGGCTGCACATATTTCGGGCAGGAAATAATAAACATTCAACGTTCAAGTTGGTAGGAAAACATTAATGTTCAAGTTGATAGGAAAAGATTAATGTTCAAGTTGGTGGGAAAAGATTTAGTTAAAGTCGCGAAAAATAGTCGAAAATGATCTGCATGCTGGCATTAAGTCCGCCTTTGTACCTTTTGTGCGAAAAGTTTACATAAATAAAAGCAGATATCGCACTGTTTTCCTAGCATTACGCTGCTCCCTAAGTAATTTTCCACCAACTTCATACCAACGCAACGGCTGGGTAAGGTTCAGTTAAGCAGGGTCGAACTTCATGCTGTGTAGTCGAGCCAAAGTTTAGCGGATATACCAATTTACACAGACTTTAACCAAATCACGTGGTTATGCTAACAAAGTTCCAGCTAACTTCCAGTACTAACGCGGTGTTTAAACTACAAGAACCTCATGTGGCTTCGAGCCAACACATCAAGTTTCTTACTCCTGAGAGCTTCTTGCTCTGCCGAAGGACTAAGCCATGATCAAGTTTAATTTCAGAAAATTAAATGTCTTTAAACATAAATGCTCTCTCCCACTGGCGCGTTATTATCGGTCGATAATATTGGATGCGTTATTGCGATATCTGTTTTCAGTACATTTTGTATTAGGACTACCACGAAGTTACACACTGCTGCGATAATAACGACCCAATAGAAGTAGGACGCTTGCGTTCCTGCGTCCTGCGATATTCCGAAGTGAGTTCTTAGAACACTTTGTGTTAGGACGCATTCAATCTTACACACACCTGCGTTAATAACGTAGTAGCGTGTAGTGCGGGTGGGCGGGCCTGTAGTGTAGCCCCGGAATAGATGAATTTATCTGTTCCGTGAGTGTAGCTTACACGCACACGTTAGAAATATCGGACGGTAAAAACGCAGCTGTGTGGCAAGGAATCGGAAAATAACAAAAAATAAAACTCCCAGGAAAAGTCGGAACGATGATTCTTAACTGCTAAAAACGTAGTTATCGATTTTATAAACTTGAGAAATAAATGTTATATGGTTTGTTGGCTGACAGGCTGTGTGGTCCATGCCAGGTCTAGCAAGACGGCAGGGCAAGGGTGTTTCAACAGGCCGCAGTTTCGCAGATATTTCCATATGATACATGATTCTATTCAAGCAAACTGTGTTATTATGCAAAACGAGGTCCGTCCTATTGAATTATTTATTCATTGTGTTTTCTTGTAAAGGACATGGCTACTAGTTTTTGTCTTCTTATGCTGTCAGCATTTTATGTAACATTCCCTGTTTATAGTTTATGATGTAATGCGTTATTCCGCGTGTTGAATGACGTGTAAAAGTGATTCCGATACGATTACAGAATAAATCATTTTATTTCATTTCATTTGACAGTTCAAGAACATTCATTTATGTTGTCGAGCAGATACATTTTCAATTCAAAATCAGACGTTAGTGTGTTACGTAATTAGGGTGCTGGTGTGTGAGCAGTAGCATCGATTAAATATACAGGTTCATACAGGTACATTTTCCGCGGTACGGTTTTTCTGCATATGGGATTTGCGCTTGTAAACTACGCCACAGAAAAAAAAAAACTTGAGAAGATTGTGTTGAACTTGCTGACTATGGTGATTAGCGCTAATGCATTTAGAATTCTGTCTATGGTGTGAACACATTTTTTTCCCCCTTCATATCGAAACGGAAGAAGGGCGCCGACACAATGGAAGGAGTCAGTTAAAATAACAGACAATTTCTACATTCTTGCTTACACCATTAGAAAAAAGGTATTCCATCTACAATGTGTAACTGAATTAATGCACATTATGAATGTATAGTTTTTTTAGAATCGTTTACTGAATCGATTTCTAGATAAAGTTGAATATCTATTAAAGACATTTGATCGATTGTCGTAGCTTGATGTGCTGGCGTCTGTAGGTACCTACTAGCTAGACGCTTATACGTGTGCGACTGTGTGCGTGCGTAGATTGTAGTGTGGCCACAATGCTCTCCCACAATCAGTATCACTAATTAAATAAATAACCAATGATTATTATATAACAGTAAAAAAATCTATGCATGATTATAATATAATATTGTAATTGGGGTGTTTGGTGGTGTGCGTTAATTCCGGGACATGTTGTATAAATAAGTGGTAATTGTAAGTTTTGTGGAACAATGTCTAGGTACATTAGAAAATATTAAGTGAATAAATCATTAATTATTAATTAATTCATTTATTCATAAAGGTCTAATCTGTCAGGGGTAATCGCGAATCATTTGTTCATTAATTACTGCCATAATTGACATCCGTCTAAAGAGTTATTTCTTTGACATTCTTCCAATGTTCCTCATTTCTTTTCTCCGTTGATTCCTGTTAGTCATCATTGTGTGTAAAATGAATGTCGTCAACAAACAGTTGTTCTTCGAAGTAGACGGAAGTTAATTACCTACAGTTGTCGTGTGTATGTTACATATTTACTTTGCTTTCCTATAAGAAGATTCTTACATACATACATATATATAAAAATATATTAAATATATTTTATGAAATTTTATATTTTATATGTGGCCACCGTTCTAAGAGAAGAATGGGTCACCGTTTCTGCGTTCTTATATATACAACGTGTAACGTTAAATGCGCAAAACCTGAAAATAGTTTGATCAGAATAACGAGCAGAATTAATTGAACCACTTTTTAATATAGGTCACATTTTTCATAAAATCTTCATTAAAAACGTTGCCGTGTCTATTTATTAATAGGTCAAGCAAGCCAATGTCAGCGCGGCGCAGCGGCCCAGTGACGACTCCCCCCTCGATAAAGCGTCGTCGCAGACGCAAGAAACGATCATAATGGCCAGTAAAACTAAAATAGCACATAAAACCTTTAAAATGTCTTAAAGGACTTATTTTCTCTCTGAAATAGGTCAATTGAATTATAAAACAGTTGGGGGGTCTGAGGTTTTGCGTATTTAACGTTACACGTTGTATACATATAGGTAGTCAAATCAGTGTCGAAGTGGAAACAGAAAAAACACACAAAAACAGACAAAAATCCTGAATGTCAAATGAAGAAATAGATAAATTAATGGAGCATTTCTCTTCAAGAAAAAAAAAAAAAAAAGTGTGACCAATTATTTCAATTTGTGTCCGTTTGTTTCCACTTCGACATTTCGTTCATTGAACGTTCGAAACTTGAGGTACATCACTATACCGGCTTTATTCAAACTCATTACAGCCGATTTCAATTCGATGGCCAGTGACACTAAAACTAAGATGTCTTTATAAGTACTTATCTGAGTACGTACTTAATTGACTGCTGCGCTATGGGTCACAGTTTTGATTCCCGCTCGGAACTACTTCTGATCTGGGTGCCTAATAGAGTATTCAAAATTCGTGTGAAAAGTGTGGCTTTTATCCTCATATCCTTGCATGAAAAGATTTTTTTTTGCATTGAGGGCCGCCTTTACCACAAAACGCGTTAACGCCAAACGCACTTAATATATAGTGGTGTATGCGGGCGTTAGTATTGTATTCCATTATAAAAAAATAGTTGCTCTAGAATTCGTACCACAGTTTTCTTCCACACACTCGCAAAATCTAATTAACACGTCATATTCGTGATAGTAATCACCATTAAACATTGATTACGAGTATTATCTACTCGACATACAAGCTCTTGAGTTGCATCTCTCACAAGCTGCAAGTAGCAATATACGTCAATCAGCAAAATATGTATTTCTCATCGAGAAACTGCGTTCATGCTCCAGTTGCACGGCAGCAGCGCCGGCGTCGCGAGACGGCCGTTGTCGTCGCAAGCGCATGATCTTTGCGATGCTTCGGATTTCATCGTCATCTCTCGGGTTTTACGAGCGTAAAAGAAATCTCAATAATTACAATGACCTTAATTTCGAGCTATAAATAATCAATGTCTCGAGCATAATATGCCAGATATTCATTATGTGTGTTGTAATATTTCTGCAAGAATTAATGGCGGATGAATGACTTTAATCTAATTTTATTAAGAAAGCTATTGCAGTTATGAGCTACTTTCTTTCGGTTGCTTTCATAAAATACCGCAACAGACCACTGAGAATGGCCAACACTGAACGAGAAAAGGTTGAAATGATGATGATTGCTGCAAGTATGCCGTTTTTGGACAGAATTAACGCTCTACGTTCTACTCATTTGCGTACAAATAATCTTTCTAGCTTTCAAGAAAACTGCATTTCATAACCCTTTCACAAAATCTTTTCCGTAATTATGTAAACGTAGTATTGACAAGCTAAAAATAGTTAAGTTTATTATCCTAACACCTTACATGTCTTAATGGCTGAGTTGTGTAATGTTTAGGGGAATATGTGTAGAATGTTAGTAATTTGCTATTCAGTCCAAGTTGTAAGAATTAGTGGCACGAAGCAGACAGGTGGCTCTGTGCTCATACTGGGCATGAATAAGCGATCACATTGCATGTAGCTAGCAGTACTTCATGCCATGTTTTTGATATAAGGCTCTGCAAGTCGCTGGATTTATTACGTGCTCATTTTCTATGTAAATAATTGAATATTTGTTTACAAAATATGCATTATTATACACTGTACCTTCCAGTAGTTGATTCTTTGAAATTTGCCAGTTAGTTTTTTAGGGTTCCGTATCTCAAAAGGAATAAAAACTTTTTCTCAGGAACGCGTGGAGGTATCAAGTTGAAATTAATACCAAATACGTAGGTCTATATTCCCTTAGAGCTCTAAAAATCAAGCTTCTAACTCAACATAATAAAAAAAATACGGCCATGTATGCGACATATTCTCGCAAATAATTCCAAAGATACTTCTCGTTGACCTGGAATCATGAAATGTGGCAAGAAGCAGGGTCTCACAACTCAAGTAAAGGAAAATGTTTGAAAATCTTTAATTGGTAGTTTTATAACGTAAAAAGTTTATTTTTACGATAAGAAACTTACATTTGCGGTTGGAGAAATGACCGTGACGTATATCGATGTATGGGAGAACATTTTTTTAGCTCATCCCAACTACGTTTACTAAAAAGGGTTAAACCTTTTGAGTTAGTTTAGTACAGCTTAAGTGATCTTAAACTGTAGTACTGAATCTTATAAAGAACATGTGAATCAAGTGTCTTCCCCTTAAAGTGAATAAGAAACGTTCTTGGACGATTTCTTACTTCTATACTTAGCAGCTTAAGTTATATTTAAATTACTTATTAGCTAATAGTCTAGATTGTAATGTAAATAAAGTATCACCAATTGTGATATACTTTGTAAAGGAAAAAAAAACCCAACTACGGAATCCTTCATTGTGCGTGGCAAGCACAATGTGACACGCACTTGGCCGTTTTTTTAGTTAGTCTAGAGTTTGCAACTTGTTAACTATATTAGCTTATGAAAGGTAATGTCGACCCAAGGCAAGATGTGTTTTCTAACAAAACTTCAAATTGCCAATATCTAAACATACTATAAATAGAACTGATGTCATTATCATTTATTTGCGAATTGAGTGAAATCTGTCATCAGGTCTCTGAGGATACAATCACAGCCAGTGAGTGTCGCAATGTTACGCTCTCTGCACCAACGGGAGCAGGTTTGCGTATAGCATAGGCGAATGTCGAGCGCTGCTGAGTGCTGCCTCTTCACACATCACCGTTCACGAAAATACGCTTACATCAACACTTTCTCCAAACACCCATTATATCATATTACATAGATTTTGTGGTAAAATTACAAACATTTTGTAGTTACTTGTAATAACACCACCGTGGCGAACACACGTAATGCCAACAATGACGATGAACGTCGTACATAAAATTAAAAATTACGTGTGCTGGAGATTTTTCCTTAACCCAGCAGTCATTGATTTCATGACTTAATCTAGCGTTTATTATGCATTAACTAAGATTCTCCGCGCTTTGCAAACACCACACCTGCTGATTATACTTCAAGTGCAGAAAAAAGTAATTTGTATTCATAGTATTTTTAGCGCGTTTGATTAGTATTCCTGTCTATTGTTCTAGTGTTATAGTATTTGTTATGAGGTCTAGGTCATCGCTCGCTCGACAGTTATCATCTCCACGCTTCACTTCCTTCCCTCGTATCGGATAGCAATTCTTCAATAATTAATAGGCAGCTGACGCGACGGCGTGACCGCTTGTAACAGTTTCATGAGTCAGTAGCTCAACTGCATATAAATACATATTAGCCAGTGTACGAAGAAGTCTCCGTAACAAGCTTTGAAAGAGACATGCGTGCCATTAGCGAGGTGTGTTTAGACTAATCGGACATTGAATAGGAACATAGTTAGAGATTCATATCCTGCTGGGAACATTGTGTTCATTGCCGGTTTATTCAAGCGAATATGAAGTTCATGCTCATATTTTGATTATAGTTACTGCATGTTTCTGGTAGCTACCTAATGACCCAATTACAGTGTTTTCGTTCCCGTAATCATTTGTTTCTTAGGATAAAAATATGATAAACTTCTAATACTAAATAAACTATTAAAATAAAAACAAATTACAGTGTTTTGTGTGTGTGAATCAATGAAAAGCATCAGCAGAACATAAATCGGCGGCAAGCATACCTTTAGAAACTCTTCTATCCCATGACGTCCAGGACATAAGTAATGTGTAAGAAGTCATGCTGCACAGAAGCAGAACAGTACCGACATGAACAAGTGATTTTGATGATTTTCGTCATATTGTTCGAAAAACAATGATCGTCTTGGTAAATCGCAAAGAAGTGGCATTGTATTGTCCGCATTACGCGATGTAACAAGGACCGTTCCTTTGTATCGAGTTCAGCAATGCGAAACTTTTAAATGTATTCATGTCTGCACAATGTCGTTACACGTAGAGCTAACTACTTCGCACAAAAGAATTTGTCTCTACAGTACCTACAAGAAAGTTAAGGTTTATTTTGTTTTATCTCTAATTTAAAATTCAAATTCTAACGCCTAATGGATGTTTTGTAAAGAAACATACGTGCTCTGCGTTCGGAAATTAAGTGTCGTACAGTTAGATAATTTTGTTGAGGTCAGCACATGAATGGAGTTTTTGTTGCCTTAAATAGAGTTACCGTTCCATATTCGTTGGTTGTCGGTATCTATCGTTTACGTTGTCTGTTTATGGGTAATCGTCTGGTGTGTGAAACTCGGCTATTAGGTCGGCAACAATGTGCTTCCGTACGGCGGATGGAGGTGTTAGAGCAAATTACTCAATGTGCAGTGGTCACTCTCCTCTCACATTCAATTACAGTCGATTTTGATAACCGCAAAGAAATTTGGGATGACTTTCTACATTTATTACTATTTAACTGATTGTCATTCGCGTTAATGACGTTTGGTAATGAAGTGTACATATCTGATTGTGGTAAATATTCGGTGCGCGTGCCCGTGCCCGCAAGTGTGGCACCAGGACAAATGCCGGGCGCTCTCGCAACGATGAAAGTTTTGACATTTAATGTGTAAATGTAATTTTGAAAGCATTTAGGTAGGCCAGTTTAAAAAAAAAATCATGACTTCTTAAACGGGAAAGCGAAATATTTTTATGTTTTCGACTTTTGTTTTAATTAATCACGCAATCTTTAAAGCATTTTATAAGTTATAATATATGTCCGCAACAAATTAATATTATAATGATTAAAAATAAAAAATAAATAATTAAAAATTAATTATTATGATTTATTTTTCTCTGAATAATAAATCAATCGAAATATTACGGAAGCACAATCTTGGCTGATGAAATAAATCTAGATAAATACTAGAGCCTCCACGTTTGGCAGCAAATTGACACATCCTTCTGATCCCAACATTCAAAAGAGTTCGAGTCGAATCGAGACCACAGACGCAAGTTGTATGTAAACTATATAATTACTGAGTTAATTGTGGAAGAACACGCACTGAGTTAAGATACACCATCATTTATAATTCTCAATCAGGTTAATATGACAGCACATACTTGCTCGTATTCAATCCGCGTGCTTAGAACACTCTGTATAACACCACGTAGAGAACAATAACATGCTATAAATAGATGACGCCTCAGAAAGTGGCCCGTTTTACTTTTTTTGTCGCTTACGCCGTGTTGGGTCTAAACGACGATTTTCCGTGAAAGTATGCGTTGTTGAGATTACGGAGACTTTTAATGTGTTCGGCAATACCGTTTTTTGTGGTTATTGATCTGTAACGTTAAAAAATGAATGGGTCAATGGGTAGCAATCGTTTTTATGAATGTTGAATGCGATGTCGCCGTAAAGGGCCGTGGGAAATGATAATTTATGCGTGACCTTGAACTCGGCGCAGCGGCCGATGCAATGACGCGA
Source organism: Eremobia ochroleuca (assembly GCA_949629135.1). Classification (NCBI taxonomy): domain Eukaryota; kingdom Metazoa; phylum Arthropoda; class Insecta; order Lepidoptera; family Noctuidae; genus Eremobia; species Eremobia ochroleuca. The sequence goes on along the minus strand of OX451400.1, from coordinate 7,863,535 downwards.
AGTCGTCTGACGAGGTGACAAACAGTTATTTATGTCTTAATGTCTTTCGTCGTTATGTAAGGCTACTATCAGAATAATATTATAGGTTTTCCAACGATGTTTTCCTTCTGATGCCGGACGAAAACAATTGAAATGCTGCTTAATATTGTGGATATATTTTGGCTGCAATAACTTGGGCATAACAATGGGATAAAGACTTAATTATAATTGAGAATAAGGATCCATTGTTAATTTCCTTCGAAATGAAAAATTTTCATGGTTAAATTAAAAAAAAAAAAAACACTGACGAAATATTTTACGAGAAAATAAATTCAATGAATAAACCTTAAACACTTTGCTTCACATCACGGCGAAATAATAGATGTTGATTCATGAACCTAAGTAGTTAAATGATTATACAACGTGTAACGTTAAATGCGCAAAACCTGAAAATAGTTTGATCAGAATAACGTGCAGAATTAATTGAACCACTTTTTAAATAAGGTCACATTTTTTAAAAAATCTTCATTAAAAACGTTGTCTTGTCTATTTATTAATAGGTCAAGCAAATGTCAGCGCGGCACAGCGGCCCGGTGACGACTCCTCCCTCGGTAAAGCGTCGTCGCAGACGCAAGAAACGATCAGAATGACCAGTAAAACTAAAACAACACATAAAACCTTTACAATTTTTTTAATGACTTATTTTCTGTGAAATAGGTCAATTGAATTAAAAATCAGTTGGGGTGTCTGAGGTTTTGCGCATTTAACGTTACACGTTGTATATTATAAATAACCTTTCAGAAACTAGTGTTTGGTCGCTCCCCAAATATCTTCGTACCAACTTTCAGTTTTGTTGGTCGAACTCACGTAGCTTTTTTGCCATTAGAAATTGCTGATGCATTTGGCTTTCGCTGCATTTACGATTACCAGCATTTTACGTAAGGTTTTAAATTACATAATAACTTTCTTGAGTCGCATTCATGTTCACAAATACATAACTACCTGTCCTAAAAAGTAGTGTGCAAATTCACATATCTATGCCTTTGTTATATCATGTTAATTTTTGTACTAACGACCGATCGCCGTACATTGTATGGCTATCCAAACAGGCACATTTTTTTGCAGAAAGACACAGTGATATGATGTAGGTTAACATTTTTTTGCCAAACTTGGTTCTCATCTTCGGTAAAATCAGAAAACTAGCTCGGCGACTCGGCGACTGCTACGTTGGGTTACATGTTTTACTTTAGTAACCGATAAGTTAGTCTGTATACTTTTGTTAGGTGCCTTATGAATGAAAATACATGCATTGTAAATGTATAACTAATCTGTCTAATCTTCATTATTTTGGTTTCTTCATACATTTTGCACGTTGATATTAAATATGGATAGTTAAAAATCAGTTTTATAAAGGAAATTGTCCATTCTCGGCTTGGCGTGGACACGATGCTCGAAAAGAAACAACTTAATCAAAAATCATGTTTTGTTTTTAGACGCTTATTTATTCTAACTTTTTGTATCAAGTTGCGCCCACGAATAGTGTATTTAAAAAGTACTGAAATTGTTTTACTCTTCGACATATTGACAGTACTCGACCTTCACGGTGTTGCCATTTGTAAAATAATAATTTATAAATCGATTCTAATTGTTATTTTTTAAGTTTTACTAAGTCCTCCTCATTCTTATAAGAGTCTATAGTCTACAGTCAATTAAAGCTGTTATTTGTAATCACGTACATTCACTCAAACATGTTTTATCCATATAATTGGAAAACAAAAGTATCGTAGTTGGTCATTAAGTTCGATTTTTAATCTAATATAAATCGATTATTAAAAAAAAGACTTGAAGTGACAACTGACATTGACATAATGTGAGTTGTCACTTCAAGTCACTTGTCATGTCATGACTTTGTTTCTATCGAATATTGTTTTGCTCGTTTTACTCTTATTATTGTTTGCAAGTATTGTTTTGGCTTTGAAAATGGACACTTATACCGCATGCGTGTATATATTACACGAAAATAACAGTCAGGGACGAAATTCAATCAAGCAGTACCTATTGCTGCAATTGTATAGTGGACCGAAAAACAGTGGGTTGCTGCGCTCATGAGATGACTATGATTTGGTTTTCAAGCTGGGTAAGGCACCAAAATAATAATATATATCCACCTGCCCAGTTTCTAGACAACATATTACTAACATATGAGTCAGAATAATAATAAAATGTATGAATACAAATGTGTTTATTTAAAAAAAAAGCAAGTAAGCAAAACAAGTCTTACAAGCATCATGATACAATCTTATTACAATATTCTCTTCCCTACTGGAATTAGCTATTAGACCTGTATTATATTTATACTTAAAGTGTCTGTTCACGCCGAGCCAAAGTCCCATACTAATTGGACAATGTCTTTTGTTTTGTACAACTTGGAAGCTTACTAGCTTCATCTTGGCCGCACTGCCCCAAACTTCAACCAGATATATTAGCTCCTGCCTTACTCTGCATCCCGTAGCGTGCTAGCGTGACGGTAAACAAACGTATCAGCGTTATCTTTGCACACTGCGCTGGCGGACGCGCGGACGTGTCACGCCACCGTCGATCTTATAACAGTGACATATATCTAGGATGACAGTGCAATACAATGGCATTCTGCGGAAACCGCAGTCAAGCGTTGCGATAACAACCCACAACAATAATACCCTCTATTTCTTTCACCATAAAGTTCGTTTTCGCAAACCAGGACGAAAGTAGATGTCTCCGTATCAACCGCAAGTGTTGGTAAGGCCTTATTTCGCGTGAGTTCCTCAAGCCCTAGTTTGTAAACATTGCTCTTAGCATTGTTTAGTACGTAATTATAGTTTGTTTCACATGAATTGGAATTTTCAGGGCAATTCAAATCTTAAAACATTAAATGTAAAGTTTACTTTCGCGTGTACAAATGTTAATCAGAGCGTACCGTGCGTGTTCCGAGGTGCAACGGAAGGTTGCATTGTAGGATAATCCAATTAAGAAACAAGTTGACAAAAACTTTCCGTTAGAAGTATGTATTAACGGCTAAATACCGTACACGTATTTGTAGTTGCATTTCCTAACGGTGACTGTATTTCACTAAGTTCCCATAGACAAGATTTCATTTCCTTTCATTCGATAAGTGTGAGTTTTCTTGTAGTTGTACCTGGCCTTCGAACTTATTTGTATCGTTAAGCACTAACGGTATGGATGTTATTCCATGAAAATGTTCAACTTTGTCTCGTAAGGTTGGTAACACATTTGCAAATCTGCAGTATCTAATCTCGGTGTTACAGATGTCCACGAGCGTAAAAACCACTTAGCCAACCCACAACATAAAAACAATCTAGTTAAACGGCTCTTTGCATTGCAAAAAGCCCACATATCACTGGTATCAAAGCAGTGTTTTTTCATATTTCCTTGCATTCACCGCCTGAGAAAACGCGTTGAAGTCTTTTGAATGCAACGTGGCATCGTTCTCAAAGTAACATTTGTAACCGACATTATTAGCGGGAATATCACAATAGTACGGTCGAACAAACAGTTTGGTATTATGCCTCGGGTATTTTTGCCTGTACTTCATCATCCATCGGGAATCACCCATTGCAGGGATATACGGCTCCCCTTTTTTCTGCCGTACTTCCCGGTTCCGTCCGTCCTTTGACGATATCATCAACCCAACGCGCTTTTGGACGGCCCTGGTTTCTATTTTGCATGAACCTATTGGGCAAAAATATTCATTTTTCCAGTATACATAACTAAGCCTGTTTTCCCGGCACGATTCACCACATTTTGCCAGTTATGGTTGAGCCCATAGAATGGAGGGCGAACCTATTACTACCAGCCGGGCACATATCCAGACTCCGGGCTGGCACTGAGAAATTCCTCCTGGAAAATCCAATAACACTTGGCAGATCTGGAAATCGTACTTAGGATATCATGCTAAGCAGTAGCTCTTGCGACAATTAGACCAACGAAGCAGTTTTGCCACTACGTCATAACTTTTAAACTTATTTCACATTTAAAAGATTGACGTTAAAGACTTGACCGAACTACATTTAATAGTAGTAGCGAGTTAGCTGCCTGTATACCTATCCCTTTGTTCGATTGTACGTTGTAAATTGTATTGAATTCAAATCCTTAGTACAATAATTTAAGCTTAGTTTAGATAGCTTTACCTAGACTGTCAAAGGGCCCGATCTAGAGTTGTTCATTGGTCTCGCTGCCTTTGTTTCTTCCACAGTTATAGCTTCCAAACTGATTAATGTTGGCGTGTATACAATTTATGATTAGACTTATTGTGTACATACGTTCGGTTTGCCTTGAAACTGTTGTGGAAGAGCCGTAAATATTGAGGAGCTTTGTTTAGACGTTAGACGTGAAAGATTATTGTTATATGATAGAGATTATTGTTTTTGATGACGTGGGATTTGATTTTATAGATTTGCTGTGGAATGGAAATATAATTTAGAAAGCCTCTACACTTAACCCATTCCCTGTCCCATGAATCACATATGATTCATGTTCATTGTTTAACTATTGTGTCTACTTTGTGGACAGGGAACCTGTTAAATCTTATAAAATGCTAGAAGCACCCCGCGGTTTCACCCCCCTAAGTGTTGATCCCGTGGTTATGTCAGGATAAAAAGTATCCTATGTATTATTTTGATGTAAAGTTTCATCAAAATCCGTTCGATAGTTTTGGCGTGAAAATGTAAGAAACTTCCATCCACCATCACAAACTTTCGCGCTTATAATATTATTAGTAGAAGTAAAATAGGACGGTCAAGTACGCATGACTTATTTATTTGGTGATTTCCTTGGCTTTATTAATCCCAGTTTTATTTAGGTACACCACCCTAATTGCGTAACACACTATTACTCTCAATTTAAATAATTTTGAAGCGTAATTGCTAATCCATTGCTCCATTTGTTCGAAAATGGGTCTGATCGACACCGTAAATAACGAAATGAATGTTGTTCAACCGTCAAAATGAAGCCCATTGCTACTGATAGTGTGTTACGCAATTACCCTGCAGGACTGCATCATCGGTCTAGTGGCAAACGTTACTGCTGAGCAAGAAATACTGGGTTCGATTTTTGGCCCGGCCAGTGTTATTGTGTTTTTCAATCTGGAATTTCTCAGTAGCAGCCCCAGCCCGGAGTCTGGATTTGTGCCCGGTAGTTGGCACTAGGCTCGCCCCCAATTTTGTATTTTAGCCCTTAATGTCACATTGCGGGCACAGGCCTCCCTACTCTCTTTCCGCCTCTCTCTGTCAAGAGCTTCCAAGGACCAATCTATATCGAAGGAGTCCAGCTCATCCCGCCACCTCCACCTGGGACTGCCGCGATGTCGTTTGTCATTAATCGTTCACCCCCTATTACATGGGACTCGAACAGTACTAGCAAAATGTGGGTATACTATAAGTGCTCTTCTAAGCCTTTGGGAATATAAGTTCCCATTAAAATAGATGGACAAACTTTTAGAAATCATTCGACCACCAAAATAAGGACAACGGTAAAAAAATATATAAGAAAAACGCATCAGATACTTACAAGAAAAATAATCAGCTAGAGAAAATACACTAATGTGCCGGCAATTTATTATTTTAGGTCAAAATAAAATCACTTAAATCAGTGTTTCTTTTTTGCTTGCATATCTTTGGTTAGACGTACTGAGCGCTGTGTTAAAATTTGTCCATCTATTTTAATGGGACCCTGTATAGGTGTCGTTATGCTTATGTACTTCAGAGTCCAATTAGTTCTACCCGCTGTTATGTTAACATATTTCGTCTCCTATTGTACAAAATGATAATTATCTAACGTATTCTTTAGATTTCAATGAAACTTTCGTACTGTAATAAATATTTTTACAGCCAACTCCGATGTTCTCACGATGATACGCACAACTAAACTTAGTCACCATTTTATCTGTTTGTTAAATTAGCAGAGATTAATTAATTAACATTGTCGGTGAAGTACAAAAGGTGGTTCAATAGAGCCATAAATATCGTGTTGGCAGCAAATCAAGGATCGTGAGTGCGTTATAATATGGTGTAGCTTAGCTTGAGGTGTTAAAATGGTTATTATTAATTCGTTTGTTATGAATTATGTGTTTATTTGGTTAAATTGTTTATTGCTAATAGTTTGACTTTTGACTAATACAAATAATCCTTCGCAACAAAGGGCTTTCACATGTTCGTTTCAAATAACGGAAATTGCCACAATTACAACACTTCCCTGATAAATTTATCAGGGAAGTGTTGTATATATATTTAGTACATATATATTTAATACATATTTTGGTTTTCTTTAAATAAAATACCGAGTTCCTTTACAATTAGACTAATTAAAAAAAAGTGATATTAACAATACTACAAACGATGTTTTATTATTACTAGATAATGTATCAGCACTACAAAAGTTCTTAGTCTAATTGTAAAAGAACTCGGTATTTTATTTAAAGAAAATAAAAGTATTCACAACTTTTATGGCAATTGAATTATGGCCATGCTGTAGAAAGATTTTTTGTTGGAAATGACCTCCTTTATCTGCCTATTTCGTATGATCTACGACTTTTTGACCACCCTGTATATTGATTTCCTTCGCAGCTAAGATAGGCTATGTTCGCCACAGAACATACGGTCGTAACCCCTAGCCGTCGAAAAACAGAAATAAGAAGAAGCTGTAGCCGAAATCGGCATGGTAATATATGCAAATCCTTCTTTACAATTAATGTAAATTTCCAATTATTCAAATATCAACCTAATAGTAGTATAAATTAACTTGGATTCAGAATGACAGAATGACATGGAACCATTAAAAAACTCATAAAAATGTTGTAAGTTGTAGCGCAAAGTGAACTTTATATGGACGTAAAGTTGTTTTTCTGAAAACATTTATTTGTTTACAGGTTTAGAAACTATATCGCGAATGCAGTTTAGATGAGAACACTAGGTTGTTTTTAAAAAATAAGAAGAACCCTACCGCTAATCATCTTCCTAGCGTTTTATTATTGAAATAAACCTCTTCATTCCTGGCCATTAGACCCATCTCTACTTAGCTAAGGATGTTCAATGGGTACACAAGCTTTAAAATGCTTAAGTATTTATTGTCAGGTTTATGTTTACAGTCGACCACACGAAGGCACGAAGATCACTGGAGTTAGTTTAGTACTAAAAACCTTTTACGGAGTTATAAAATTCAGTTTTAAGTTTTATAACTTGAGATTGTTTGCTTCCTCCATTCATTTTTATTGAACGTTACACAGATGGGTAAATGAAAAAAAAAAAACACCATAATTTAATTTGTATTTTTTTTATAGCAGTCTAAGGGCTCTTTCCCACGGCGAGATCCCGTACGGTTATTTTCAGGATCCCATTTAGTAGTGTACGTGTTTAAATATACATATTCACACAATCGTCCTGTTTGCAGTATCCGGAAAACAGGATGCTGCTTTAAACATGTACACTACTAAACGGTATCCTGCAAAAAACCGTGCCTGCAAAAAACGGGATCTTGTCGTGGGTAAGGGTCCTTAGTGTATGACTTGGCTCTTTTCTTACGCGCGCTTTTAAGCCTGGACTTTTCTGAATCATCATCTTCGTCATCATTCACTTGCCCGGCCCTTATCCCAATTTATTTAGTGTCCTGCTTTTCTCCCCTTCTTCCTCTTCTTCTTCTTCTTCTTCCTTTTCTCTCTTTCACACTTTGTATTAGTCATCGTCTCGGTAGTCACCACTTTTCTTACCATACTATCGTTCACACAGTCCATCCATCGTCTCTTCGGTCTTCCCCTACTCTTATAGCCATCTACAGGGTTTTGAGAACCAATGAAAGACACAGTTATAATTTCCACTGATTTATTTATTATATTTATTTGGCAGGAGAGGTGTGTGTGCACTCTCGCTTGGTCCAGACGGAACACTAACGTCTAAACTACTCGTATATTAAAGTCATGCACAGTGTAAATATGTATGAAAGAGTAAGGATCCTCAAACTACTTAAGTGGGACTATATTCATACTCAAAACTTTCCTCACGACACTTTCCTTTCTTCCTCCTTCGTATCATACTCCCATACCTGGATTTTTCTGAACAATTTTCTGCAAAAGAAAAATCTTAAACATTTTTCTGTAAGCTCCGTTTCGTTTCTAAATCCTCTAACAGCCTCGTTTGCTCTTCAAACGTGACTAAAACGGAGTAACTCTTCGTTTAATTGACTGTTACGAGCGACTAGAGAGGAGCGCCACCTAATAATGCCTTTTATCTTTACAGAAAACTTTATACTAAAGAGTCTTACATACACTTACATAAGACGGAAATGTACACGCCTTATTAGACAGTAATACCTGCCTTATAGCGGAAATCAAGCGGGTTCTATTGATAATTAAATATTCTCTTCTAATAAGTGATTCATGTCGAAAGCCGTGCAATACTCTTCCGATTAATTTAATTGAATATTTATTCATATTTATTATTGTTCGTAGATTTAGTTTTGATAAAAATGAAAAATGGCTGAAACTTCAGCAAATAGGTACCTGCTTGACGCTCGTATTTCAAGGTTCAACAAGAAGGTCGAAATAAATGTTTAATTTTGTTTAGTTTACTAAATAATACCGCTCATTATGGGACGCTAACCGTGACCCCACTAATGATGACTAAAATGGCCTAACGTCTGACATAAAAAAGTACTACTACAACATTGCCATCGCATCACTCATCCCAAAAAATATTAGTCACTCATATCTGACAAGGGTAAAGAAATACATATGTCGTAGGTTTATGACAGAATCAGGTTTTTGATCAAAAACCGGAAAAAGACAAAATTATTTATTTATTTATTAAAATTTTTGCACAAGTAAAAAAGAATACTGTACAAAGGCGGACTTAATGCCTGAGGCATTTTCTACCAGTCAACCTTAGGGTGATGCAGTAATTATTACTTTATGTTATAATAAACTATTAAATCACTGTCTCTAATTGTTTTATTTATTTAAAGAAATAGCAACCGACATTAATTGTTTTTATCATAAAACTAATCCAGTCTAGGATTTTGTTAAAAACAAAAACTGGATTTTCTCAGGTTTATAACATAAAGTAATAATTTGGTCTTCTTCCGGTTCTTGATCAAAAGCCTAGGTTTTTGATCAAAAACCCAATGTTGTCATAAACCTGCGACATATATAAAAAAAGATCAGTAATCACATGTAACCTTGTGATCCTGCAAATGGTTCGACTAATTGTGACAGATGAGGTGCCCTGTCATGTCATGTTTTGTTTTAATCTTAGCAAAAAACAAGTTACGGCCGCCGCCGGTACTTAACTGTACTAACATTATATGTAATAGACTCATTGCATACATAGGCAAATATGTAATCGAGTTTTTCTAATATAAAAATTGCCTATTGTGTGTGGCTCGGAACCATTTGAGGCTGGAGATAGTGATAATGATCATGAGACTTTTTATCTGTACAGCCGTGCGATTCTGTAACCATCTCACCGTGAAAACTTGGGTGAAGTGAGCGTGGAGTGAGCTGTCATTAGGGATTAACACTATTGACACTGCTCACTTCAAGCTCACTTCACTTATGATTTCACGGTGAGATTTTTACAGAATCGACCGGCTAATTGTAGATTACTGATATAGTGGCATCATACAACTTTGGTACACTGATAATTAAAAAAATACGTAGATTGATTTTACAATTTGCATCTGTAGTTCAGAGTTGTGACAGTAAAGGTAGCAATAATAGTCAGAAACATTGTCTAATGCTGACTGGTAATAAAAAAATATAATAAAGCAAATGGAAACTTATCTATGCATAGCGTGACGTGAAACCATAAAATGAACGAGCAAATGCGATTCTTAGCACTATTTAAATGACTTAAATATCATAAAATTACACCAAAGCATATAAATAATAAATATTCATTAAGCGCGTCTGAATCTACAATTTGTAATGGACACCATAATAACATATTTAGTTGAGACTAACATCTGACTAATAGACGACTTAACGGTTGATCACAAAAAGGTGTTGTTGATCATGTCAGATTTCACAGTAATATTGTGACGGGTAACATCGCGGAGTGTTTGGTTTCGCGCGTTAATGTTACATGGACGCGTCATGTTAATGTCAGCCGAATGAGCGGCAAAAAGCGACAAAAAACTTAAGTAGTTAGGACAGGAGTCAGTGCACCCTAATGATAGTAATGTGAGCTAGAATGTGCGCCGAATCATCCGCGTTCAAGCTAACTATATGAGAACGACGTTTCCGAGAGCGATCTAAAATATACAGACGGTTTTGTATTAAAAAATAACAAGCGTGAATTGCGCTGTCCTTCGAATCAAGTCAAGTGCTGATAATTGTTGCGACGTTAAAGTAACTACTACAAGCTACTTGCAACTTGTAGCGTAGCATTGCCCGTAGCACATCAGTGCAACGGAGCAATACTTGTAGTACTGATATGCTCCACTGTACTGATGTATACCAGATAGCGGAGCAATGTCCGTAGCGTACAGTGTTGCAACGTAGAGTAGACAGTGTAGCGACGTAGCGAACAGTGTAGCATCGTAGCGAATAGTACAGCAGCGTAGCCTGGAGCACTGACTGTAATATATCGTGTAGCAATAATGTCCGCTGTAGTGTAACTATTACTGTTTTGTACCATAGGCGTAGCGTGTATCAAAACGAAGTTTTTTTTTTTGTAATATTCGTCAATTAAGATTTTTACAGGTCTAGTCAGAATCAAAGTCACCCATCCAATGGACACTCGTAGTAGGTACTGCTCTACTGAACTGAAACAAAGTGTAAAAGAAAATCTCATATTATTCAGATTGTCGGCACGCAATAACAGAATAAATAACGTATATCTTTTGAAAGTACAAGTGACAAGAACCAGCAAATTAATCCTCGACAAAAAGTAGTATTCATCAACACGGGGAAATGATAAATGTTTTACTGTGAAGATACTTTGTCTAAGTGTCAAAACAGTAATACGAGTATAACATAAATAAATGTCGGTTATTATTAGTAGGATATCAATGTACAAAATGCATTTCATATTGTAAATAATTGCATGCCACCCTTATTAATATTTACAAAGCGAATATGGAACATATAATATCTATGTTTCGTGAATTAAAATACACCGAACAGAAACTGGCTGTAGGGATAATAAATGGCGTCCACTTACAGCACCTCGGGCTCGCATCACCAATAAAACTAACGAGAGGAAACAACTAGCCAAGAGTTGCTGGGAAAAAAACCACCGACACATCACGTGAATAGCGATGATTAATTTAAGCAGTTGCCAATAATAGAGTGGCGAGATATGAAGATATCAGAGATGCGATCTACTTTAGATTGGATCGCGATTGACTATTAATTTGTTTATATCGGACGCAGCGCTGCGCGAAATCAGCAAAAAATCTGAAAGCGTCAAAATTTAATGTCGATTCATCATGTAAATGAACCGACAAACAATGGACCGTTGAAGAGATAGATATTTTATAGAAACGCGTATTATTAGCGTGATATACATATATGATTAGCTCCTCCAACGAGCCGCGACGTAAAAAACTAGCTTCCAACTTGGCTAACTAGTTATTTTGTATTTTTTTGCGAATGTAGAAAGTTTGATATTATTATTAAACAAGATTTTAGATCACTTAGTTACGTTAGCAGATAATTCGTTTAAATATTTTCACGTTTGACATTCCCATCCTCGTTTTGTCTAGATTTTAACATTGTATAATTATGCTGTTCGGTATGTATAACTTAGCATCAAATCATCGTAAAGATAAGTTATCTAGACCACTTCACCAAAATGCTGCGGTTTTAGCTTTAAGTTGTAGTCTAATATTTACACTTTCTCAAACCTAGACAAGTTTTATTGCATTACATTGAATTTAATTATTTCCTTCAGACCTAATGCCAATTTATGATTGCTTTCATTTCTGCTTCGCATGACTATAAACTCGTTCGTGGTTGCCAGCTGAATTAAAGTTATGCCCTAAAGGAAGGGTATTATTCTCGGGCGGCGCTGGCGTTTGCATCTAACCTACAAACTATCTCATTACATTTAGATTCCTGCCATGATATTCATGCTCACGTATGCAGTATCTCAGGACTCAGTGCAAACCCGACAAACACTTCTTGGAAGAGAATTCCCGAGTAATCGCGAGATAATGTTACATATGACTTGTACCGTAATTTAATTTTAAACGCACGATACTTAGGAGCAATTTAGAACAGTTTACAATAATAGATATACAGCTAATGTGTTTATAATTCAATTACGGAGATCGTTTGTTCGGTGATATTATCAGGTTATTGTTTGTAATACGTGCCATTGTATGTTTTTTTTTAGGAAAGACCGAATTCCGTGCGATTACATATTCATTAATATGTAATCGCACGGAATTCGGTCTTTAGCGTAGGTTCCGTTCGCGTGACGGAGGAGAAATCAAATGGAAAGGACTGGCTCTTCTATCTAGATGCTATCTAAGCGACGTGTTTGGATTTACATAAGTAATGTATTGTTTTTGTCGCATGATGAATATTAAAAATGGATGACGAATAATCAGTTGTTTTAGTCATATTGTTTTAATCATGGTCTGGCAGTTTGAGTGGTTTATGCGGTCTACACAAATGTTCTGTCCTTGGTATTGCTCGTCGAATCGTTGAGCTCCTTAAGTTCTGAGTTGAGCTGCACGGTTACTGACGAATGCGTGCACTGACTGCACAGGTCCACTCAATCTGTGTGGTTCTTCCCTCAAAATACCACTTCAGACACCAATCTACATGGTCCTCAAAGATCAAAGATGATGTCCGGATTTTTATATACACATTGACATTGATGAATTTTATATAAACAATGACATGGATATTTACTTTGTATAGTATCTTATTTTTTATTATTATTATTGTGAGTGTGAAGACTATGTGGGTCATTTCTTTTTTCTTTTTTCCTTCTTAGTTAGTTTTAATCATGGTCTGGCAGTTTGAGTAATTTATGCGGCCTACCCAAATGTCCTTTCATTGGTATTGTTCGTCGAATCGTAAGGCTCCTCAAGTTCGAGTTGAGCTACACAATTTTTGACAAATGCGTGCACTGACTGGACAGGTCCGCTCAATCTGTGTGGTTCTTTACTCAAAAGACCATTTCAGACAACAATCTGCATGGTCTTCACATGATCTGACCAAGATTATGTCTGGACTTTAAAAGAGACTGTGACCTCTGAGTTTGTTTCGGCCTTTCTTCTCAGAGTAGTCAGATAGGAAACGCCGACCTCATCTAGTTTAAAAAATATGATTGACATGTAAAAGTGTTTGTACAAACCTACTTACAGAAAATAAATCATTTATCATTTATCATTTTATCAGTCTTTAATTATTTTATTTGTGAATATTGTAGGACTTGTAGGTGCATACCAATTCCATGTTCTTAATAGACTTTGATGTGTGGAAAGTTTATGTACAGATTCTTTGCGAAAATAAGACGAGAAAGATGTATTTTGCCCCACACATCTTTTTCTCAGATATATATTTTGTACATAATGACACACTCATATGTCTGTCGGTTTTTTACTTTATAGTAAACAATAGAAATGTCTTTATATAACTCGAATACCACAAGAGATATCATCCAATTATATCACATCTCAGGGATTAACAAGACCAGATACTTATTGGTAGACCGTGAACTCAGACAATACAGTGTTTTGTGCAAGAACAAGTGTAACTTACACAATTGTTCAGTAGAAATCATGTCAAAACGCACCGTTACACGAATTGTCTTCATTGTACATCAGCGAGTTGAGACAACTAGAACTGATAGGACTACAAAGCCAGTATTGTGTATCGTCTAGTCGACATCACACCGTTGACATTGATCCGTGTCACGTCACACGCACTGATTATATCGATACCATCATCAGATAAGTACATCTGTCATGTGCCTCACGCTAATATTAATAATAATGAAAGTGAAATTATATCGGAGCCATGATACTAATTATTAAGCCTCGGTACAATACACATATCAAATGAAATGGCATTTTTGCAGCTAGTAACACTGAATGTACAGATATCAATACAGCGCTTCTTTCAAATTACGCAACAATATACTTTCTAAATTATTTCAAGTGATCTTAGAGAGTTCAAGAACATTAATGGCCGAATTGTGGTAAAAAATTGACTGGCTGACCAATTCATGTAATACCGTGATGTCACGGCGAGTGTTTTACCTCTTCAACTAAGATGAGATGGAAAGTAAAAGTGGTTGGATTGGGCGGCTGCGGGCGTCTCAATAGAATAGATCATAAAAGCTTGTTATGTGTTATCCCACGCGCCCGCTCCGCAGAAAGTGAGAGGACGAGTCAGCTGATAAAATTCATATGATGCGACTTGCGAGTCACATGATCGAAGCTGCAGATGCTTTTATGCGATTTTAATGCCGCCTTCATAACGTTTAGAAAGTCGCATCTTTAATAGCGATTAGGGATTCTTTAGATGCCGGTTCCTTCGTCTTTTATTTGTATTATCGGTTCCTATTCGCTCAATGCGGATGTCGTTAAATTCTCGAGTAGCTTCAGGGTCATTAGTTCTTTGACAAATGTTACATACCTACTTTTCAGTACTGCCGTACGATTCTGTAACCATCTCACCGTGAAAACTTGGGTGAAGTGAGCGTGGAGTGAGCTGTCATTAGGGATTAACACTATTGACACTGCTCACTTCAAGCTCACTTCACTTATGATTTCACGGTGAGATTTTTACAGAATCGACCCGGCAGCCTAGTTATGGAAATTATTTAATTTACTTCTCAGACGTTTTGTCTTTCCCATGAATAGAGGCGTGCTGCACCACGATCATTGTAATTTCGCGGACGGTACCATCTTATCTTTTATGTACCGCATTCTTATCAGTTCAACCGTCTAATGAAATAAGAGTGCTATATTACAGGCGCCAGCACATCAAGCTACTACAATATGTCAAATTTCTTTAATAGATTTTCAACTTTATCGCTAAAGTATTAGGTTCAAAGTTGATTGGGAAAATTTGACAGTTTCGGGTAGCTTGATGTGCTGGCGTCTGTACTTGAATTGAAAGTTGCTCTAACCTAACTAAATCTTACAAAACAGAGCAGTATCTAGACTATCAGGCATGTCTAGATCCCCAACTATTTGGAAAGCGATGCGAATCATTCCATTATATATACATCCACAGTTTCATTACCGATTTCGCATAGCTTTTGCATGTCAAACTTTTACGCGCTTTCGTGCATCTGTGTAGTAGTCATAGATGTTAATTTAAATAATTTGCCATTCATGTTTCAATAGGTATGAAATTTTACGGACTATAATTGTTGTTTGCTTAGCTGCTCGTTTGGTTTCTTGTTTGAACAAATCAGAATCATTTTTAAGTGAAAGGACAAAACGACGTAGTAGGTACTAATCTTATTTCCTTTTTTTATCATCTGTTTGTGAGGCTGGGGGGATAAATAAAAATAATAATAATATCTTCCCGCCCGGATTTCGGTCACGGCGACCAATCTCAACATTGCTCTCCCTCATCCTTCACTCTCATAGTCCTATTATACTGGTTTTTTTTTTCAAGCTCCAAAATTTTACAGGGTGTTCTACTCATGAATATTGAACAACTTTCGCTATGGGACCAACTCTGAAATCACGAAAACAAAATCAGTTGTTTGTGTAAAGTTCAATACCTACTTGACCAAAATGTATGAAACACCACATTTTTTTTTCGTGATCTCAGAGTTGGTTCCATAGTGAAAGTTATTCATATTCATGGGTGGAACACCCTGTAAAAATTTGGAGCCGGTAAAAAAAAGCATGCGGTATATTATGTTATAACGACAATCGTACACAATCGGGGAGCGATCAGGTGCAGGAACAACGGCTTTACGTGCTCTCCGAGGCTCAGGGGCGTCACACCTGAACCTCCAAGCTTCGAGCTGCTACTGAGAAATTCCTAGTGGAAAAATTACGTTGCCCCCGTTGCCGTTGTTACCTGGGTAACCCCGGGTCGGTCACAGTAACTTTGCACCAGGACCGCAGCCCGTGAAATTCGATTTTTCTTACGTTTTTTGCAATTTTCAGGCCAGAGTTAGGTTTTATGTTGAACAAAATATGATTCGCGACCATAAAAAGTATGTATTTACAGAATTATAATCATTAAAATCATCTATACACAGACAGGCCTGTTGGTCTAGTGATGGGCCTGTTGGTCTAGCGATCAGTGGCGCTGACTGCTATGCGCAAGGTCGTTGGTTCGATTCCCACCCAGGACAAATATTTGTGTGATGAGCACGATCATTTGTTCTTTGTCTGGGTGTAATTTATCTATAATATGTATGTATTTAGAAATACACATATATGTATGTTTATCAGTTGTCTAGTACTCATAGCACAAGCTCTGCTTAGTTTGGGACTAGATGGCGTTGTGTGAAAGTTGTGGAATATTATTATTATTATTATCTATACAACCCTTTAAGTTCATACGAGTATCACCCAATTGAATGACTATTCGCTTTTAGCGATAAGACCGCCCATTGTGTCACCCTTTGTAAAATTTCTATCTTTATGTCTGTAATTTATATGGTGTACATAATAAAGAGTATTCTATTCTATTCTATTCAATTTCGAAATAGTCATTTGCGGGCTACCCTGACGCTTCTCCTGAAGACGATGTGAATAACACGTTAAACCAGCCTTGTTTACTGAAGCTGTTTACTGGGTAATATTACAATCAGCGGTTTATTGACCGTTAGGTATTGGATACCTAGTTTACAGCTTCTAGACAAATGGCGGATGGGCGTATGTTCCACGTCAAACAAACGTAAAACGATTACTGTGATCCGTCAGTACAGTTGGGTAGATTTAAATTGCTTATACATAGTTCATACCGTTAGCGATGGGCAAGAGATAGTAGCCTTTCTATAGTTATTTAAATTGTATTGTGTATAACCGTATCTAAGCCATAATTATGATAAATCTTCCAACTCTAGGCTTTTATCCACATATTTAATGAGATAATCATATGAATCGTCCTTTAATTAATTTCATATTCCGCAGAGCATCAGCTCAATGACCTCTTTAGTAAATATTCCATAGAAAAATCGAATTTGTTTAAATAACGACATGTTTGCCAAATTACTGAAGTACCGTAATGTGGCAATTAAAAAGGTAATTTAAATAAGCGGATGTTTTAAGCATCATATTGTAGCACTAATAGGTGTGAACACACAAATTCGTAAATCAGTTTCACGATTAGAATTGTAAATATATTAGTGGATTCAAGCTTCGGCGATTTTTTTTATTTGTAACTAGCTGACCCGACAGACAGTTTAAATTTCAATAATTCATACAAAAAACTGGCCAAATGTGTGTAGGACCACGCACAATGAAGGGTTCTGTAGTTGGAATGAATTTATCCCAAGAACAAACTTAACATTGTACGTAGTTGAAAATCATGTTCTCCCATAAAATCAAAATCATTTTTTTTTCATGATTTTATTTTAACAAAGAAGTAAAATAAAATCATGAAAAAAAAAATTTACTTCTTTGTTGGCTGCGGACGGACGGACAGATGGACATGGTGAAACTATAAGTGTTCCTTGTTGACTACGGAACCCTAAAAAGGACCAACAGTTTTTCCCGAATTGGAAGATTTTCCGGGAAACTTTTACAATTTTTCTTTCTTCGAAAATTTTCATACAAAAATAGCCTAGTCGGTCCAGCCATTCTCAAGTTTCATTTTTATATAAATACAATTAATATTGACAAATCTGTCTGAGGGGTGATTCTCGTAATTTTAAAAACGTTCTCAGTCTGATCTCATTCTCAATCTGTCAAAAATACCTCTAATTTCCCTACATTATTGACAAGTTGTTGACATTGATTGTCGCTGAGTTGAGGTAGCGACTAAATTTTGAACATTTTTAAATGACGAGTATTGGCATTCTGATTAGAAGAATAATGGCATAGATTTTTTTTTTATTGGTGAATGGGCCCACTCTTGACGTCAATCACGCCTGATGGACAGCAATGGATGAGGTCTATGATGGAACAAGCGGGAACGGGTTAGATTATGGAGACGTTCTATGATTTTGTGTGTATAAAATTATGTTTTATCTCAGTAAAAAGCTTACTTCTCTAACCTATATGGAAACTGGGGATTTGTTGGATAGCAGCGCTGCTTAAGTCATTGCATTCATACCACACGCAACTTAAAAGACACGCAACTGAACAACACACACATACACTCTCTCACACTACACTCACCCTCTACTACACTTTACCCTAACACTACACTCTCCTATACACTACACTCATTTCTCCACATAATTATAGCAGACATTAATTAGGTTGGTTACTTAAATTGTATCTACATATATTGTATTTGTAAAAAACTTAGATTATAATTGTTATCATCCTTATTTCTGCATGCAATAGTAAGTAGGGCTGCACGAATGTGAAGGGCAGGTAGGAACGCTGACACGTAAGATACAGGACATGTCCTAGTTTGGGTGTCAGGAGTTTCACACAACGTGCAATTACTTAGCCTAATAATATAAGGATTATAAGATAATTAAGTTCATAATGCATTGTTGACCCTTTTCTCTCTCCTTATTGTATTAGGCTTATGAAATAAATTATTATTATTATAAAGCAATAGGAAAAAAAATCTTTATTAAAAGAGACGTTCAAGTTAAATGATTAAATGCCATTAAATTCCTTAACAATAATCAAAAACGTAATTGAATCTTAATATCAAAAGCCTTTTACTCTGTTTGCCCGTACACAAAGGCGTGATTGATGAACGATCACTAATTACTGTGGCCGCGATGCGCGGGCGCAGGCCGACAAAGGCGGGCTCACCGCGGGGTACATTGCTGTTGTCATCCCGGATAACTTATGGATACGTCCTGCATAACACCATCCTTTATTTTATGCTTGGTTCGTTTCCATCATATCTGATCTATGAGTATGAAGTACTAGTTTTTGCCCGCGGCGGCGGTCTTGCTTGCGTAGAATTAAATAAATGCACCATATTTTAATAGGTAGTGAAATACTCGTATATATGTATCTAGTAAAAAAGTTAGTTGTTTAGTTTAAATTTATTATTTCTACTGAAACCGTTGCGTTTGTTAACATTTCTTAAATAACTTATATTATCTGTCGAAAGAGACTGGATCCTGCGACACAGGGTATCCTAGTGCGGGATCCAGTGTCATACCTAAATATTGTAACATTTGTTTATGAATCAATAAAAACTAATTATTATTATTATTATTAGTAGTCTCAAGCGCAAGTGCTGAGCATGGGGTTCTGGGTTCGATTCGATGTTATGTTATGTTTATAAAATATTGAATTATTTATTAAAAAAAAAATTACCTGAATTGTGTTCTAAAAAATATCATAAAAAGTAACACGTAAAATGTTTGAAATTTTTATTTTTGAGAAAGCACCTAGGGTCAGCCGGTGTCTCCAATTTAAATATTATAATAGTTGAAAGTTCTTCCGTGTTCTTGCCTAAACTTTCCGATCGAAAAAATCGCAAATGTCAATTTTGGAATTCATCATAAGCATTTGTGAAAGGAGTTCAGCGGGGTGATTGCGTAACATGCTAACAGTAGCAATGATTTACATTTTGACAGTTCTATAGTTACAAAATATGAATATTAGAAGTTGCACAACGATATCCATTTTATTCCGAGTCACTTCATATTAATTTTATTGCATTTCAAGTTTATTACAATATTGGTCTTGGCCTTGCGTGTAGAGCAGTTTTATTCATGAGGAAGTACTCTTCGGTATCATACCTACTATTGAAGAGATTACATTTCCTGACAGGAATTAATGTTGCCAAGCAGCTTCGGGTACCTTGAAGGTTTCAGCTTCCCTGAGAAAAGCAGATAATGGTAATAATGGCAATCAAAGCAGACGCTTTGATTACCATTATTTGACAAAGATCTTCCTGATACCAGTAGATTTTAATATACTTAAAATACTGCAACTTTTGTGCAATATTTTAGTAGTTTCCGTACCGTAAGTTGTATTTATTTATTTATTTAATACTTCAAGCACATAAATGTACAGAGGAGGACTTATTGCCATAGACATTTTCTACGAGTCAACCTTTGGGTGATGCAGAGACAAACAGTAGTAGGTGCAATCATGAAACTTGTGGAATAAATATTTTAAATATAAATATAATATACAACGAATAACGTTAAATGCGCAAAACCTGAAAATGGTTTGATCAGAATAACGAGCAGAATCCATTGAACCACTTTTTAATATAGGTCACATTTTTCAAAAAAATCTTCATTAATAACGTTGCCGTGTCTATTTATTAATAGGTCAAGCCATCGCGGCGCAGCTGCCCGGTGACGACTCCTCCTTCGATAGAGCGCCGTCGCAGACGCAAGAAACGATCAGAATTGCCAGTAAAACTAAAACAGCACATAAAACCTCTACAATTTGTTTAATGATTTATTTTCTCTCTGAAATAGGTCAATTGAATTAAAAATCAGTTGGGGTGTCTGAGGTTTTGCGCATTTAACGTTACACGTTGTATATACCTAATTACATATAAATATAAGCACAAATAAATATAGAAATAAGACAGACAATGAGAAAATATTAGCGTTGTGTGTATATTTTAAAGATAGAAAAAAAATAAGCCGTTAGTCTGATCATTATCCCCAAAATTGCCTAATTAATAACTAACATACATGAGAATATGCATAATTATTTTTTTTAATTTGCTTAATGTGATCGTCTAAATGGCTGAAATTTTGCCGTCTTATTAATAGTTATTAAGTAAATAAATGACTACAGTTAAATAAACAGCAACATTTTGCAAGCTTTTTTAATGCATTGCATCCGTTCTTAATACTAAAACAAAACATTTTTGTTAATCTATCGAGCATATGAGTTATTTATTTATTTAATCTTTTCGCTCAAAAAAAGGTACAAAGGCGGACTTAATGCCTTAGGCATTCTCTACCAGTCAACCAAGGGCGGTGAAGAGATTAGATGGCAGGTGCTTTAGTTGAGCCGAACACTGATAAAAATACTATTAAAATGATTACCTATCTAGTATATAATTTATGATTTTGTACTCCAAATACATATACAGCGTGTAACGGAAAGGGGGTATCAACCCTGAAGGAGGTGAATGTGCTCATGAAACTCAACAACTTTCCCCAAAGAACATAGGTCGAAATATGAAAAAAAAAATTGGCCCTCCCATAGTAAATCAATCAGCTGGTAGTCAGTTTTGTAAGGGAGGGCCAAATTTTTTTTTTCATATTTCGACCTATGTTCTTTGGGGAAAGTTGTTGAGTTTCATGAGCACATTCACCTCCTTCAGGGTTGATACCCCCTTTCCGTTACACGCTGTATATATTGGGAGTAGTACACTAATCTCTGGTTACCGCTAGTTCTAATGATAAGACATGACATGGAGACCGCTCGCAGTGGATAATGGTTCTCGTCCTGTAATTTTGTGAAGGCTATTGTAGGGTATTGTTGCTACATACATAGATATTTTTTTTTTTTTTAAATTTATTTATTCAGTAGTACACATACATTTTAAACGCTTAAGTTGGTGCCAACATAAACTCATTAGAGTTTTACCGTGCACCAAAATCATCGACTACATATTTAGAGTTATACATTACATACATTTAGAGTTTAGAGTTATAACCACTTAAGTAGGTAGTTCGGTAAAAAGTAACAACAACAAAAAAAATCAAATAAGATGACAACGGGTATACGCGAAATATTATCTATAATAATACTAACGAGCGCACATCAGTGACCAATCCGGCCGCCCATCCTTAAAACATAAGTGGTGGAGAGTTTTTGCACTGATACAGGCTGTTCCCAAAAGTACCTATGTTTTAAGTAATAGATATATAACATGTCATTATTGTTATCTGTTGCTTTGGTAGGTCCGGAATTGTGTGATTTATCTTCTAGTCGTAGATCAAGAGACGATCCACAATACTTAGGCATCAACTCAGCCTATCGCAGTCCACTGCTGGACATAGGCCTCTCCCAGACTGCGCCACAACACCCTGTCCTCCGCCTTCCGCATCCAGTCTACCGCAGCTACCTTCTTTAGGTCGTCCGTTCATCTAGCTGGGGAACGTCCCACACTAGGCTTGCCGATACGCGGTCTCCACTCCAGGACTCGTCTGTATAGGTTTAGTTAGACAATGTTGTATGTGTCGGTAAGTTGCTTTCGGGTTCTTCTAATGCATATTAGCAAGCATGCTTTAAAGCAATTCGGTGTATATCGCTACCTTGGGGTAGAAGGGTAGTAAAATCCATACAGGGTTTATGGCTTATACTACCTTTCTACCCCAATCAAAGACTATTATAACCACTTGACTGCGTATACAGTGCCCCGACGCACGAAAACTATTAGTATTTTGTCGCCTATGTATAGGCTACGGTACTGGTAGCAATTTTAGTTGTGTCCAAGTGTTAGACCTGCGTGCACGCTAAATTAATATAATTTTTTTATAACGTTTATGCAATTATAACGCATCAAAATGCCTTCATGCGCGGTGAAGTGGTGTGGGAAACATTCTTAGACATCTAGTTACAAAAAGGATGACATAACTTTTCATCGGTACATAAACATTACATTGATTTAATCAGATTATAAGCCACTGCAGGGGTCTATTTAAAATGGTGGCTGGGTAAACGAGCACACTTTTTGAGTCGCGCGTTGATGTCTTTTGGAAAAGTCTCGTTCTTGTATTAGACAATTCTAATGCTTCTATCCCTTTCTTTCCTTTTGTATGTTTATCGTAAAAAATAGTGCTGTTATCTTTAATAGCTGAAAGTTGATATCGAGAAAAATAAAATGAATACATTTTTTATTCAATTCACATACTTTAATAAAATAACTATCTACTATTAACCGACTTCAAAAAAGAAATACCGATGAACTGAGAACCTCCTCGGTTTTCAGTTCGTCGGTTTTTTTTTTTTTGTATTTTCCGGGATTTTTTAGTTCTTTCTGTCCCCGACCGGGGCCGATCAGTCCATTTCCGGGATTTTTTTTTGTAATTGATTGATTTTGATTAAATATTATTTCTATGATTTTGATTTAGTATTTATTATAATGTTAAAATCCATTTTATCGATATCGACTATTTTCTCTTAATGAAGTAAAGCAGCCCTAACGATGCAACTTGACCTTGAACTGACCAATTGCAGCCGCGCGTTCTTCCTCATCCCCCGGCCCGCAGTAGTGAGTCGTGTGCTTCGAAGAAATCGGCCCATACGCTCTCTAGTGGTTATATTCTCTATGACCCCAATGTAGCGATATAATGTAGGTACTAGCTTTTGCAAAGAATGGATACCCCACGGAAACGTACTACCGGGATTGCAAGTACCCTATGTGCAAGTAAACAATGTATTCATTCTCCTAAATAATATTGGTTTACACGGCGCACGCTAGTAAAGCTCCCAGTCGGCATGATTTCTTCCGACATCTTCATAAATTATCGTCATATTTCAGCCAATTACACAACCTTAATGAATTACTTACATACTTAAATTTTCCTCATAAATCGTTTCGTCCATTGGTGAAATCCGTATGAAAATCCGTTCGGTAGTTTTTGAGTTTATCGCGTTGAGACAGACAGACGCGGCGGGGAGGGGACTTTGATTTATAATATGTAGCGACGTAGTGATAAATAACTTAAACCCGTGAATTCATAAAAAATAAACTTTTAGCTCTCACTTCATAAATTATGATTTCATCAGAACTTTGGGCTGTCGCTCGCATTCAGTCATTATTTCCGACACTCAGTCACGGTACTTATAGTTAAGTGAGTACAAAATTGTACACAATTTACAAACAACTGTGCTTACCCAGCACCCGTATTGGGAACATTTGAATAGTAATTATTTACCTGCCCATGTCTACATATATAAGCACTGATTGCGCTGATTACTACATGTTCCTGCAGGTACCACTAATCAAGTCTAACAGGCCCCTAAGCCTATTCTTCAGATAAGACTTAGACAGAACTGCGAGTAATTTTAATTGCCCCAGTCGATGAGAGCTATGTTGTGCTAAGAGCGATAAAACTATGTGAAAGAGGTTTAATTGCTTCAATTATTAGCTGGGATAGTGTCGAAGCTATGGGAAAAGTATTTACCTTAGGGGTGTTATAAAAGTAATTTAGATAGACAGATAGCTAAAACAGCACTTTATTGCTAGGTGCAATAAATATTTTTCATCACGGTAGCTCAACCTGGGAAAGTAGTGCAGAAACGCAAAGGGGTTTATTTATAAACAATGATTAAAATTAAGTGAGGTTTAAACGTCAAAATTGTATGGTTAAACAGTCGTTAATCACTACTAAACTTTAAGCAATATTTATGAATAAAGGGGTATACAACATTAGTTTTAGTATATGCGAAACACGTATTTTTATGTAAAGAATCTATGTGCACAATTTCAAAACCGTATCATGAAAAATCACAAATTTATAATCTTGTTATGTTACCTGCTTGTCCGTACAAAAAGATGGTTACCACGCGCCGCCGGCTGACCGGCCATGAAATGTGTTGTGTGCATATGATTGCGGATATGTACTTAGTCCAATTTGTAACCCGTTTTTAAATATTTTTGGGACAAAATATAACGGCTTCGGCTTCCTATAACATGGTGTAAAAATTATTGGAATTGATTCAGTTACTTATTCTGAACCAACTATATTCAGGTTTGCAATATACTAAAAATAATGTTATACTCGCATATAGCGATATGCTGATCTAACCAGTTTTATGGATAAAATATTTCTACATAAGTCGCCAGTAGCACCACAGGTACACAAATTCCTCGTGGGTACCATATTTAGGGCAGTCAAAAAACGTTACCCGCCACGTTACCGTAACTCATAAGCTGAGATACTTAGTAGGTAGTTAGCTACGACTACAACTAACCCGGGTCTGTTAGTTAGCTAACTACTAACATTACCGAATTAACTGCGGCTTAACGACTGAGAACTAAGAAGCTAATGAACCATGTTCAGTTACTGGTCTATGTAGTTTACATGCCGTGACATGTCCTGTTCAATTGAATGATCATAGGCTGTGAGCCACTTGTTATAATTTATCATGTATTTGCCCGTTTATCTAGTTAATTATTTTATTGTGTCATTTACTTTAACCATCAAGCTTTTGGGTTATTTTGTAAAAATAAACATATTTATTTATTAGGGACAAAAACAATTACCTGCTACAAACTACAGAGAAATACTTAAACTAAGATTTAACAAACGTGTAACCCACATAATTGTCCACGTTTTAACTAAAGGTTAAAATAAGTGCCAAAGACAAGTGATAAAAAAGAAAAATAAAACAATAGTCGCTGTAATTTTATGACTCATAATTTCTGCATGCGAAGATGGATATTTTTGCGCAAATCATCTCTATAGTTAAACAGCTTTTGCTTTTTCCATCAAACAACTACTTACGTCAAGTCACGTCCAGTGCACTGTGCACCTTGGGCAATGAGTTCTGCTAATTACTTTGCTAAATGGGTAATCTTTCACCACAACATCAGCTATTCAATGAGCTCATCAACATGAAAGCAAAATAACGCTTAACAAAATGACTAATGAATTCAGTATGAAGTTACGTTCCTGCAGCAAAAAGAAAGCTTTATCGCATCTTATGTCTATGTTTCTTTCTGTATTTATAGCTCTGTACTTAAATTATCTGCACAGATATTATCTAATACGCGACGACAGGTAACTAAGCCGTTAATCATTTAGCTCAGCAAGATAACTTCCAAACCCACGCAGTTTATAATGCGCCCATAAGTAACTTAACCATATTATTTAACAGCAGAAGTTAGCTACCGTTTGTAATTCATAGCTTACAGAACATGACACGGGGAGTAGATTACCTTAATCAAACCAGCCGAGATGCTTATCGCTGCATTAAGTTATTAGTAAACATGAGGATGTTCTTGCTTACCTATCTAGTAAAATATATCCTTTAGCGGCGTGGGACGTTAATATAAAGTTCTTTATTTATATGGCAACAAGAAAATGGGACTGGCTGTGTCGTCGATAGCGCTGCGGGTGTCTAGTGTGACTACGTCTCATCATTCCACAACGCGATATGACTTTTTTAATACATTATATGTAGCTGAAGTCTTCATCGTCCTCCTGACAGTATTCCAATTTATTTAGAGTCGCTGCCCTTTAGTTCTTTCTTCACAATCTCACCTATATAACTATAATCATAATATACACATAGCTACTGTCCTTATTTCGAATCTGTGTAGTATGTTCTTTCTTATCAATCTCATCTAGAGATCTAGGTAACACATTGATATAAAGCTTGCTCATAAATATTCCATGTTACACACTTAGTTTCCTAAAAACGTCCCATGATACCCCCCATAGACAGCGCCATTTTCCTAACTCAAACATTTTGGTCAAGCAAACTTGCTGTTTGAAGAGATATCACGACAATGTTCATGTAACAATAAATCATCTCAAATTCTCGACTGAGAACAGATGATCTATTCTTCTGATCGACAGAAAATGGGACAACAGATTATGCGACATGGCCAGCAGACTGCAGAAGCATTCTCTTTGTGTCATGGATGACAGATGGCCACTTTGAGATAACTTATGTAAATCTCTTCCGGATAGTATTGCGGTTGCCGTGGTATTATTTTATCCTTTTACTATCGTCCCAAAAAGAATAGATTGTATGTTAAGTTGATGATATAATTTACCACTAACATTTAAATAATTATGAGCTGTTTATCTAGTTACGTGCATTTACATAATGACATTCTAATCAATTATGTGGCAAAAAAGAATGTACTTTCATACATTTAGGCACTTGTCGCATCCGAATAGAGCTAGCAACTAAAAACGAGTTAGCAGGGAAGGAGCAGCGCGTGCGCAACAGCGACTATTACTCGCTGGTATGCATATGCACCAAGTGTGAGTCTCTCAGCGAGCGTCGCTTAGCGAGTACTTTCTTTGATAGCTCTTGTCGCTGCGACAAACGAGTACTCGCCGGCGTTGTTAACAGTTAGTGATCGACTATTAATATGTATAACTCTTATTTCCACGGGACCTTTCTCTGGTTTCTTTAGTACGTTTCTTGACTGAGTAAGTCGTTGATAGTTAGTCGCTTCCTCGTCAGCGGTGGGACAGGTGCCTTAAGTAGGTAGTAAGAAGAAGCACCCAGGTAGCTCAATTGGCACTAAAGTCCTATTCTCAACACTTCGCCACGATTTCTCGTGATGTTTACCGAGTTAAGATCTGTTCACATTGGTAGAGCTAACAAGAACAATGACTATACGGAATATTAGTATCACACCTTAAATCATGATGGTTCAAAACCTTCAACAAGTATTATCTACCTATTACAATAAAAAAACGAATTATACAATCATTTGTCACCCTAAAATATAGGTATTTAACCTTAGGCACTCCTCACATGAGCAGCGGCAGTCCAGTGGTACGAGTTGTAGGTCGTAGGTTCGAGCCCAGAAAGGCGCTTTACCTTTGTGTAAATTATTTCATGTCCACTCCTCTCAAAACGGTGAAGGAAAACATCGTGAGGAAACCGGCATGTCATAAAACCAAAAATTCGGCCCACTCCCTGTCACCGAGAGGAGGCCTGTGCCCCAGTAGTGGGAATATTTTAGGCTGCTCTTCATATGAATAACTACTTAGGTCCTATGTTCTGTACTCGAAGCATTCCTCTACATAACAAATCTTTTAAATTAAGCTAGGAATGTTTAGTAGGCATTAAAACTTCCATATTGGTTAACTGTTCGACTCTCAGAGTCAGCACAGTATCATAGTGCCAGTAAAAAAGACGAGTTCACATCAATATACATTACCATTGAGGCACTGATTGCCATTGTGAACTTGTCTTTACTCTCGCATGCACCTCGTTAGAGACCATTTAAGTACAATAAAACGATGATTACGGCCGTTAGGTGTATCTCTAACCTTCTGCTCTGCTTCCACCATTTATCGACGAAACGTGTGTGTACAAAGGGCCTAATACTTTGCTGGCAGAAGTCCCGTGCTTACAAATACTGCTAGACCAAGCAGGCAGTGTAATGCACTGCAATAGTTCTTTTCCGTATACATATAATATGACTAAGGGTGCATTTCATTAAACTAGAATAAGTCTTATTCTGAGAATAAATTTTCAATTTTTGACAGTTTTTCCATACTAGAACTGTCAGACGTCAATTTTATTCCACTGATAAAAGATATCTGAATGTGTTAAAATTAGCCCTAAGTCATTATATGTAAGAGAGAATTCGGCACCTTTAAAAACCTCATACGTGGATTGTCTGGATTAACTTGAGAATAGAAATCGGGATTTCGCGTTCGCAGCTCCCCTGAAAATCTCATTCCACAACACATACTCGTAGCTATTGTAAAAACAACATACAAGTCTCAGTTGCTTGCGAAGGTACGATTTCACTACTGTGTTTATTTTATAGTTTCAGAAGATTAATAAAATACTAATGAAACTGCAGTAGTTAGATTGTGTAACACGCTCTGTGTTAATTGTTTCATTAACTTTGCAACATTGTAAGATGCTTCCTAACGTTTGCTAACCCATCAAAATAAGTGACAATGCAGCACGTTTGCCAGTATATAATGGTATTTGATATCAGAAAGCGCATCTCGCCATGGAAAGCTGCTGCAACCCGTTAGCGGACCGGCTGCACCCAGCTTTCCAATCGCGCCTCCAGCCAGACTTAGTTTAAGCCTGCCACACATTTATCCGAGCTTTCTACATCCACGCCTACTTTATGTGCCCTAATCTCCTCAGATAGGTGCTAAATTATTCCACTTTATTGTTGAACACTAACACATTAGTGCCTGATACGGAAAGCAGATGTACCTTCTTCAATATTTAGCTTTAAAGCGCTGTATTTCATTTTTAGCGAACAACAACATTTTTGATGAAAACAGAAATTACATTTTCCTTTCTCAGTTATCGTAAAAAATAAGGCACAATGTCTTCTTTAATAATAATATAATGTCGATACGACATGATGACCTGGTTCACAAAAAACGGTGCAAATTTTTTAACATTAAACCGATCGGGTTAATGATCGCAAGTTATTGCGTGCTACGGTAAAAAAATAACAAGATTTTAGCTTACAACTGAGAAAAAAAAAGTCATCAATGTTGACAAAAAAATTACCGGCATTAAACGGAAATGTGGGGAAAGAGGCTGTATCGTGTCGTCAGCCACATTTCTTTAACACTTTATACGAGTATTTATACTTGAAATGGCATGTAGTCAACTCAAGCTTATGGAAACGTTAAATAAGTACAGATTACTGAAGTATTTGGGATTAATGCTCTCGTAAATCAGGATTACGAGAACTTAACATGTATAATAAGTACCTTCAACAAATAATTATCATAATGACTATTGATATTGGCGTTCGCATTTCTGCCTCAATAGCGTTTAAAATGGTAAAACTGAGATCTAAAGCGTAATTAACGATTGGTATTTGTAATCTGAGGTATTGATAGTGATAACTTTTACTGGGTAGACGCGCGCATGCGTAACGAGCGATTTTACTTTATTTATTGAATGCTTTAATTGAGATTCGCTAACCCGAGAAAACTGAGGCCGATGATCTGTTTTTTTGCGCAGCTCGCTCCATGTAGAGTCAATAATACTGAGCGATTGGTCGCGCACCAGGATTGTCGAAGAAGTAATTCAATTGTAGCTTTTTATCGCCTTTTTCTAGCTATAATAATTTTAACTTTTTATTCTCTGCGGGTAGTCTGATAGGTTGGCATCCAGCGGTCGAGAGCTACGGTTTAAGACATTTATTTCTCAAAAACCGAAAACAATTTATTCACTTAGAATGAGAAACACTGGTTGCAAACGTTCGAACGAGTACCGGAATTGTTTGAAGTTAAAAGTAGGTTCAATATTGTTAGTGACTTATCATTCTGTTAGGAAAATAACTAGAGTTCCTGAGTTCAGTTATTATTATTATTATTATTATTCACCATCTAATAAAGGGTAAAACTTTGTTATTTGATTTTTATTTGTTTTTATCTGATGTATGTCTCAGGCGTACTGTGTGTCTTACAGTCTGTGCTAAATAAATGTATTTTCTTTCTTTCTTTATATAACCCACATTGTTAAGGCTGGCTTCCTATAAAACCAGTTGCAGCTCAATATACCTGCCAGAATTTTAAAAGCAGCTGTTGCCATGCGACCATATGCTAGCCATATTTTTCCGTAAGTCCAAAATATGTGTGGGAATTTGAACATAAACATTGAATAAATCGATGATTTATTACTTTCAAATATGGTATACTTTCGAATGGTTCAAGCTACAACCGGTATTCCAATAAAGATATGTAATAGGTTAAAATATGTAAGAAGACTAATAAAAAATGATGTAATAAACCAGATCGATAGTTAAACATATAAAAATGAATTAGATTTATAAGGTGAGTCTTTCGCGGCTTGATATACGCGCGGGGAGATCGAAGCGCTTGCGCCGCCTGTGAAAGTTATTTATAGGTTAATATAACAAGAACCTACTGATGCGTTTTAGTAGGTAGACGTAATTGATGAAGCATTGCTTATTGTATTTATGCGGTGTTGGAATTTGGATCACTGCGTACCAATGATATTGATAAATGAGGGAAATGACACTGATTTTGTAAGTATGTAGGTGAGCAGGCATTGGCTTAGTATTGTTTGTACAGACGCCAGCACATCAAGCTACTACAATCTGTCAAATTTCTTTAATAGATTTTCAACATTATCGTGTAAGCATTAGGTTCAAAGTTGACTGGGAAAATTTTACAGTTTCGGGTAGCTTGATGTGCTGGCGTCCATACTTTACAGACAAATAATTATTACGTGCAGTAGTAAAATGCGATACTGCTGTTAAAGTAGAGGATGTCACGTTACAGTTTTTGCTATTGGTTTTAGTTAACACACATGATATTGTTCTAAAGTCAGGGAAATTCATTGTTAAACAAATTACCAACTTAAATAATCCGTACCTAGGTATATTAAAATCACAACTATCATTCTTTGACACAAATTGTCAAATTGACGTAGCTTACCAATTTGATTTTCAACTAATTTCCCTAATTGTACAATGATTAATTAAAAGGTGAGCTTTTAGCTTCAGATTAAATATTGTAATAGGATCTCACTTACTTACCTACAAGGGTCAAATTCAATGGTAAACGCCCTATTGATTAGTTCATCACGAAAGCGAGGCAGCGTCTTCTCATACGTCAAGCTCTGATTATTATGTAACTGCTAGAAGTAAGTATACCAACCTAGTGATAAATAAATTAGGTAGGTTTTTATCCCTCTAGGAACTTTGAATTCTGTAGGTAAGTAGGTAAATGTTTGTTTCAGTAGTTATACAAATAGGTAGTCATGGAAGTCAAATCTTGTGACACATTTGGGTCCTGCAGACAACTTTCCTTAAAGGCGCCAGTGCGAATTGACACGTAGGTACCTACCACAGCCTATTGGAATCCAGCATTCTGCATGTGGTTTTGAGAGACGATCTCGTTTGCTCAACTTTCTTGTTATAACAATATCAAGCTTTAACGGAGAAAACCAATATAGGTGTGTCTTTAACCCACTGATATTTACAATAAGTGTGCACTGTGGTTTTGTCCAACTTGACAGATTTTCCTATTGATATTTTCTCAATGAGCTTTGCTTCATACACACGTTCTCTATTGTACAATGTGAAGAGTGCACGTCTATGTAGCTCAATTATTTTTTTGTTTTTGTAGTGTTCTAGATTAAGATCTACTATGTAGATACGCTTTTTACTGATCTCCTTTGTCTCTAATATTTTTAAGTTAGATGTCATGCATACCTGTTATTTGCATGGTTACCGAAGTGCCAATTTAAGATGATATTCAATTGTAAGTGACTGTGCTGTCGGTGTGTTTATTACAAATAAATAAATATTTATTGCTTTACTTATTTTTATTGCTGCCCGTGACTTCGTTTGCATGGAAGTCGTAATACACAATATACTAAAAGAACAGTCACATTTTTATAAAACTCTCTCTCCCGTCCGCGCTACTACTTCGTTTTCGCCTAACGTTATTTTTTCTTTTTCTTTTTGCTCGACTCATGCGTACTAAAACCTTCATCTAGAATTTGGCTATCAAACGCAAAAACATTTGCTTCAAATCTGACGGTAGTTCCAGAGTTTTTCAATGGACCGATAATTTTTATTCGTGGAATAAAATTGACGTCTGACAGTTTTTGTATGGAAGAACTGTCAAAAATTCAAAATTATTCCTCCGATACAGTTAACAGCCGGTCGATTCTGGAAAAATCTCACCGTGATAACTAAGGTGAAGTGAGCTTAGAGTGATCTGTGAGTCATGCTGATGCTAGGGATTGACACTATTGATGACTCACTCCACGCTCACTTCACCCAAATTTTCACGGTGAGATGGTTACAGAATTGCACGGCTGGTGTTGGAAAAGTCAGCCCTTAATCAAACAAGCAAAGTATTCAGCATTATTATATTATAGATTGTTGTTCAAAATCATAAAACAGAATATGCAAAAGTGAGCCAGCACATAAATAAAGTGCAGTTTTAATGCTCCGTGTGTTTGTAGGTTTATCGGTTTTATTTTATTTATTTCGCTGGCCGCGATATCGGATTTGTGCCAAGTGCGATTTTCATGCCGAGATGAATGAGAAACAAGTTTATATGTAGATAATTAACATTATGACTGCTTTTGTTTAGTAAACAAAGAAATAACGTTTTTAACTGTGTCAGGATACATGTTACGGATAAAAGCCGTGAAAACTTGTATTACTTTCTATCTGATATCGTGTTGTTTACGCCGTCTTCAGTGAACAATGACAACAATTAAAAGTAATCTGTTTGTTATTTCGCCGTGAACTTTTTCGTGCTGGTTTCATTTTATTTTATTTATTTATTCAAGTGGAAGAAATGTTCTAAATTGTTCTCTGTAGCACAAAAAGGCCTACTCTTTAATTAAATCGCGATCCAATGCTAAAAATAAATCTTACTCAGAGTAGGAGGCCTGTACCAACAGTCAGTCAAAGGTATTTTTTATTCATTGCAAGTGGGTTTCCAACAATTGAACGGTTCTTTAACCGAGATGAAGAGTTTATCTTTCATTATTTTTAGTCCAGATTTAAACTCCGTAAATCCGCTTACAGGCTTATAAAGCTCAGTTTAACGAGAGACCAAGAATTTACTGCACAATTAAAAAATATCGCGACCAACCCTATAATTACTTTGTAACAATGTTAATGGTCTATAAATAGTTTGTGTTAGATCAGAGATTTTCCTTTTTAATACACGTGCGTGTGGCATGAGTGGTGGCGGCAACAGGGCCGTTTGTCTCGCGTCCTGCGCCGGCGTAGGCACTTGTCGAGTTAACTTTAGTGCGCACGCGATCACACCTTCTGTTTACATATGCTACATGAACATATATATATATATAGGTTTTATGTTTCACTAGCTGCGCCCCGCTGTTACAACCGCATAAGTCTCGATCCCGTAGAAATATCGGGATAAAAAGTATTCTATGTGTTAATCCTGGTTATAAACTATCTGTGTGCCAGATTTCATCAAAATTGTCCCGCTGTTTGAGCGTGAAGAAGTGACAAACATACACACACACTCACAAACTTTCGCCTTTATAATATTAGTGTGATTACTACTGTGAAGTGTATTCTGTGATTTAGAATGGCTACAAGTGCAAATGTTATTGTTATTCCATTTATAGGGCGGTACATATAACTATCGACACAAATGGTTCGCGAAGGGTCGTACAAGTGACTTTTGTTCTGCAGAACCAGTCAAACTTTTTCCAATAAATGGCATTACTCGGAATTTTAAAAACCGTCCAGAGCTTTCTTAGCTCCTTGAGACGAAATTTATTTTGCCATACAGTCTTAAGCATTCAATATCAGGTGCCTAAGGTAAAGTGGGCTCTATCGGTATCTACAGTTAATTTGTTGTATGGATATTGGAGGGCATTTCGATTAGAATTGTCGTCGAATTTAAAAACAGAACACGGACACGTTGAAAACCACTGACCAATAAAGCAATTTCTTCTTTCTTTCCTCTATGACGTTATCGAACAAAAGCAGTTACAAACGGCCTACTTTTATTCCCGTATGACAATAACATGCCATCCTCATTCGCTACGAAACCATGTAGAGATGTAATAAAATCATAATACAATAGTTTTTCTCTTCGGCAGTGCCATATGTGGCCATTTGTAGTTTGTACCACGTGTGGCCCGCAAACACGCGACGACCACTTTCTATTTTATTTACTCCTCTGACTTATCCGTCCGCGTGGACGTTTTATATCTTCGAGGACAAATAAGTACTTTAAAGGTTTTTGTTGGAATTTAGTGAAAGTATGGAGTTCAATGAAACTAGTTCTCGGATTCATCCGAGATATTTTACTTGGTGTGGGTTGCAGTTAACTAAGTTTAACTTTCGTAGTTACGATAACGTCAAGATTTAGTAGGTACCTATCTAGTTATCTACGTAGAATCGCAACACCACTAAGGCCACTAAGATCAGCACCCTAATTGCGTAACACACTATTACTTTCAATTTGAATCATTTCGAAGCATATTGCTAATCCATTGCTCCATGTGTTCGAATAATGTGTCTGCTCAACAACGTAAATAACGCAATGAATGTTGTTGAACTGTCAAAATGAAACCCATTGCTACTGATAGTGTGTTACGCAATTAGGGTGCAAGCTCGTCTGTACACTCGTATTTCCCACAGTGCGCAGCTGAGACGTGGGCACTACGAGAGCTGGAAAAGATATTATAAAATTGAAAAAAAAAATGTTGTAAAATTTGTTAAAAATTCATACCGTCATATTGTGAGAGGAATCCTTCTTCTTTAAATTAAACTCAGTTATTAATGATGCTGCACTGTTAATTTATTTTAAAACACACATTACAAATAAACAGCTCCAAATAAAATCATATCGAAAATACTCTTTTACTAGACTACGTTCATTCCATTTTTGTACCAAAAACTACACTATAAGATTCTCTGTACTAAACTTAGTTGTTTTTTATTCAAACCGATTCCTAACAACATAAAAGTAGATCTACAAATGTGGAGAAGAATGCTTGGGGTTTGATGGATGGGATTCTGCACAAACGTCTCCACACTCCACGAACTCGGCATCAATCAGCGTCTATTAGCACTAGTACAGTCTCGAATACTGAAGTTCTTTGTCGTCTCAAGACGGAATAGTGACTCCATAGATCGTCTAGTGGTGCAAGGCAAAGTAGAAGGTAATATGCCATGCGAGAGGTCACCGATGAGGTAGAACGATCAAATTAAATCCGCGGTTGTAGGCCCCGTAAGGGCGCGTTCCCACTATGTCGTAACGATTAATTTATCGTTGGACGACTGTCGTCTCTAGCTGTTCCCATTAATACGATTGTTTGTCGTCCAATTTTTTTATCGTTTGGTGACTATCGTATCTAGCTGTTCCCATTGGATCGCGACGACATTTTATCGTTGATTTGCGGTCACGATTTAGTCGTAATTATTTTTTATCGTTTTACGACTGTCGTGCTAGCCGTTCCCACTGTCATGACAATCTGTTGTCACTGCAAAAAATGTTGTAGACGACAGTAAATCGTGTCGTTCTATATGTGAACACCTCCATTTAAACATATAAGCCACGACACTTAAAACTACACGGTTATCTGTCGTCACGACAAAGTGGGAACCCGCCCTTAATGAATGCGCCAGATTATCATGTAACAGAACCAGATGGAGAGAGATCGTGAGGCAAGCTACGAATACACCTGTGATTAGACACAATTCATCCAGACCACGACTGCTCTGTCAAGAGTGAAGAAGGAAAATCTATTTATCTAGGTAGAGAAAATAGAACAGCACAGAAAATGCAGAATCCACAGAAAACAATTGACAACGGTTACCTTTGGCCTACTTAGCAGCTAGTATCTACATATCTACCTTTTTTTTTGTTTTCGGGGGCAAATCATCAAAAGGCCGGGTGCCTTTTGATGATTTGCCCCCGCACTTCTGGGGAGGGAGATCGGGGCGTGTGGGATTTTTACCTCACTAAAACCACCCCGGTGATCACCAGCAGCACGTAGGGGTGGTCCCGGTGCCTCTTAAAAGACCAATTCCGGAACCTCCCCGTGCAACGCCTGTAAGGCACATCCCTGGGGAAACTGTAAAGGTACAAACTCCCCTGAGAATCGCTATGCAATCTTAGGTAGATTGCATAGCGATTCTCAGAGGACTCGCAAAATTGAATGCAAAACTCTATATCCAAACATGCTTCATTTAAATGTAAAACATTTGTGTAAATTAGCAGATATATTAGCTTTATAATTAACTAGCTGGGGTACTGGGCTTCGCTCAGGAACATTCCACAACATTCCAGAACATTCTGGAATGTTGTGGAATGCTCTCGAATACTCTCGAATGTTCTGGACTGTTCTAGAAATTTCTAGAAGGCGAAAATCTCAGCCCTTAAATCTTCAAAAGCATGCCCTTCTGGTAAAAACGGGAACCTTCTTCATGGACAGGAGATACAGGGTTACCACACCATATAACTCCCTTGATCGTACCGGGACTCATTTCTGGGTTTTAGCGGCACGCACATTGTACACTAGTTTTCTTTTATAATATATATTAATTATAATTAGAACATGAAGGAGGACTGGCCAGCGCTAATTGCAAGCAAGTTATAACGTCAATAAAAATTAAGGGTTTTTATGCCCGCGGTCAGTACCCACTATAATTATTATTAAAACTTACCTCTTTAAACAGTTCTTTACAACTTATAACATGAAACTCATAAAAGCCGTTCAATTACATACGAGAAGTTAGGATCTTATTTTTATCGCTATCAAGTTAAACTGCTTCGAAGAAATACTCTCTAAAGGGAACAGTATACGTATCTATAATGTTTACCATTCTCTAAGCCCACGTTTGGACGGACGTACAGACGCCAGCACATCAAGCTACCCGACTCAACTTTGAACCTTAAGCTTTAGCGATAAAGTTGAAAATCTATTAAAGACATGTGACAGATTGTAGTAGCTTGATGTGCTGATCTAACTCTCAGCTCTAAGCAGTGCGTTCAATATCCAGTCCCCAAAAAAATGCTGCGGGAAAAACGCGCTTGTGCGATCCTGGGTAAAGGAAACCGGACATGATTTTTAGTGCTACCGGTGTAGGTAGACGCCACCATATCAAGCTACTACAATCTGTCAACAGTTTTTAGACGCCAGCACATCAAGCTACCGGAAACTGTCAAATTTTCCTAATCAAAACTGAACCTTATGCTTTAGCTATAAAGTTGAAAATTTATTAATTTAATTTGACAGATTGTAGTAACTTGATGTGCTGGCGTCTGTACTTATATGTACTTTTAAAATCATCCATTAATTCTCAAGATCCTTGGATAGAACACCAGAAATTACATTCGAAAGTTTTTTTCTTATCAGCGGGGTCCTTTCTATCCTTAGTATTGAAATATGTAAGTAGTACGCCAGCACATCAAGCTACCCGAAACTGTCACATTTTCCCAATCAACTTTGAACCTTATGCTTTAGCTATAAAGTTAAAAATCTATTAAAGAAATCTGACAGATTGTAGTAGTTTGATGTGCTGGCGGCTGTACCTAGAGTTCAGGCGTCGAAAGAATGCGTTCTTGACACCTGTCAGTTTCATACAAACAAATACGTGTTTAACGAATTTAATCTTTACTACTTAGTTATTAGAGTCGTCGCAGTGACTGACGAAAATGTTCCTTCTACGTTTCAATAAATGTATATTCTACGGACTGGACCGCTAGTGTACATTCAACTGCACGTTACTGATATTGACAGCGTCTTATTTCCGTGGTAGTAACGGCGTATTTTGTAGTTCTAGTGTACAGTGGAGCGTACATAATTAAGTGGGTGGGTACTAATTTTAGTATCGTATAAATATCGAGACGGACGCTGAAAGCAATTTCCCTAGCTGCAATATTTATATCTTTGAACCTAATTGATATTTAACTGCTTGTTCTACTTAAATGTTCCGCAAGTAATCGGCTGTCTTCAGACTTTATGAATACTCCGCTATTCATAAAGTTCAATAACGGTTAGTAAAACTACTGTGCAGTAGTTTTACGAACCTGACTGAATGGGAGAGGGGAGTGGTCAATGATTACCTATAAATCATGAAATATTAGTTACTCATGCTCTTAAATTAATTTGCTTTAAGATTCTAAAACCCCAATCCTACTTGTTAGCGTGTCGGTGGTAAAAACTATTATGATAAGTAAATTTAGTTAATTTTTGTGACTTTTTTTAACTTAAGGCCCTTATTGGCCTCTAAAATAACTACCTATAGTAATAGTTTCCGCTCAGTGGAGACAAATAATAAAAAGTGCCTCCTTTTGCCCCGAATGACTCTATTGCTAATCTATTGCTTCATATCTTTGAAAACGTTTCTGCTCAACAATGTTAATAACGCAATGAATGTTGTTGAACTATCAAAATGAAAGCAATTGCTACTGATAGTGAATTACGCAATTATAACGCTGCATAAAGTTTCCTGGCAAGAGTGAAAAGTCACCATCCACTACTAGTAATGTACTAAATACCTTTTCACACCACCTGCTCGCTAACGTCCAATTAAGTATAATATGTCATTCAAACCCAACCTAATTGTAGTCATTTAAGCGGTTTAAGGCTAGAGCCTTAAACCGCTTAAATACTAAGCCGGGCATTAATATTGTACATACTAAACAGTATGAGCCGTTGAATTTGGAACGTCAACTGAGAAAACACGTGTGGAAACATTAACCAAAAACATTTTTTTTTACTCCATTGACGATATTGTTTAGTGTGTTTTTGATGAAAATAAATAAAAATAAAAAACCCAGAATAGTTTTTCATAAACTACTAATTGGTTTTTATTACCTCGCAGTAGGTGCGAAAAGTAAAGTATTCTCCGCGGGGATAAAGGTGTCTTCGTTTTGGGCGATTTTGAATCCCTCACTGCACTCAGGATTCTAGTCTTACCTCCCTCACTTCGCCCAAGAGTTAACTCAGAGCTCCCGCGCTACGCTCGTGATCCCTAGAATCCTTCGTTGCGTTCAGGATTCAGAATAGCGCCCACGACATTAAGACACTGTTGTATCCCCTTAGTGGATAATTTACTAATACGCAATCAAGTGAAGGAACATAATTTACCTCGAGTACAGACAGTGGCATTGCATGAAAGCCACATCAGACAAACTTTTTTATTTTTTAAAGGAACGAATAACAAAACTATTTGCACAAGATCTTCTTACACACTGGCAGTTACTGTCCTCATCTATAAATAGGTTACAGTGACGAGTGACGCGTCTGCAGGATACCTTGCACGCATGACTTGCTGAGAGGAATGAGGCGCAAAAAATAAGGCATGGTCATCGTTCGCAGTGGTCCTCGCGTTTTTATTGCACAGTACACTCCCGTGGTTAAGTTAAGTGGTACATATGCATCTAGGATATATATGTAAGCTAGTAGATTCTGTGTTACATAATAAAACCAGCCTATTATTATTCTACTGCAGGGCAAAGACCTATTCTCATACAGAGAAGGCACGAGCATTGATCACTACGCTTGCTCAAGACGGTTTGGCGACATAGATTTCCTAAATTATATACATTGTTTCCAAATCCGATTGAGAAATTAGATCATGTTCTAATTCTTTATAGTATCTGGCCATGTATTTTAACCCTTAACTCAAGGGCGGATCCAGCTTTGGCGCCAGGAGGGGGTCACATAGTCGTGGTCAAGTCAAGAACTTATAATTTAATTTTGATAACAATAGATACAAGTAAAAAGTAGGTATTTTATTAATGTACGTAAGTACTGTACTTAAAAATATTTAATGTGGCGCTGTAAAATTCAAATTTTCGATGCGTTCGTTAATCAAACGTAGGTAAACGTTTGGGCGTTTGCCATCATACAAAGTTATTATATTATTAATTAAATTGTAAGTTCCGGAAGTAACTGGCACCTTACACTTGTACAATAAGTTATAGTTCGCGCACTTGAAGTAGTTAGAGTTAGTTTAGGTGAGTTGACGGAAACCACGGATTTTAGTAACACTCAAAGGTTTATTAAGTAGCCCTATAAATAAAATCATTATGTTCAATTAGTGGTCCACCTAAGTCCTGGAACCATTTAGAAAAAAAAAGAAGTATTTTTATGAATATATTTTTTTTAAATATTTTTTCCTTACTATAGAGCTAATGTTATGTCCAAATAAATTTAATTTGCTTAAAAAGTAAAAATCATGCAATTAAGGGTTAAATCGTTTTATTTATCAATATAAACCATGCTTTGTTTAGACGAATGCAAAGTTCAATTTCAAGTCTGAAATACTTGCACAGAGTTAATAAATAGTCTCTGAAAAGCGAGAGTGTGGCACCGTTTTAGTAATTTGCAGGTAAGTATTATTCATTTCTAAAAATAAATCTTTCAGTTAAGTACACGCAACAGAAGATGCACTTTCTTACACAGTTTCGTGGGTACCTGTCATCATAAACATATACGTGAAAAATCTTTAACGAGTTAATAAGACAAGGGGTCTTTTCAACAATATTCTAATACTAATTCTTCTTTTACGAAATAAATAGCGTACTTTCACACATGCTTTCGTGAAGAACATTAAAATTCTGCGACAATAAGACACATTGAGCTTCGATTTCACAATATTTAGGTTTTTTTTTAAGCAAGGAGAATAAATATGTATGAATATATCCTACTGAAGCTTTGGTTTTCTAAGAAAGCGGTGAACGGCCACACAATAAGGGGTGTCCAAATACAGAACGTTTTGACACCTTAATGTCAAATACTGGTGGAAATGAAAGATTTGACGGCCGTTATAATATGACGGAGCCGCTTTAATAGGAAACCAAAGCTTTACTGCCTAAACTTTCAGACACTTGCATTAAGTTAAAATAAAATCACGCATGTCCAAAATCTTTTTGTTTGTTTATATATTCTATAATACTCGGACAACACACATTTATTTTTAATTTAATGGCAGAGAAATGAAAGTTTATTTCTGTTAGTGAAAGGATTATCTACCGGTAGCTTTTACTTGAACGTTTTGATGGCACCTGACCACTTGTCTAAGTCGGTATAAAGGAAAGGGAATTAGCACTAGCAGTGCAAAATGGAATAGAGAAAAGTACCTTGCCGTGTCGTAATCCCATTAGTCAGTTGAGAGATGTTCTTAAGACTTACGTGGGTTTACTTCCGATAAGTAATTGGTAAATATTTGCCATTTACGGGGTTTTGTACTTCCTTATTGATTACTTACAATGATTTCTCATAATCATTCTTAGAGGGCTCGTTATTTCACGCTGGAACTAATATAATATAACATACAACTTGTTTCTTTACGTAATACATGCTATTTTGTTTTATTTGAACGTTTTCCTGTTAAGGGTCATTTGTCATTAAATGAGGAAACCAGTGTTTTGATGAAACGTCAAACTGTCCGATGAAAGTGAAGATTATTAAAATGTATTTATCTCGACTTTCAGCAAAATGAAAGTAGTGAAACATGGTATCTTCCCTAAAATGTCAGAAACACCATTACCAAATAGTTTGTTTTTAGGGTTCACCTCAAAAGGGAAAACGGAAAACCTTATAAGATCACTTCTTCGTCCGTCTGTCTGTCCGTCTGTCAATACCCTTTTTCTCAACGCGTGGAGTTATCAAGTTGAAATTAATCACTACATAGTATAAAACAAAGTCGCTTCCGTCTGTCTGTCCCTATATATGCTTAGATCTTTAAAACTACGTAACGGATTTTGATGCGGTTTTTTTTAATAGATAGAGTGATTCAAGAGGCAGGTTTATATGTATAATACATGCATAATTTAGTAGAGAAACACTGATCATTTTAGAGGTTTCTAATGTGATGTCGTAAATAAACACTTTTTTGCGTTTACATTGCAAACGCTGGCTGAATCCTACGAGATAGATCAAAATAATGTACTACAGTATTGTACACCTTAAAAAGGTCTACAAAAAGTCTACAATGGTATATGTCTATCTCTTAGGGATAACCCACAATAACGATTTTTTATCCAATACTTTTTACGAGAAATAATGGCTCTAAAATTATCAGTGTTTCTCTACTATATTATGCATGTATTATACATATAAACCTTCCTCTTGAATAACTCTTATCTATAAAAAAAACCGCATCAAAATCCGTCGCGCAGTTTTCAAGATCTAAGCATACATAGAGACAGAAAGACAGCGGGAAGCGACTTTGTTTAATACTATGTAGTGATCAGTATTGCACCCGTGCGAAGCCGGGGCGGGTCGCTAGTATTAAATATTCAAGGCTGCAGTTCCTTGAGGCAGTGAAAAATCAAACTTCTAATTCAACGCAATCAAAAGATACGGGCGTTTATGTTCCGTTTATGCCGCATATTTTGACACTCGCAAGGAAATCAAAACCTATAGAGTACTTCTCGTTTACCTAGAATCACGAAATTTGGCAATAAGCAATGTCATGTAGCACAAGTAAAGGCAAAAAAATCCGAAAACCGTAAATTTGAAGTTACATATCTACAAAGTACGGATGTGGCAAGTCCGGCTTGCATTTGACGGGTTTTTATGTCGTGGGCTTACTGTACCTACAATTGGAAAGTTTATAACAAACAAGGCAATAAAAGTCCATGCTTTCAAGGCTATCAGAGAAGGTAAAAGTGCGTTAAAGAGAGCTCGTACTACACAAAACATGATGTCGCACTGTACCGTAGTCGGTGAGAAAGTAGGAATCTCTACTTTGCGCTTGATATCAGAGATATCAGAATATAATCTTCGTCTGAATTTTAAACATAACAAAACGTCAAACTGTCTTTCCGTAAGGAATAGGAAAAGTTGTAGGTATAAACTTATTTCCACACTTCGCCAGGTGTGTGTTATAGTTTTGTGAGACGAGGGCATGAGTTTTGCCAATTTATTGAACTAATGTAATTGGCGGATAGCTGTTTTATGTTTT
The DNA here is from genome assembly GCA_949629135.1 of Eremobia ochroleuca. Classification (NCBI taxonomy): domain Eukaryota; kingdom Metazoa; phylum Arthropoda; class Insecta; order Lepidoptera; family Noctuidae; genus Eremobia; species Eremobia ochroleuca. The sequence continues at coordinate 7,820,370 of OX451400.1, read as the reverse complement.
TTGTTTAGCATATTCTGTCTCACTGCAGGACAAAGGCATCCCCCAAGTCCTTCTAGGAACTCTTTTCCCAGGACACCTCGAACGAGCCCTCGCGGTACGCGTCCAGGTCATCTCGCTCTATGTTAAATTAAAATATCTAAATAATTAAATTTATAGTTCCATGTTATGAAATGAAACTATCTATTTGCCATTAACTCGGGATTGAAAACTTCCTAGAAGCATCGTCCACACGGTCTGAACCCAGGAACAGTTCATCTGTCGCGCTTGCAACCATAACACGGACAAGACAGTAACTATGTACAGACGCCAGCACATCAAGCTACCCGAAACTGTCACATTTTACCAATCAACTTTGAACCTTATGCTTAAGCGATAAAGTTGAAAATCTATTAAAGAAATGTGACAGATTGTAGTAGCTTGATGTGCTGGCGTCTGTACATACTGGCCCTGGTACCGCGCAGGCTTTTTTTTTAAATGAGTCATTCCTTGAAGATATAAAGACAACTACAATGGAGATTAGTTTATCGAAACCGGCTTCAATGTCAAGAAATTGGATTTCCTTATTCTCCATGTTCCTTTCAGTCGATATTTTGCAACTCAAAGCCTAGATTGGGCTTAGAACGCTACGAGTAGTCGATGGAATCGAACGATTACTCGAGTTGCGAAATCGATTTATCCTCGAGCCTTTCAAGGAGCGCTAATCTCACAATCGCTATTTTCAATTATCGTACCAATTAGAAAGATGGTTTATTACGTTTAAAAACCACTTATTACCGCTATGAAATCACTAGTATCGTATAACGAAGTGACGAAGTTGTCTGCAGCTAATAATGACATCCGTGTGAACCAAGGAGACAATCGTTTTATTTGCGTCTTTATTATTTTCTTTTCGATATGTAAACAGTTTTATATTAGTTGGCATACAAATCTAGTATAAACTGGTCAATGATTAGGTATCTGTAAATGGTAAAATAAGGGACTGTCTTGAGTTCTTGACCACGAGTCTTAAAAGTCCTGATCACCGGATGGCTCAATCTGCCTCTTGGCTGGATAATGATTTGCTCCGAGAAACGTTTTTTTTTTTTGTAAAAAAAAAAAACTCCGTGCCTTCATGTCGTGGGATCTGTAGGTAATTGCTATTTAATCCAGCTTTAAGCTTCTAGGGAATAATTTCGTAATAACCATCAATATCAGACATACTACATTAACAGATTTATGGTCGATGTAAGTTTTTGCCCATAGAATGTTCGTGCATGTGAGCTTTGTGTCTTTAAACGCACTTACAGCTGGAAGGAGATACCGTTCAGCGCAGCGTTTTAACACAAAAATAAACTTTACCTTTTTAAAGTTGATTAGAAGGAGAATTCAGCTGCCCCTTTCAGTTTCTAACATGTAAGAAGACCAGTTACCCTATACTTCTTATTCTGATCATTATGTATTTGCATTGTTTCAGGACGAGTGAGCTAGTGGCGCTGGTGGCAGTATCATGCACACTATTCCTGTTCCTCCACACTCGAGACCTGAGCACCAAGCTGCGCCGCATGGAGGGCAGGCTCAACGATGACGTCACCGCCTTCAACCATCTCACTGACAGTCAGTATCTATATTCATCATGCAGCAGCTTAATAGTGAAACACACAATCAAAAACTCTTTCATTAAAACAATAAGAATTTCGTTAATTAGTTAGTTTAACAGACGAATTATTCAAGATGTTACTTTTGAATTTATATCTGACTTATTTACGGAGACATGTCTATCGGTTTGCATGTCATATAAGTTAGGTTTCGTTGTATCGTCCGAATGTTGATCAGAACCCGAGCCCAAGTGACGTCAAATTAAATTATGTGTAAGTATTTATAGTCTGTAATTAACTTTAGAAAGCAGGTTTTTAACGATAGAAAGACCGTACCTAATTGAAAACTAACAATGACTAATTGTTTTGAGTTTTTAAGTTGTTCCAATATGCTTTACTTAGCCAACGAGTCTTATAATCTAGCAAATAGTTCAGACCATATTGAAGATATTAACTAGGAAATGACTTAATCATTTCTCGATTCCATCTAGATACAAGCTAATTGAACCGAGGATCTGTAGCGGTGCGTTTGAGCTTCTAATGATCAATGATCATTGATCAAAGTGTCAGTTGGAACACGTTGATCACATTCAACTGAATCGAATCAATGCAAATGGGAGTCGGTTTCAACGCCCGGCTAGCTCATAATGGTTGTTGTGGAGTTGCCACCTTTTTTCTTCAGCCCAATTGTCTATGCGCATATTTAAAGATTATATCCGCGAGGTAATTACGTAGCACACATAAAATGACAATTGATCGCATTTTCTTTCATTTTGACAGTTCAAGCACGATCATTGCTTTATTTACGTTTTTGAACGGACGAATTTATTAAACCTATGGGCCGGTTTTTTGATCCGTAGTTAACTCAACCAATTGTTAAAAATAGTAACTAATGGTTAAATTTTGTCGAAACGTGATGTCATTTTGCCAAAATTTCTAAAAAACCGGATCAAAAAACCGGCCCTAAGAAGCAATGGATATATCCTTCAAAACACTCGGATTGCGATTGAAACTGTGTTACGAAATTAGAATGCAGTTGTCACTTTTAGGCTTCGGAGATGTTTGTATCACAACTGGGTCCAACAGTCGTGCTTTCCGTGTACATATCGTATACTTAATATGTCCTCTACAACAAAAGCTCAATCTCATCATAGGCTGTTGAGATTGAGCTTATTTCGTAGATATTTCGATTCGGCAACAGATCGTCAAACTTGATAAAGCAAGTGCCCCGGCCAATATACAGTGCGGAGTACCTCAGGGATCGGTCGTGTGTACTTTGCTTTTCCTCATAATTATATATTAATGATTTTAGTACCGCTGGAGTGACTGGACACATATCACTGTATGCAGACGACACATGTATTTTTTATATTGGTGTTTCCGTCACTGATAAGAAGCATCAGAAAGTTCATAATGTTTTGAATGTATGGCTTAGTCAAAACCTTCGGACTATGAATGTTAGTAAAACCGCCTACATAATGTTCACTGCAAAGATAAGAAAATACCATCATTCCCAAAACTCACAGTAAATAACCATCCGTTACGAAGATCAACGCATGAAAAGTATTTGTGCTTAATTGTGGACAGTAAGTTGGCATTAAGAGCGCATATTGACTACGTAAGATCTCGAATACTCCCACTAATCGAAGCCATACGTAACATTGTAAAATGCGTAGCCTACAAGCTAAGACATAATATTTACAACACGCTAGTCAAGCCACATCTGGAATATCTGATCCAACTATGAGGACAAGCTGCAAAAACAAATCAACAACACCTACAAAGAACACAAAATGAAATCATCAAAGTCCTCTTCAATTACAATTACTATACTCCTACAGAATTACTCTAAAACAAAAAAAAAAACAAAATTACTTAGCCTACAACAATTGCATACATACCGTACATGCATGACTATCCGAAAGATCCTTAAGACCAACATACACACAAATATTTCATTTACACAAAATTCTCATAGATATAATACCCGTAATCAAATCAATCGTAGACATACGTTTAGCTTGAACTGTTTCGTATTTTATTTAGACTTAAGCACAAACTTGCGTATATGTATATATTTTTTAATATAGTTAAGTTTTTATTTAAATGAACTTTAATTTGTTCTTAGAGAAATAAATTTCTTCAAACCGAATATTTACGTTGAATCTTTTTGCCATAATAGCTCCTTGTTGTGATGCGCTTCCGGCAGTTTAGATTCGTCTAAAATACACACTTCCTATTCCTATAATTCTCACAGTTAATATTCTAAATAGCTCTATTGTTCTTACTCTAATAACTGCAAAAAGTCGTACAAAACTATAAATTATTTTATCTCAACACTGCTTCGTAATCGTGTTCAAAGTCTGAGATGTATTAGATAACGATACACGACATGAAATTCAATTTATTTTATGTGTTAGGTCGTAACAAGGGAGTATCTCCGGCATTCTCCGGAGATTCTGACAGCCCGTGAAATGAGCAACAGCGGGTAATAATATAATAAAGATATATTAATTAAATGACCGTCCGTGCGTGATTGTACGCCATCGTAAAGCCTCTCTTACACGGCGCTGCTTCGAAGTTAATCATGTTTGACACTAGACAAGAAAATGTTTTTAATAATTCATTTAGTTTAAGTCACGAACCTGTTTGTTTTCGAAAATGATAACAATTTCCAAGTTGTTTGTATTTTTATGTCTATACTTGGCTACATAGAACGAAGAAAATATCATGAGGAAAGTTTTAAGTATGAATTTCGATAGTTATAAGAGTAGGGGAAGACCAAAGAAACGATTGATGGACTGTGTGTGGATATGGTTAGAAAGAGGGTGACTGCGGAGATGACGACTAATAGAGAAGTATGGAAGAAAAAGATATGTTGCATGTCTTTTTCTTCCATACTTCCATGACATGTCGCCGATCCCAAATAAATTGGGATAGGGGCAGGAGAATAATTATACCAATACCCGTGCACTTGATGATAATCTTATGACTGCGCCAGTCAGCTGTGTTCGCGTATCTGAATTTTAGGGTAAAGATGTTTAAAGTTTTTCCCATCGATACCCTAAGAAGAAGAATACAATACTTACCTATTGGTATTCAGCTGGATCAGGTTAGTGTTAAACTGAAAGCCGACATCAACTTAAATCGATACAACATCGTTTTTAGTATACTGCAAACCTGAATATAGTTTGTTCAGAATAAGTAACTGAATCGATTGCAACAGTTTTTGCACCATGTTATATTTTGTCTCAAAAATATTTAAAAATGGTAACAAGTTGGACACCGAGCGACACTAAGTACATATCCGCAATCATATAAGCACAACACAGGTCACAGCCCGTCGGCCGGTGGCGCGTGTTAAGTGGTAACCAACTTTTTGTACGGACAATCAGGTAACATAACAAGCTTATAACTTCGTGATTTTTCATGATACAGTTTTGAAATTTTGTACATACCTAGATTCTTTACATCAAAATACGTGTACACGTGTTTCGGGTTTGCCATATACTAAAAATAATGTTCTATATAATTAATTGGGACAAAAACTAGGGAGTTGATGACTTGGCTAGTTACAGGCCTCTCTGAAGTCATCTACGTCAGATAACGTAGTCCACATTGCATTTAGCAGTAGCTAAATATTTATAGGTATGCAGCCGCATGAGATGGAGATAACTGCCTGCCTCATCTGCCTAGCCTTTTCCCAACTATGTTGGGGTCGGCTTCCAGTCTAACCGGATGCAGCTGAATACCAGTATTTTTTTGATGGAGATAACTGCATCATACATAAATATTAAAGAAAGCCCAGGGCCCTCAGGATGACTAAGTATTGAAATCGAAGGATTTGAATTTCGATGCGCGTGCGCATTTCCTTACAGAGGCGAAATACTGCATAGCATGACAAGCAGTGACATGGTGTGCTAGTTTTAACCTCGTAACGCCCAATGTACAATGTATTGAACAAAGTGACATACAATATTACCTGTATTACACATTGCAAACATGCATTTAAATTAATTAATGTACATTGGGCGTTTAGGAGAAGGTTTTGTTTTTAGTCTGGGCCGGAATGCCGTATGTAGCTTTGTTCAATACATTATACATTGAGCGTTTAGCTCATCTTGCGAAATTTAGCTTGGGCGTTACGAGGTTAATGGAGTTGAAAATAAAAAGAACTCGCCAACGTCAACGTCAGTCGGTAGGTAGGTACATTATTGTTAGCCCCAGCTGATACGCACATCAAAGTGTACGCGCTCTCATTCAGATTTAACTGTATACCTTCCGCGATAACCATCTAGTGACAAATGAAATATTTCCATACCGTTAATAATGACATCAAAGTTTATTTTAAAGATTATTAGTTTTGAATGAAGCAATTAGCCAAATTGCTAATTCTTTAATTAAGTTTTTCTGACATATTTGGGTAGCCATTAAAAAGTTATATCAAGATGCTTTAGAAAAATAGAAAATTTGCGAAAGTGAGCAATTTCTTTGTATACAAAACACACGAAACATTATTTTGTAACAAATCACCTGTATACCTACATTCTATGCAAATAAACATTTTGTATTCTATGCCATACAAACAAATGAAGGCTTAATTTTGTCAATTTGCCTCATAAATAAGTCATTTCTCTCTAAATTCATACATAAAGTTTTATTACGTAATATTGTGTACCGATATCAATACGATGTTTACGCTAGCGTGCTCGTAGTAACACAGCCATTCAAAGAGCAAACAAAGAAAATGAGGCTAAATTCGAAAATTGTTACCATCGTCAAAAAATCGCGTGACGTTATTTCACTATGCATAATGCTGGCCTATGGTCTGTGGCGTGCCCCTGACGGGGCTATCGCGAGAAGCTATTCGAACTTTCACTGGTAAAAAAAAAGAAAAAGAAATTATGGTGTCTCAGTCGTGATCCACTACGATACCGTTCACTGACTTAACTTACTACTATTTTTCTTTCACCGAGCCCTGGCCACTGTGGTTGCGGTTTTTAAGTAAAAGGTTGACTATATTCACGCAGCCTGTTCCGTTCCAATGACTTATTCGACCAGTTACACAATTCACTTAATTGCATTTATTTGCATCTTATTCCGGCAAAACGCGTGCGTTAATGACCTGCCATAAATTAAATGCATCATTCCTTTTTTAAATGCTAAAAGATGGTTTAAATTCTCCGTTATAGCCGCAGGGTGGTATTAGTGGATGTTCTCACGTGGTCTGGGTAACCGCAGAATGCCATGAGATGGACATGCGCATGCGCACCGCACGTACAAACGTCGCAACACTTCCTCATTGACTGCTCCCGATTGCGACGATTAAATTACAAGAACAAGTGTATAGCATAAGCTCTTTATTTACAGTAAGAGTATGGAAGAGCGATGTAACGTTACATGCGTCAATTCAAGATACCAAGGTAATTGCATACGTATGAGAAAACGATGTATTTAACATCTGTTTAGGTACGAGTATCTATCGGCACACTGTACAGTATTTTTTTAAGGTTGAAGCACCATGGTATCGCTCAAAATTAAATTTTTTTCTTACGTTTTTTGCAATTTGCATGTCAGTGTCATGTTGATTAACGAATACTAAATGAAAAACGTTTCACGACGTAGTGTCTACTCACGCCGGTCGACGTAGTACTCGTGCACGAACGGTTTACGTGGGTACGTATCAAAATCCCGAAAGTTGATAATACCCATGATTGAAATACCGACGTCCATAACACCGAAATTCAAAATACCGAAAGTTTTAAATGTCGATAGTCGTTATTTCGAAACACAAAATACCGATGTTCAAATGCCCGAAAGGACGAAATCCCGAATGGATGAAATCCCGAATGGACGAAATAGCGCAGGGCACCCCGAGGTTAGGTTTGGTTAGGTTACTTTAAACCCTTTATACAGAAATAGGAGCCCCGCGAAGCGGGGCTTCGTCAACATAGGAGACAAGAGCGAGCGAAGGGCTGCTCCGGGTTTTTAAACTTCGGAATTTTAAACTTTCGGGCAAATGAACTTTCGGGATTTTAAACTTTCGACCAAACAACCATTCGGCGTTTCAATTTTCGGGATTTCGTCCATTGGTATTTTAAAATTCGGTATTTTAAAATTCGGTCATTTAAAATTCGGGATTTTGATCCGTACTCGTTTACGTGTGTGTGTGAGTGACTGAGATAGCAATATGAAACTACCCACAAAATACTCTTGTTACGACAGTAATAATAATAATAATAATAATAATAATAATTTTTTATTGATATAATACAGTTGTTACATAGTTTATTGAAGCCCTGACTCCTGAGCTAGGTAGAAACCTGTGTTACAGGAGCCAGTGTCTTCGCCCATTTGTGGTTCATGTATTAACAATGTGCAATAAAACAATAAAAATATAAAAAAATACAGAAAAAAGCTTAAAATATAACAAGGAAACGAAATTTAAGATGCAGACGTACTCTGGTAGGTATACAAAATCTTTGTGTGTTTGTGTGTAAGGGAGTGAGGGTGTGTATGTGTGTGTAAGGGAGTGAGGGTGTGTATGTGTATGTGGGTGAGTGTAGATTGTTTTACGAATACTGGTATTGTAATAGATCTTCCGTCTGGTGGTAATCAAGTGTTTGAAGCCATTCGGAGATTTTTAATTTAATTTCTTTAGTTGTGAACGGATTAATGTTAAGGGTATTGTTTAATTTATTGTAGATGTAATTAGTAATAAATATGAAATTGCTCACAATATGACAGTGGATACTGCTCTTTATAATACTTATATGAAAAATTATCGTTGGACGACGTACTGCCAATAGGTACTCTTAAAAATAAGTGACATGTCTTTCGACTTACTGTCATAACCATAGACATATATATATGGACTGGAAATACCTACGAAAAAAGGGTGCCTACCTACAACTCATATTGTCTCAAAAAATGGCTGCCATTGCTAGGGTTGTATCAATCAAGGAACATTGGTGTTACTATAAAGAGTATCGATACTAAATACGAGTCGTACTAGTTATCACGTTTGGATCATAATATAGTATACTAACTTATAGTCCGTTCTAACTAAGGTTGCCTACTTTATAGTAACGTATCCTAGTTTATTTTCGATAAACATACTTTATAATTAGTACTCATAGCACAAGCTCTGCTTAGTTTGGGACTAGATGGCGTTGTGTGAAAGTTGTGGAATATGATTTATTTATTTATTATTATTTTTATATATGTAATTAATATATATCTATTTATTTATTTCAGGCTAAATGGCCAGGCTATTATTAATCAATCATTTTAATACACATTTACCAAAAATGCTGTGGGAACAGAGTTATCATGTAATCTCATTACATCAAGGTGTTCTATTGAAACAGCTTTCTTCAAAGTGAAGTGAACAGAGGTACCATTCTTTATGTCGGGGATTAATATTTTCTTCACCAATAGTCTCTAACCACTTTTTCTTTAGTCCTTCCTTTTTAGGAAACCTATAAAAAGTGCAAGTATTTTTATCAATAAATAATTTTGGTTACAGCTATATTATATTAGCATATGAAACTAAAATCAATAGGAAACGTCAGAAGCTATGTGCACGGTTCCAATTGGTGGTTTCTATGGAGAAGAGTCGGCAAGAAACTCCACGGTTACTCAAAATAATTGGCTTTTACAATGTTAATAGGTAGGGGAGGACAGTGTAGGCCTGTCAACAAGTACCAGGTACTTAAAAAAATAGAAGACATTGTAAAAGCCAATTGTTTTTAAAAGAGTAACCGTGGAGTTTCTCGCTGGTTCTTCTGCATAGGAAACCACCATTTGGAAACGTGCATCTAGCTTCTGACGTTTCATAAGTGCCCATGTAGGTTTATGTGAAAGAAAATATTTTGATTTTGGTGCTGTGAACCACGGGCCGGACCTAGCAAGGTCAATCGGAGCTAATAAGACGCAGGACTATTTATGTTAACATAGCAGAATATACCGATATCGTTCCAGCGGAGGAACTAGTTCCGGAAACTATTAGGCAACGGTACAACACTATTCTATTATGACATATTATTGTAAACAAACGAATGAATTAACAAAATAATAAAAAGGTCTGTTATACGGAAATTCACCCAAATATCAATACTTTAGCCATGAATTCATGATCGCGTTACAATTATATCATCGAATGTCTATTATTGTATGTGTTATTGCATGAAAACCGGCTACTAACCTGTGCAAAGAAAGTTGAGGTTGATTTTCATTCTTCCTTGCACCACACTTCACAATACAATACACAGGCATGTTGAATTGCTGTTTTTCAACATTTCCATGCAGTTTTAAAGGTAAAGTCCTCGTAATTTTCTCGCAAATCTCAATAATACAAAAAATAAACAACCATTTGACAGCTGAACTACCACGAAACTTGGCGACAAAGATGGCTGCTCTGGCACCTACCTACAACCGTGTATAGAATAACAGGGCATCTCCTGTTATATCCCATCTCAATGGTCATAACGCACTATTTTAATTTCCCGCCTAACGACGTACTGTCAGCGAACGTGTTAAAATATGATTTGCGAGCGTAACAAATATAACTGTCATCATCATATGCCTAGCCTTTTCCCAACTATGTTGGGGTCGGCTTCCAGTCTAACTGGATGCAGCTGAATACCAGTATTTTACATGGAGCGACTGCCTATTTGACCTCCACAACCCACTTACTGGGTAATACGATACCCCTTGGTAAGACTGGTTGTCAGACTTTCGGACTTCTGACTACCCGTAACAACTGTGATCTTTGCATAGTCATAGTCATCGTAATTTATTCATAAACAAGTATAATTTGTATCTGAATTTGCTCACAAAATTACATAATTATAGCATACAGTCATACATTAAACTAAATTACATTTGAATTTTATAAATAACACCATTAATTTACCAGTAAATTAAACAATATGACGAACACCTTACAATTTAAAATAATAACAATAAAATTATTAACTAAAGATAAATCAGCATACATTGATCAAATTAATTAAAACTAATAATATTAAATTTATAGTTAAATCAATAAATTAGAATGAACAAAATCCAATACAATTTAAGAACCCATGATAATCTCAATAAAATTACAATTCATTATAATTACAGTTCTTCTACAGCATATAGACACTTATTCAATAGATGATCTACGAATGACAGCCGGGGCCAACGGCTTAACGTGCTTTCCGAGGCACGGAGGGGTCTCGGTATGTAAAGATGGTCACCTATCCACAGACCAACCGCGGCAAGCGTAGCTTAACCTGATCGATCGACTGGTACGGCTTTTATTATTTAGCCATGGGCCCCTCGGAACAAATATGACTACAGAATTATAAAATCATTAAAATTATGAAACAACCCTCTAAGTTCATAAAATCCTATTGAACGACTATATCATGAAATACAGACAATTTCGCGGGCTACAGCATCTTCCTTAACCCTAATCTGTGGTTTGAACGGGTGGATGCAGGCTTTGGCAGGAACCGATCATCTAAACAATAAAATGTACAGACGCCAGCACATCAAGCTACCCGTAAGGGCGCGTTGCGACTATGTCGTAACGATTAATTTATCGTTGGACGACTGTCTTCTCTCGATTGTTTGTCGTCAAATTTTTTTTATCGTTTCTACGACTAGCGACTATCGTATCTAGCTGTTCCCATTGAATCGCGACGACATTTTATCGTTGATTTGCGGTCACGATTTAGTCGTAATGATTTTTTATCGTTTTACTGTCGTGCTAGCCGTTCCCACTGTAATGACAATCTGTTGTCACTGCAAAAAATGTTGTAGACGACAGTAAATCGTGTCGTTCTCTATGTGAATACCTCCATTTAAACATGTAAGCCACGACACTTAAAACTACACGATTATCTGTCGTCACGACAAAGTGTGAACGCGCCCTAACTGGCAAAGTTTCCCAATCAACTTTGAACCTTATACTTCAACAATAAAGTTGAAAATCTATTGAATAAATTTGACAGATTGTAGTAGCTTGATGTGCTGGCGTCTGTACATACCAGCCGTTCGATTCTGGAACCATCTCACCATGAAAGTTTGTGTGAAGTGAGCGTGGAGTGAGCTGTCATTCGCTAGGGACTAACACTATAAAGTGCTCACTTCACTTATGATTTCACGGTGAGATTTTTACAGAATCGACCGGCTGGTATTAATTTATATACATGATACAGGCAGAATAGGCCCTTATTTGTTGTTATAAAATACAGTTACCGTCTATATCTACATAATTACAGTAATGTTAACATTAGCGTATGCCTAATAGTTATTAAATTATCGTATACACCATACTTATCGCTTGTACGCGGCAATTATTAGATGATTGCTGCGGAGGCACAGGTACTGTTTGTATCGCAGTGAAAATTGCTGCTTTTGGTAGTTTTTACCCTATGATTGTGTTGTATAACACGGGTCATTATGTTAATGAATGCGGTTTGCTGGAGCGAGCAAGTACCGGCAACTGCTGACCAAACCGTGAAAGGTTCTTGTACTGAGAACCTTTTAGAGTTTGTAGTCGAGCTTGAACAAATAAGGGGACGGGTTCGTGTGGTTTATTTGATACTAGCGACCCGCCCCGGCTTCGCACGGGTGCAATGGAGAAACTGATAATTTTAGAGCCATTATTTCTCGTAAAAAGTATAAGATAAAAATGGTTATTGTGGGTTATCCCTAAGAGATAGACATATACCATCGCGGACTTTTTTGTAGACCTTTTTAAGGTGTACAATAATGTAGTACATTATTTTGATCTATCTTGACGGGTTCAGCCAGCGTTTGCAATGTAAGCGCAAAAAAATGTGTTTATTTACGACATTACGTTAGAAACCTCTAAAATTATCAGTGTTCCTCTACTATATTATGCATGTATTATACATATAAACCTTCCTCTTGAATCACTCTATCTATCAAGAAAAATCGCATCAAAATCCGTTCCGTAGATTTAAAGATCTAAGCATATATAGGGACAGACGACAGGGAAGCGACTTTGTTTTATACTATGTAGTGATTTAGTTCGCTTTGAGCTTTTGGTATCAATAGTACCTTTGCTTAGTTTTGTGAATAGAAACTCTATGCGAAATATTTTTAAAGCTCTTTTGGGATACAAAGGCTTTCAAACTTGTTACTTAAACTCCGATTAGAATTTAAAATAGAAATTCAGAATTATTTTTGTATAAACACCAATCCATAATGAAATTATTACTGATCGACTGGACTGGAATCACTGTAAATTAAGGTACATTGTGGGCTGATTAGAGGGGCCCGTTAAACTACGCTTGCCGCGGTTTGTCTGTGGATGGGTGACCATCTTTACATATCGAGACCCCACCGTGCCTCGGAAAGCATGTTAAGCCGTGGGTCCCGCTTGTCATTCGTGGGTCTTTGACAGTCTTTACGGGTAGTCAGAATCCCGAAATTCTGACATCCAGTCTTACCTACTGGGCATCGTATTACTCAGTAACTGGGTTGTGGAGTCGCTCCATGTAAAATACAGGTATTCAGCTGCATCTGGTTAGACTGGAAGCTGACCCCAACATAGTTGGGAAAAGGATTGGCAGATGATGATTATGATGATGGGCTGATTCTGTTTGTTATGTATGTATGTGTCTTAAATCAATGTGTAACAATGAAGGAACACCAAATACTTACAGTTTACATTTTACTACATGCACAATATGATCCCTATTATAAGATATTGAGGTGATATAATCCTTTTTATCACCTGGCGTCTTGTCTAATTAAAACGATACGGATTTATGTGAGACAAAATAGTCTAGATAAACAACTTGCCTGATAAGCACAAATGATCCCCATCAGATGATATTATACCAGCTTATTTAGTTTATGCATTTTTCACTGGCCCTTGTGCCCTTTTGTATAAGTACTAACGTGCTTTTTAAGAGTATAGGTATGCATGTTGCTTTGAAATATTTCTAGCAACAGTCAATATTGACAGGTCAGTGGCTTGGTGATAAAAAGAAAGCAGGAAACCAGGGAAGTTGGGATAAACCCCTGTGACAAAACTGTATAATGTGCTTGTCAAGTAGGAGCGTTCATAGTTCATGTCAAATAGTGCTGAGATGCTCATACGCAAGACCTTTTGCCCGCAAGTTCAGCGCTTTAGCCATTCAGCTATCGCAGTTTCCATTCGATTCATGTTTCCCAATTTCCTTATCGTGATACTGATAGCTATACAACATCTGTGAGCATACAATGTAATATTACTCAGTAGGTAGAGGTACCTCGTTGAACATTATAGGGGAAAGGACGGAAACGAACATATCATCTATTTGTAACGGGTCATAATCACCGATCAGGTGCCTGGGAAGTCAGTAATCGGCCGATAATGAAGACGAGATTTACATTGACGTACTTACATACTCTCAGAATTAAATTGTTTTATTAAGGACTTGAGAATGTGCCTAGTTAATTGAACAATGTACTTGATTTTAAGATAAACACTTAGTACGGAGGTCAGTTTGAATTACTCTCTAACAACCATATTTCTAGACACGACATGAGATCTACTTTTTTGTTTTGTTATTTAAATCTTTCTTTTCTTTATACGTATATTTTTTTATTCTTGAGGTGGTTATTGCGATGCTAAAAATAAATGTTTTTTTTTTTTAACAAAAGAATAAGCATAGGTATCAGAAGATGAGTATTCTTAAGGCGCGGTAAGAACCGAATTTTTAGGCAATTGACAATAGCGCATCGCGACAACAAACGGTTTAAAACCGCGATGTGTTTGATGCTGGTTGACTCGAATGACCACCAAAATAAAATCAATTTAACATTTTTAATTAAATTAAAAAATAAACGCACGGCGCTAAGTGGAATAATTTTTAGATATTTCTTTAGTTGATTGAATTCCTTTTACTGTCATTACATAAAATATGATAAGTATTTAAATATTTTTTGAGCTCTGTTTTACGATTTTTTTATCATGATACTATTTTTTTTAATTAAATTTTTTGAATAAATATTTTCTTTGAATATTTGAAAATGTCAAACTCTTTTTCTTGCTTAAATATGTACAATACGCCTAACTATGCCACAAAAAACTGAGCATTGTACACACAGCGTCAGTATGTACTAACCCCTCAAGTTTTAAAATGCGACACTGTTACAACATTGAATTCATTACGAATAATCTAAAGAATACTTCAAAAAGTTCATTGTTTGACTTGGATTCGAACCACCGCATCACCGAACTCCATCATACTCATACCGGCAGTTTGACGAACTAGCCAGATCGAACTCTTCGTAAATGTTGACCGTATTATTGCTTGTCGTTATATGATTTGAAAAAAAAATACATACTTTTAAAAAATAAATACTAACTTAAACTTATTTATTCACTAAAAACCAACTTGGGCCTGTCACGGATTTGAACGCACATTTTTTTTTTCTTTTTCATATCTTTTTTCATTCCATTTAAAAAGTGGCAGCCATGCTATCCAGCGAATCTTTGTCTCTCTCAGAGAATGTGCCAATAAAGAACATACATTAGAATGTTTGAATTAGAAATAATGCAAATTCTTGCTCCAATTAGAATTGAAGCAATTACTTACTCACAAATGGTAAACACTGTTTACTCAAGGCAGTAATCAAAATAATTTGATTAAAATAGGAAATGCCTTATCAGGCATTTCCTATCCCAGAGCACTTTCTTGCTCAATTGAAGAATACAGAATTTACCCTTAGACCTGTGAAGGAAAAATGGCGTGACCACCAAACTGCAGTAATAGTAACAGATCCGCGTCACGTTATAACTATTCATTTTGACCTAACGTTCTAACCCATGACGGTATTTCACAGCTGAATAAAAATCCGTGTTAATGCCTTCCATAGAATTAAAATTAAGTGGCGTTCTTATTCTGCAGACAGAGGCAAGGACGGTTAAATTTTATGATGAAACGCGCTTGCGTGAGTCTGGGTTCCGTTACTTGATCTTGCTCCACATTACGACTTTTTAAACTCTATGAATTACAACGCGCCGTATATAGGACAAGCCCTCGGTACGTGTCTTATTATCGCGACGTGAAAAGTAGGTGCACTGCAATCAATGCGTGCTCTGAAGGTGCGTGTGCGATGCATGGCGAGATCGTGAATTCTGCTGGATTTATCTGCCGTTGTTCGTTTGCATAAGCATAACCAGCCTACAATGATCCCAATGTTGGGAAACATGCCTCCAGAGAAAGTGGGCCGTAATCTACGACGCTGGGCTCATATGTGAAAGAATATTTACATTATTTGTTTAGATAATTTAAACACCATTACGAAACCTTCAGCATCAGATAATGTAATAATAACAACTTTAGAACAACTATCAGATAATATTCAAGATATATTGAATAGTTCCAAGTTTAATGACTTCGTATGCTACGTTCACATTGTTTCAAACTCCATTGTTGTTTCAAGGAGCCAAGAGCAAGAATAATTTAATTTTACTTCGCCTTAGTAATATAAACCCCGATCGTACACGTAATATGGAGATTATAGACGAGATTGGAAAAGCAAACAAAGGACTGTTGTGATTACTGTGATAATGGAGTGACGTTTAGTTCGCGCAAAAAGGGAAGCCGCGTGTTGACATTGAAACGAGATACTGTAATTATGTATAATGAAGAATTGAGGACATATTAAACGTTTTTATGTATGTAAATTATGTAATAGCCATTGTTATTATTGTAATTGTGAGTTATGACGTTCCTTGAAGACGTTTTATAAATCAGATTTACGAGAGTGGTAAAAACAAATTGTTTGAGAAAATTAAATCTTAAACCAATAATTTGTTGACACTCAAACAGAGAGCTCAATGCTGGGTATAATTATTAAGGCAGCCTTCAATGAACCATAAATATTATTATAAGTCGTCTACTCATAAATATTTATTTCATTTACAATAATTAACAAACGGAAATTGGCTGGACGATCTTATGTTTTTATGCAAAGAGCTAAATTTTAACAGCTGTCCTAGTTAAACTCTCAAGATTGTTACACACACAAAAACCAACATTGATAAACTATATTGAATTTCGTGAGCTTAAGATATAATCAATCAATTCTCAGCTGGATAGTTGTGAAAAAATAGCACATCGCCACAGAAATTGCATGTTTTATATACTTTTATAGTAGGTAGCCTGTAACGGGGCGTGGAACAAAGTCGCTTTAACAGTAAATATGAATGAAAAACACAATTTCATTTTGTGCTCGGTGAAAAACATGACAATATCTGATATTATACGATGGAGCATGTTATGAAAAAGTGTAACAATGTCAGTAACAACGGTCCTGCTTATATAGACATATTGGATATTGCGTCGTTATTAAATTGACAAGCATAAATCAAATGTCTTTGTTGAGGTTTTTGCTGCATCTACTTATTTGTGAGGTCAAAAAGCGTTGAGAATCTCTTCAGCTTGTAGCTGAGTTATGTTTATATGATCGAATTTTGTTACGGGATCGC
Organism: Eremobia ochroleuca; assembly: GCA_949629135.1. NCBI lineage: Eukaryota > Metazoa > Arthropoda > Insecta > Lepidoptera > Noctuidae > Eremobia > Eremobia ochroleuca. The sequence continues at coordinate 7,803,288 of OX451400.1, read as the reverse complement.
TAGGCGGAAATAGTGTACACGTACATTTAGAATCAAATGTATTGTACTGTTGTTCTGTTGTAGTAAATATAGAGGATCTGTATGACGTCATTGCTTACGTAGGCTTGGCTCCACATCAATTATTGTAATCTACAATACGATCACGAGAAACTAAAAGTTTCCACAATTACAGAGGTAAATTACAAATTTCTTACAAATTCGACCATTTAAAAGCCCACATGTTCACTAATTGTGCTAATGGATTCATCTATACATTTTTCCTTGTACGGGTGTATAATAACAGCGGTGGCATGGCATGATGTTTGCGCCTCCAGTGTAATTGCGCAGGCGTTCTCCTCCGGACAAATAAAAGGCGATCGCGTTAATTCTATAGAAAGCGCAGAATCGAAGCGCTTTCTTGTATCTATGATTACATGTTATGGACACCGCGTCGGAGTCTATGGATACTTTGTGATTACATATTGGGTAATCATTTAATTTGTGAGCTTCTATCGATCGATTGCTCGGTGGGAATACTAGGAACTGTACTCGAGTGTGGGCGTGGGTGAATTGAACTTTCGTATTGTTCTGTAGCTAGGTACCTACATAAGGGAAGGGCAGTTGGATTTACTATTATTCTAGGTTCTGGTTTTCACGTCCATGTGTGTTGGCAGGTATAGGTATAACATATTGGAACCATATCCGACAGTTCATCAGTTGTATTACAAAAGACAAGAGAATTAATAATTTCATATCAGCTCACTAATTGTAAAGATAATTTGAGGGAGCTTTTGAGCTTCAGATAAGCTGTAACACATATTGCAGATAACAGAAAAGGCCATACATCTGAAAAAGCTTTTAGCACAGGATTTTCATTAAAAAAACGTTGAATAAAGAAAAGGTTTGTAACTAACATTGCGTCCCAAGGGTCATTAGTATACCTAGGACTATAAAAAAGCAACAGGAAGAACATTAACGGTCGTTCTAAGGAGAAAATTCTGCTTTTTCTAACTTGTGTCGCAAGTTGAAGAATCTAGACAACTTCATACGACACTTCCTAATTTGGTTTGCGTATGTACATTCAAAACCTGAACGTTACGTACGCTAAACGACATATCTGGCATATAAATAGTACACTTTATCGATGGAGAAAGTCCCATAAGGACGGTACAATCGATACACATATCATTTCTGACACACTCGATCCAATTTGCATTTTACATTCGTTTATTTATTCGAACAAAAAGCACGAAAGTCTAATAACAATGCATACATTTACCATATGTGTGAAATAATACTCATTTATTAAAACAGTGGGAATATTTGTAGTTTCTATGCATGTGTGACTATGGTTTGCCTACTTTCATTGACCTTTGTGACAATACGCCACGCTGCACGATCACAATACGCTTATTAAACCTGGGTAATTGTACATTTTGTGAGTCGTATATTAACAGATTTGATTGTATTGTAGTATGTGTACCACAGATTTGTATTTACATATATTCTGCGGGCACAATGTGAAATGTATTGCGGTAATAATAACTGTTGGACGTAATAATAACTGTTGGTATTAGCTTGTTTTATTGATCGTAACAATTGCGAACACAGAAATGTAGATAAGATTTAAAAATGTTTTATAAAAAAAGAACCGACTTCCAAAAAAACACTACAAAGTGAAAAATAACTTTAATTTTGGAAGTCGGTGTCGTTGGTTGCGCATTTTCGTTTTTTGACATCGACTTCCGAAATTAAAGTTATTTTTCACTTTGTAGTGTTTTTTGGAAGTCGCATACCTACCCCAAACAAATTGATATAACACTACTTGCTATGTAAATATTAGTGACAGGAAGCTGCATCTGCGTTTATAGGCTAAAGACGTAATGTTATGTTGTGCGATTGCGTAAACAACGCATACATATCCGATAGCAGCAGTCGCGGATGTTTTACGGGTATTTATTGAAGAGTTCCGTTGTCTGTCTCCGAAACTCATCACCAGATCTTTACGAAATTTAAATGGGACCATTTCGGAATAAGCTTTTTGTCTTTAAAATATCGTTCTTGGCGATAAGACCAGCCATTGTATAATCCTTTGTAAAATGTCTATATTTATGTCTGTAATTTATATGGTGTAAAGTTAAGAGTATTCTATTCTATTCTGTATTTTCCGAAGGTAAAGGCAGAGGTGTACCCATAGATATCCGTGGGTGTACCCATAGTACACCCACATTTTTCAAGTTATGTTTAAGTCCCATGTAATAGGGAGCGACCCTATACTACTAAGAGCGAATTTCATCAGACTTTTATACCTAGAATACGTCATATCCTGAGAATAAATTTTGAATTTTTGACAGTTTTTCCATACTAGGATTGTCGGAAGTTAATTTTATTCCACGGATAAAAGATATCTGACTTTATTAAGGTCAGCCGTAAGGGCGCTTTCCATCAAAGTTTTATACCTAGATTAAGTCTTATCCTCAGCATACATTTTGAATTTTTTACAGGTTTTCCATACTAGAACTGTCAGACGTCAATTTTAATGCACGCATAAAAGATATCTGACTTTGGTAAAATCAGCCCCAAGCTAATTAATTATGTGTATAATAGGCATCGCTTTGGGTTTGCATGAATAATTCATTGATTTCGAACTCACGACTTCGCCTGACCGATGCTCTACCCGAAGCTACCGCCATCAAACATCCATCCATCCATATTTGGTACAAAAACATCCACTTAGACCTTCAAAAGCTACACTCCCATTACTTATACCAACATAGTACCATTGGGCCAAGTTCATTGACACGCAGCAGCCTCTAAACTCTCGCCCCGGGTCCCGGAAGGCTTGTCGTGACTCCTTTATCGTCCGGCGCGGTACCATTGTGTCAGGCCAACCTGAGGCCAAACCCGTACATGGTCAGTATACAAGCGCCTAGTGAATTACGCCATTAACGTTATACACAAACTAGCTCTGGAGTTCGGATGCGTTTGCTGAATATGAATGAGTAGCTTAGGGTCTGGCATTGAACATAACAAGTCTGAAATAGCCGGTATTTTATCGCGTAATCGAGGCGCTGTGTTGAAAAGAAAATCAAACAGGGATATTTGGATTTCCATGCAAAAAGTTTTAACAAAACCTTAAGAACAATCGAAAAAGCTTTTATTTTCAAAACTGTTATAAGTTATGACGTTTGTGAACCTCAATTATAAACAAAAACTTGAACAAACTCGGCAGCATTACGTAATAGTTCTTATATGGATATCTTTATCGTTTTTCATTCGGTCACACCCTAATTGATGCGTTTCAATCACCCACTTTCGTTGAATCGTAACAGATCTAGTTACATAATCCACTTTCCTTAAAAGTACTTACTAATTTGTTTGAATTCGTAACAATTTCCTTCACGTAACTGGCATTTTCCCAAAGTCTTCTGTTTGAGGTACAGCTTTCTACAATATTTTACTGTTATGCAATTTTGTATCGGGAGACGGGCCGGCAAAGTTTGATGTAGTGTTTTCCTATAAATAACTACAAATTGATCTTCAGTTGGCTAGCCAAAATTGGTTGTTTTGGAAACGTTTGGATATCAAATTGAGCATTCACTTTGTTGTCTGTATCATTCTATGGAATCTATTCATTTTCAATTATCATTACGTTAGTTCAACTGACTTCATAATACACTACAGAGTTCTTGAGTTATCGTCATGTATTATGATATTACAAACTAATTTATCTGTAAGACCGGCAACGATTGGTCACTCTCCGGGCGTTGCAATTGTCCATGGACGCTAGTGCCTAATACTATTTCTAGAGTCTGTGTGTGTCCCATTAATCAAAACCAAACCATTTCAGTATGGTTAATGTCTTACAGAATTAGCAAGATACGAGTATTTTCAGTAGTAGGCTCTAAGTCCCGTTCCCTAGATCTTAGTATAGATTGGATAGAGTGATTCAAAAGACGATAAAACATTCACGATTCAGTACACGCTGTAAAATTAGCGCAAGGAACTGTTACACTGCGATTTACTGAGCAATAAATTAATATACTCGTTGTTCCCATGCGGTGTTCTCGAGAACTTACTTTAGTTTAGCATCCCTGGAATCTGTGGTCGTACGGTACAGCCCGCCCGCGGGTCACGCCTCTAAATGTCATTACCGTGGAACACTCCCGTGAAATCTCATCGTAAAACGCTTCACTTTGCATAAGCACGTGTTGTCGGCGCCGGCGACGATTCTCGGAATATTTGTTTCTGATCTCAGCCGTGTGTTTCCAGTTTTGCACATTGTTTAATGTCATTCACAAGTGTCATTCTTGTTTAGTCACAATTGATGGTTGACACATGTACTTAATGTTGTGAAATTGTCGGCTTGAGGTTGAAGATGTTATCAAGGCGTCATAAAATCTGCTTGATTGTTTTAAATGACTACCTTTTTCGTCTTGATTTTATCACACGTCTGTAATATTCACTTCATCTCTAGAAGGACGTGTCAAGTCTTTCCCGTTCTCCTTTCTTCCGACGTGCGAATATTTAACATTCCATATGTCAATAGTATGACAGCGTATCCTAGTTAGGTTGCTGGGGTCAGGCGGTATAGACGCTCTCTGAATACTGATATGCCGTCTTGCTGTTACTAAAAGAGGAACTGAGGAAGCTGACCTCAACGTAAACTTCGGAATTATGTGACGGTGACATGACCATAAACTTTAAAAATATTTAATTATTTAAAAATATTAGTTATGGAAATGTGAACATGCAGAAATGTGATGATGCTATCAAGCAAGAGTGTTAAAAATTCATGATGCCAAGAAATATTTTTATTACCTTGCAGTCGTAAGTGCAAAATTAAACGATACACAAACATGGCAGGAAAATAGCAAATTGTTATTAAATAAGTTTCCTCTTGAATAAATTGCATAGCGACGTGAAAGATTTCTTGCTGTCCAAGCGCCTACGATCGGAATCACAATTCACGATTGACTTAAGTAAAGCTGACCTTCGTAGCGTCTCGGAGAGAATGAGAGCGACCAAGCGTGAACGATTACATCTTTTATTAAAAGCTTTCCAAGAAGAAATCGAATTATAACATGTGTCTATTTCTTAGTAGCCATAATATTTAATTTTTGATCAGTACCGGTGGTCTGTGGGCCCTTGGCTAAATAATAACAGTCGCACAGGTCGATCGACCAGGTTAAGCTACGCTTGCCGCGGTCGGTCTGTGGATAGGTGACCATCTTTACATACCGGGACGCCTCCGTGCATCGGAAAGCACGTTAAGCCGTTGTTCCCGGCTGTCATTCGTGGATCTTTGACAGTCGTTACGGGTATTCAGGAGCCCGAAAGTCTGACAACCAGTCTTACCAAGGGGTATCGTATTACCCAGTAAATTGGTTGTGGAGGTCAGATAAAATACTGGTATTCAGCTCCATCGGGTTAGACTGAAAGCCGACCCCAACATAGTTAGGAAAAGGCTAGGCAGATGATGATGACCGGTGGTCTGTTACGTACTGCAGAACTATGCTACATATTTTGTCAAATTTTATACGAGCAATGAAAAATTTCAATTCGAATTTTTGTCATGTCGCTGTTGAGACTGAAGTAGATCATCATCATCTGTCTAGTCTTTCCCCAACTAAGTTGGGGTTGGCTTTCAGTCTAACCGGATGCAGCTGACTAATTACTAGTATATCATAGAGCGACTGTCTATCTGACCTCCACACCCCAGTTACTGGGGTATAATAATAATAATAATAATTTATTTGCAATACTGAAAGATGTACATAAACATTTGAGCAGCATAATGTTACAACGACACATGGAGAAGTTATACAATAATAAGTTTGGAGCCTCTAGCGCCCTTGCTAAGTAAAGGTAAAGGTATATAATACGGTACCCCTTTGGTAAGACTGGTTGTAAGTCTGACGACCCGTAACGACTGTCAAAGATCCACAAATGACAGCCGGGACCAACGGCTTAACGTGCTTAATTCAAGTAGGTATACCTAGTTATTATGTTAGGAAAATCCGAAGTATATATTACAAGAGATTTTAAGAAATGTTTGAAGGCAGGAATTTCGTATATTTTACATTTAATAAATAAAATGTCTTAAACTAACTTTTTCGACCAACGCACGCGTAGACTAAAACGTCAACGAATATGTAACTGGTGTAAAACACCTTTTTACCAATTAAAACGTCTTACACGAACATTGATCATAGAAGAGATAGCAGGCATGAAGTAGTGAACACAGTGGTATTCCACACACTCGGTTGTTAAGTCCGACAGTCCCACAGTCCCACGTCGCCATCAGTGGGCCAGATCGCGCCAGGCTCTGTGCCTCATTAGCTGTGACCGTGTATCGGTAACCTATCTAACCCCAGCTTTATATCTGAACCTACAGCGGCTACAACATGGTCACACATCCTTATGGTGTTAAATTTGGCTCCCATAGAAAGATGAGAATTTTCAACAGTTATTCCTTAACCCTTATGTGAGTGACGAGGTAAACGGGTACCTTTAGCATTTTAAAGAAAAAATAAATATTATTGATTCATTAAATTTGAAAATGCTAAAGGTACCCAGGTACCTCGTCACTGAAATAAGGGTTAAATTTGATAATGCTAAAGGTACCCGGGTACCTCGTCACTCACATAAGGGTCAATTTGAAAATGCTAAAGGTACCCGGGTACCTCGTCACTCACATAAGGGTCAATTTGAAAATGCTAAAGGTACCCGGGTACCTCGTCACTCACATAAGGGTCAATTTGAAAATGCTAAAGGTACCCGGGTATCTCGTCACTCACATAAGGGTCAATTTGAAAATGCTAAAGGTACCCGGGTACCTCGTCACTCACGTAAGGGTCAATTTGAAAATGCTAAAGGTACCCGGGTACCTAGTCACTCACATAAGGGTCAATTTGAAAATGCTAAAGGTACCCGGGTACCTCGTCACTCACATAAGGGTCAATTTGATAATGCTAAAGGTACCCGGGTACCTCGTCACTCACATAAGGGTCAATTTGAAAATGCTAAAGGTACCCGGGTACCTCGTCACTAACATAAGGGTCAATTTGAAAATGCTAAAGGTACCTGGGTACCTCGTCACTCACATGAGGCTTCAATTTGAAAATGCTAACCATACTCGGGTACCTCGTCACTCACATAAGGGTTCAATTTGAAAATGCTACAAGTACCCGGGTACCTCGTCACACACATAAGGGTTCAATTTGAAAATGCTAAAGGTACCCGGGTACCTCGTCACTCACATAAGGGTTAAAGACGGAAGTGTTGAATATACATATATAATATATAGTGTGATAACGACATAAATTTCAATAATTTGCACGGTTGCTTATAGGCCGAATACAGTGACTTTTAGGCTATAACATCTTCCTTTTAAAATTTATTTCTTGCAAATAAATATTATTATTATACTTGGAGGTAGTACTGGGCGTTTTTAATAGTCGATACAGCTAACATTTCATTAACACAAAATAAAAGCTATTTTATGCGACAAAAGATTTACTACCAAACATCCGCTGTAAATTAGATATGTCTGCAGTTAAACCTCCACTTCAAGAGACAGAGTGAAAGCTGCCAATATTCGCAACAAAACTAAGGTAACTGACGCCATACTCCTTGCGCAGACATTAAAATGGAAATGGGCTGGTCATCTAGTAAGATAGCAAGATAATTTCCACTCTTTACACCGTCAACCGCCGTTAACACCGTTGATTTTCAAACACTGCGTTAATTTTCCCTTATAAATTTGCCATTCGCGGGTCTTGTGGTCAAATGAACACAAATTTCCAAGATAAGCGTTCATTTTTTTAAAATAATATTCGTACGTATTCGTTCGTACACCTCGTCGCCAGTGACAAGTATGTTGAGCGGGAGAGAAAGGAAACAACCGACTCGCTTGAACACTAGTTTATGACACATCACACACACATGGGGCGTGTTGGCTTCGTACATATCAATTTATACCTTCACTAATTAAGAAATGTAGTAGAAGCTTTTCGGTATCTATTTACCTACTAATTAAATGATATTCTATTATTTTTTTGAAATAAAAAACCGATATACAGGGTGGTAGGGACACCTACGCGCAATCTGTTACAATGGACTCAGTACACGACTTTGAACCCGCTGTTTTGAAAATTTTCGACGGTTATTAAAAAAAAACTGTTCTATACATTTTGACCGCGTAGGTTTTATATGAAACACTTGACACTTTTCTATGAAGCAACAGATTTTTTTTTAATAACCGATGATTTTTATCGCGGGGGGGGCGGGGTGGTCTGGAATCATGTACTGAATCCATTACAGTTACTGAGTCGACGTACCCGCCATCCTTTATAAAGAACTACATAGATAGCAAAGCCTGTCTTATGAGTAAGTGCCTTATGTGTTATATAATAACTTAGTGTGATGTAATGTACCCACTTACACGCCCATCTTATATGTCATCGTCCAAATATCGTCCATCCCATTATATAGTCATTACGTTAATGTACGCTTTTTACGCCTGTCGCAAAAAACGTTTCCTTAATATTCTATGGAACACAATTACTACAGTTTTTGTTGAACTCCATTGTATTTGCCGTGAAGGACACGAAAAAGTATGCAATTTGATCATTACCGTCTGTTTTTTGAAATTAAGTCAGCCAAGCTTGGTAAGGTCATAGCTTTGATTATATAATGTCAGAGGGTCATAGGTACTTGAGTTATGTAGCCATTTTTGTAATGATTTATTCATTAGCGGTGATAAAAGTAGATTATTCACTAAGGGGATAAAGCAGTTTCTTAATAATAAGCATATTGCTAGGGACTTTGTTCTGTATCGATGAGAATATTAAATTAACTTTATTGACCAAGCAAATATTTACAATCATAATCGAGATGTTAATAATATTTTTTATGTTAATTAATATATTGATAATTTTAAACAATTTCAAGGCTAGTATTTTAGTTGTCAAAACATTACTATTTTGTGGGATTTTAAAATAAAATAGCAACACAGAAACTTAGTCAGAATATCAATTTTCTTTTTTTAGACAATAGGGAGAAATAAAATTGCTCGGACTTTAGGGAACAGAAAATGAAACTACGGAAATGATGTCTAGTCTAAGCTTGAAATATTTTAAGAGCTTTTGCTAAGTAATCTCTTAATATTTAGGTTAGAAAGTAAAGTAAAACAAGATTATACTTTGGGCTGATTTTTCCAATGCAAGATAATTTTATCCGAGAAATAATTTTGAATTTTTGTTTGTTGTTAGAAAAATCAGAACTTAGTCATTTATTTAAAGGTCTCATACATGGAATTCTAACTTTGAAATCCTGATTTTGGAAGAATTTTTGATAAGTTAACCGTAAGCCCCTAAGGTACCGTAACCTTACCGTACCGTACCTAAGGTTACCGAAAGCTTTTAAAGCTGCCCAAATACATACTACGGCGACAATGAGATTTCCAAACGTTACTGTTACATGTGCTTATTTCATTAGCTGTTTATGTGATTACTGAGTCTTTTGTCTGTCACATCAATTAATAAAAAAACCGGCCAAGCGCGAGTCGGATTCACGCACGAAGGGTTCCGTGCCATTATCTATAAAAACGGCAAAAAAATCATGTCTGTTGTATGGGAGCCGCCTTAAATATTTATTTTATTCTGTTTTTTAGTATTTGTTGTTAGGTATAGCGGCAACAGAAATACATCATCTGTGAAAAATTCAACTGTCTAAATATCACGGTTCATTAGATACAGCCTGGTGACAGACCTTCGGACGGACGGACGGACGAACAGTGGAGCGGGAGTAATAGGGTTCCGTCCGTTCCGTTTTTCCCTTTGGACACGGAACCCTAAAAACAGAACGGTTTCAGCTGTATTTGCTATCAATAACTGCAGTGTTATTCTGTAAAAATCTCTCCATGAAAACTTAGGTGAAGTGAGCGTGGAGTGAGCTGTCAATAGTGTCAATCCCTAGCATACAAACTCACTTCACCTAAGTTTTCACGGTGACATTTTTACAAAATAGCTGTGTTGTTCAGCTTATTTTAGTATTCGTTAGCATTTTTGTACTTCAATTATGGACATTATATTGTATTTAGAAACAATTAATGTTATCATGATTTTTCGACATATTTTCTTCTAGTGGTGAATGTGAATGCAACTTTCATTATAATAATGCATTTCATACTTAACTCAAGTCTATAAATGTTACTGAAAAGTGAATGTAGCAGGTGCATTGTCAATTGTCTACGAATCATAAAAATAAAAAGCTGAAACTCTAATGTAATCGCATTTTTGCACTCCATCGGATGACGCACAAGGCATTAGTCGAGACGAGCAGAAATATTTATATGAATTGAATATAACTAGAAGATACGCTTCATAATGGGCTCCTCGAGTTTTCACTAGGGTTGCTTGTTACTGCTTAAGTGCCTTCTTTCAATGGCCACTGTTCCAGAGTCCCCAGTTTAAATTGACAAGCGGCGCAAAATGGAACTAAACTAAAATGTACTGAATTTAACATATCGTTGACAGTTGTCTTCGCAAGCAGCGCCACCGTTACCTGCCATGTTATACTGGCCACTCTGTTCTCGATCACCGATTTAGATATAACGTGAAGGTTGTATAACAGTGCTGTACAAAATATGCGCATAATTGCAGATCCACAGCTGTTTAGTGAGAACCAACTGATCAGCAAAAAGTTCAACATTCCTTCACCATATTTTTCCATTGTTAAAGGCAATTTATATTCCTATTCCAAAAGCAATGAACGTTATTGATGTTTATTGCTTGAGTAATTGAAAGTTCTCTATTACTGAATCTATTAGCGTAAAAAACAGGTTAATTGTGTCTTCATAAAAGTATATACTTATTGCGGAGTAGAAATAGAATGGGAGTTAGTTAGGGTCGGTAACCAGTCGGCTGCGTACCTCCTGTCTGTATTTACCCTTATAAGTCCTTAACAAACACTTGCTCGTCTGTTTGACGGCTATCGGTAGGGTATTGACTTGAACCACATGTGTGCTCAGTTCCAGACCAATGAATAAGCATACGTTAAGGAAACGTCAGGAGTTTTGAAGGCATCTACGAAATATGTTTGACAAGATTTAAACAATGACTACGATTTCCTATTTAATAGAGTTTGTTTAACAGATCACTACATTTTGACCTGTTATTAGTTACGAAATTACATAAAAAATCTAAATATGTACTGGTATAAAATTGAATACTTACTCTAGTTGTAAAACCACAGGCTATGGGAAAATCGCGTATGTTTCGTCTCAGAACTCCGTATCTCAGTTGTTTCAAAACTAAATGAGCTGTAATTTTACACACATATGTTACTGGGATATAAAAAAATTAATGAAAATAATTTTTGTTTCGAAAATTTTGTTTATTAGTTCATTTAAAAAATAAAACTTAAATAAAAGAAAATTTTGCCTTCTTTTTGTAATTTACGTAAAATGGAATATAACGAGTACAAAACAAGAAAAAAAAAATAGGTACAAAATTCAGCAAACTCCTACAGATTTTCGTTGACAGCAAGAAGGGTCTTGGTTTCATATTAATATAATACGCACTGAAAAATATCTATTGAATTTATGGAAATAAATTTATTATTATTATTATTAATATGGATCAGAAGTGTAAAGGTATAGAATACGTCTTCATTGGTAGCCGCTCTTAAACATTTTCTAGAATTATGAAGAGTAAAATAATAATAACGCAATTCATAACTAATTATACTTAACATATCTCATATTATTCATTTTATAATATATATTTGATAACAAATGATTTTATGAGAAATAAAAAGTATAATTTTTATCTCGCGATATGTAAGTATGCGCAATTTTTTTTTCTCCTTTCGTAAACTAATTAATGTATAAAGATCTTAATATGTACAACAGATATCTATCTCGACAGCGGTAAAGGGTAAACGTCTCGTTAAAAAAAATTAATCCTAAAAACTTACCATCTTAAACTATTGATATATTGGTTAATTTTATTTTATTAAACCAATTTATATATATTATGTATATATAATATTAATTACGAAACGTTATAAAGAGATTATAAGCATTCCAAAAATGTATATAGATTACTATATACATTTTTGGAATGCTTATAATCTCTTTATAACGTTGTTAATACTTGTACATTTATATCAAAAACTTTCGAGTAATGTGGCGTTGAATTGTAGTAACGTATTGCGTCAAATTTACGTTATTGAAAATGAGTTAGCTTTGACGCCTATTTATGACTAACAAAAAAAAAATAGCGAAAAGAAAGCAATTATTAAAGAATAGTTATTACTTATTAGACTATATTTATTTATTATTTCATAACAACGACTTTCACGTAAAACGGTTTTGAGACGGATTTGTATGGGGCTATCCCATAGTACAGCGGGGTGCATACCGCACAGCAATGGAATAGCAATGGCTTTAATTTTGACAGTTCAACAACATTCAATGCTTTATTTATTTAGTTGAGCAGACAAATTTTTGGAACAAATGAAGCAATGGAATATCCTTCAAAATTATTGAGATTGTCATTAAAATTGTTACGCTATTACGGTGCCGACGTCTACTCAGTCTGTTGTTTTGCTATTGTTGTTTGCGTATTATCACTTGTTAAACTCATTAAACAAGTCTCGTTGAATTAAAATAACGCTAATAGATACAACAGTTAACGCAAAAGGTACGTAAGTAATCCTATATTGTTGCAATCGGCTAGTCTCACAATGAGCAAACATATTTGTAAATAGAGAATAAGACAAAGAATTGATTGTACAGTTGTGTTGTCTATTAGCAAATCTATGAGTTAACGCTGCGGTGGGAACACGCTAACAATAATCTTGAACTTGCTTGCATAAATAATGGCGGATAATCCGATCCTAGATGCGATCTCGATGCGCCGCCGCCGGCATCTATTCGTGTATGTTGGGACTGTACCTCGAGTATGAAGGGGGAAATGCTGTTTTTGGTTTACAGAAAAGTATTAGATAAACTGCATTTGTAGATAATCCTATTATCATGATGAAATGTATCTTTTAGTTATTTGATAGTTTATGCTTGTTCGCTGTTGTTTTCTGACAAAGATTTTTCTATGCTCGAAAAAGACAAACATAGTTCACAAATCTGGGCATCAGAGAGCCCTTCTGATCTCTGATGCCCGGATTTGTGAACTTTAAGAATGCCCAATTGCTACTTGGATCGCAGTTTCGCCTGCCACGCTATTAATGTACTTAATTTCCTCTTACTATTCACTGTAACAGTCATTAAAGGAGTCTTTTACGGCCTCTAACTAAGTAGCTACTGTTTTATCGACGTAATTTTTACGTAATTTTTAATGGCGATGGCGTTCTATACTACTGTGAGCGCGCTCTACATCTAGATTTTCCGATTCATACTGCAAGGTTGCTCCTATTATACAAAACAAGGGATTGAGTCCGGAGACTATTCTTGTCTAGATGTCTGGTGCCTTTGACTGTCTGAAGCACCCTTGAGGGTTCCGGGCACTAGTTTAATGTAAACAGCGAACAAAGACTAGCTGTGGTAGATCCTGTCTGTATTCGATATCGTCCTAATAGTCTACACAATGGGCCATGTTGGACAATCTTCGTTCTCATCACATGCTTTGTATTTAGTAGATTTACGAGGATTGTGAGGTCCATCAGCGTTAGTTGCGAGAGAATGATGAATTGTTTATGTAGCTGTGCAATATTTTACGAGTGATTTCGTATCTAACATTGAATGCATTGCTTGCAATATGGTATGGTCAAATCACGAATGCGATGTCTGAGTATTTGTGAAAACCACATATCCAATAAGCTTCTTTTAAAACATTTTTTTCACATTTTTTACCAACACGTATTTCGTAAACAAAAACGAATCATTTTGCTTGCTAATGGTAAAATGTTGTATTGGCAAATTGGGCATATAAATAGATTCTTAAGCTAATTTTACCTGTGATAGCTACTTCCATATGGGAGGGTCTACTATATAAAGCTATGAGGTCTTTGCATAATCAATATAATCATTGGTAAAGATACAAGATTCTTAATTTTAACCAATAACGGCCCGTATATATGAAGGAATCGACCATTAGTTAACTGCCCTTCTAATTTTATTATACACACCGTTTTATGCTGCGAGAACAATGAAATGCCCACCTAAGTACCTACCTATATTAAATAACATCATATTTGCACATACACTAGGTATAAAACTCTCAGTAAATTGCATTATTCAATTACACAGCATGCGAAAAATTTAAAAGGAAAAAAATGTAAATGTTTACAAACAAAAGGTTTTAATGGCACACTTGTGCATTCACAAATTATAGAAAAGAACAATGATATAATTATCAAGTTTACAGATGCGTCTGTGTCGTAATTATATCCCTTTTTTAAGATAGTTATTTAGTTAAATGATTGTCAACAAACTATTATAGACTTGCCAACGATCACCTATTTATTTGATACTTTAAGCACATAAATGTACAGAGGCGAACTTTATGCCATATGCAACTTTTGTATGTTGATGACAGCTGAGGGGCCAGTAGCTAATATTACAGCCACACAGGTCGATGGATCAGGTTAAGCTGCGCTTCCCGCGATTGGTTTGTGGATGGCTGACCATCATTACATATCGAGAACCTTCCGTGTTGGTCCCAGCAGTCATTCGTGGATATTTAAAACAATGGTTACGGGTAGACAGAAGCCTGAACGTCTGACAAAGAGTCTTACCCAGGGGTATCGTATTACCCAGTAACTGCGTTGTGGAGGTCAGATAGGCAGTCGCTCCATGTAAAATACTGGTATTCAGCTACCTCCAGTTAGACTAGAAGTCGACCCGAACATAGTTGGGAAAAGGCTAGGCAGGTTATAATTATGATGATACAATACATATTTACAACATACTATTTACAAAACAGACATACTTACAAATAAATTAAATTGAAGTGTTTGTTTATAATGTCAAACTAACTACTTTTTACTAAATGCATATGGAAGTGTATACGGTACTTATAACGGAAAAACAATATTTAAATTTTTTTTCTGTCTCTTTGTCTGTCACTTTGACGGGACTTTCACTGGCAGATAGCTGATATTAAAAGGAGTAGGTAACATCTATTTTAGAAAAATAATTAGTAGCGAGACACATTATTGTTTTCCGACATCCACGCGAACGAAGTGGCGGCTCAGCTAGTCAACAAATGAAATGGAAGCCATTTTTGTGTATTTTTTAGTTATAAACTACAAATCTAGGGAATTTAACCTTAAATCTTATGGGTAACTACAGCTTTGAGCAGTTTGGGGTCGAAACGCTCGGGTCATGGGGCCCGAGTGCGCGTCTTCTTTTTAAAGAAATTTCTCGCCGGCTGATCGACACTTCACTTGACCAGAAGGCTGGGTAGTTCTTTGGCCAAAGAATTAGCGTTGCTATTCAACGTGGCAATGCTGCCAGTCTTCTGGGCACGTTGCCGGATGACAGCGATGCGGACGAGTACCTACTTCGATGCCTAAATATCCTTTTGTTTTTGTATTAATTTATATAGTTAGTTAGTTACTTCTATTAAATTCCTTAAGTACTAAAGAATGGAATTTAAGTCTGAAAGAAAGATTTTCTCATGATTGATAAAAGTTGGTTTTGACCAAAATGTTGTCCAATTTTGTTTTAAGAAGACCCTTGGGAAGAAGGCATGAGTTTAAATGTAATACCTATGTAATAAAATATTTTATTTTTCTTTATTCACAAAAAATGTTTACACACTTTTCATTTTTATTTAACGAGGATCCCTTGAGTGGTCTATAGAACCCTAGCTACGAAACTCATAATTACTGATTAGAAAAAGAAAGAAATAAGGATCCTTTTAAACGTTAATGACATCAATTAAACTTCCGTTAAAGTAACATCGGGCTTTTAATTAATGTGTTTGGAAAAAAACTAGTCTTCTAACGCATCCTGCAGACGCGCTCTGTGTTAACGACGGCCTGAGACCCTTCCAGGTATTTTATGTCACTTAGATGATTGGAAAAAGGTTTGATTGGATTATGATTCTTATCTAAGGAGTCCGCATATGTGTTAGTTAGAGTCTCAGGTTTTTCTTAGCGGTTAAGTTAAACTTAGAAGAAAACGATTTGTAATATTAATATTTGATTGTATTAATTACTAGCTTCTGTCCGCGATTTCGTCCGCGTGAAATTTCTTGTCCCCCCGATCTACCCCGTTGCGTCGCATCGCCTGCCCACTGCATTTTCACTTAGCGTTCTTACTGACTTTTTTCTTTTTACTCGGCTTCCGGGTCCTAACGCGCCCATTGTGTCAGCCTTTGTAAAATTTCTGTATTTATGTTTTTTTCTAAAACACTTAATTCACATTTAGTTTTAGCCACACAATGAAAACTTCTCAGGGTTTGTCTGCATGTTGGCGAGCCGTTGATATCAATTTTTTAACAATGTTAATATTTTACAGGTACATTAATATAAACATATCATACATTAGGAGAACTCATGATTGTTTTTTATTAATTATAATGAAACTACTTTGAATAAAAGAGCCATTTTCAATAGGGTTCCTCATATGGGTGAAACGAATCTATTTAAAAAAAAAAAAACTAAATTAACTGATTTTTTTCGCAAACTACAATGTTTCAGGTTTCACATTTAATCGACGGGATTTTTTTAGAAATATTGTGATGTTTTTTCGTTTCTACTGCATTAAATCAATTTTTGAAAAGTACAGAATTAATCTCCATTAATTTATCTATACAGTGGTTTAAAAAATAAGTAGGTTTTGTGTACTAGCAGAAGTATAACCATAGAAACAGTTGCAGAAAGTAGGCAAAACAAAATTTTCGATCGTAAAGCACTCTCTAATGCTTCGCACTATAAGTCGTGCAAAATATAATTAGCCGAACACAGGAGAAAATGTAAATTTTTCTGTTGGTTTTTGTTCTGGCACCCGAGGCTATGAATAAGAACAGTCCGTATTCATAGCCGAGATAGTTACTGTCTACGTTTCACGGACTATCATTAAACTTCAAATAAATGTTATTACAAGCATCACGCAATCACATTAATAACTATTTTTACAAATTAAATTATATTTTTCAAGCAAACTTCGAGCCATTTAAATAAAAAGTAAATCGCTGTGAATGCGTCTAATATTAAATTAAATTAGGTCTAATTTGGACAGAAGACTTACTAAGGTATTGCTAATTCTGATGAAATTCTGTAACTGTTATTTTGGGTTCAGTTAATGGATTTAAGTATTCCAAGAAATTATTTGAATCATCTTTAACATTAGGGATGCATTAATGATTTGTAAGTCGATATTTTTTATCGATTATTATCGGCGAGAGTATAAGTAGATTATTATGGTATCTCTAGTCATTATTTGGCTCGCGATCATCGTTTAGGTATCAATTTTCTTGTCAATCGTGAGTCGTGCATGCTTATTGGGGTCATCACTATACCGTGCCGTCACCCCACCAGCTTCCAGCCACCGGATGTGCTCCGCTACACTTGATCCGTTTTTCTTTCTTCAATATCATTATTACTCACATTATCAAAGATGCCGTCTTATTTATTTTCTTAGTTGCCGTTATTATTCGGAATGTAGTTTTTATGATTCCATCAGGCACAACCTATTAGAATAGTTCACGCTTTAATGGTACCTAACCAAAAAGTTTTTGTTCTATTTCTTATTGTTGGTTTTTCGTTGGATAATAAAGTGATTTGGCACTGGAGGTGTAAAGAATATAGAATGAGTTGTAATGACAGGAAAAAACGGGATAAGTTGACTTTGATTATGATTATTAATCTTGCCCATAGGTAAAGTAAGTTACAGTAAAAGCATTTTATAAAAACGTTCCATAACGTTGTATTAACAATTCAGACGATACTGAAAGCCACTTTCGTATGAATAACCTTTTTTTATTGCTTCTGCCCTCCTTACTTAACGCTGACCAGCTTTTGTTAACTAAACAATACTTGTGAACTAAACTATCACTAACGGACCATTTCTTATCATTTCCAATCTTAACATACTGGAACAACTTTTCGCTAAAGCCAAGTGTCTCGAGTTCACTTTTACGGGCACAATTGAACAAAAGGCCATTAAGACTGATCATTTGCTTTGTTCTGTAGAAAGTTGTCAGATCTCACACCTACCTCTGCCTAATTTTCATAATGTACGAGTTTAACTACCGGTAATTAAGTAACCGCGCTTAATATTTTGTTTGCAAGTATTTATTTCTTCGAACTCATAAAAGCCATAAAATGAACCTTCAGCTTTTATTTTATTATTCGATTTCTTCCAATTTCAAAATTACAAACATAGAGATACAACATTCAAATAAGTAGACCTCAGTGAACTCACGCCATGGAATTAGTAGTTACGTCCTTTATATGGCTCACGCATTTTTGGCAACAACAGTTTTTGTTTTCTTTAATTTAAAAAGTTCCAGTTTTAATAAGAGATTGTTAGGTACTGCTGCACAGCAAGTTGAATAGTGAATTTTATTTAAATAAAATGTCTCATTGCGTATTCCGAAAGCTTTTATTCGTTTTTTATTGTGGCTCCTTGCAGGTGGTCCGCAGACCACAGTGATTGCAGGCGAAAGGTCCAAGTTAAAGTTAAGTAGCCTAACGAAATTGTATCCGAAGTAAATTGCTTTGGAGATATAATTTCAGACACAAAAAGTTAACAAAAACTGCCGAGATACGAATTTAATCCATTATATTCTTTTTTATGAAGTCTGAATTTGGATAAACATAGATCGAAATATTCTTGTGTAGTTTATTCAGCAATTCACTTGAAAAAAACTCGGTCTACATTTCCCTGTGATTCACAAATTGTCTGGGTACCTCCACGTAAAACATAGGATCGATTTATAATCCGCTAACATGATCTGAACAGCCATTTCCGCAAAACACAATAACTTATGTGCAATACCATGCACTTACATAGAAACATATACATACATACAATAAAACGGTTACAGTAAATCACAAATATCATGGCTATACATTAACCCCGAAAGCTTTGACAAGAAAGCCATACAGTTATGTACAATGGTGGCACATTACCGATTTGTGAAAGACAATTTTCATCGGTTGGGTCGTGCGAAGGAAATGCAATCTTGTCGATATTATTGTTGTACTATCTAACAGGAACACTTTATTGTAGTGTAATTTTCGAAAAGGTTCGATATGGTTTTGATAAAGTGTTATGGATGATGTGATTTGTAGACGCTAGACGCAAATAACTTTAGCTGATTCCCTTTACATAAAAACAAGTGAAGGCATATCAGTTACTGGCTGAAATAATACAGCCGGTTGTCATAGTCTGTTCAAACATTTATTTTTTTTCTGTTCGACCATAAAGTTTATCAGTTTAAAAAGAAAACGTTCTTAATTTAAAGTTCAAGACAAACTTAAAAACTTTGTATCAAGAATGCAGACTTTTTGCGAACATTTTTCGTGAATAGATAGCCCAGTAGTTTTTTTTTATCGGCTGAAAACGCTTGCTGAGTTCCACGGAATTACTTAGTTGATACGTAACCGGTAATTTTATTTCGTCCGATTAGTTCTAGAATCATCAGCTGCGCATTTCGCACAAACCACTAATATAATTGTACATACGTAGGTAATGGAAATTATAAAGATGTAAATTATGTGTTAGAGTCCATTCCATACCATTTGGGGATTCAGTTCAACAAAAAAAGAGTAAATACAGTGGTAGCTCGTAATCTTGTATCTTAACATTCATTTTGGTTATTAATTTTAATAGGTTGTTTCTTGAATCTTTCGGAATTGCTTGCAAATCATAGACAAACCACCTTCAGCATTTTTAATGAAAATCGTTTTTATCTATTTTATTCATTAGGTACTTTAATTAGGTATCTACCACTCTCCCAACAAATCTCATTCAAATCTTTTATCTTCCAACAATAGCCATCTAAATCAACATTCCAAACAATCAGAAAGCCAATCAATACCATGTTTACTAACAATATGTTAATTTGTTTTTTCCTAGGAGTCCCGACGGACCGCACGGAGCACGCGTTTGCGTCTGCGCAGGAGTACAAAGACGCTCTCGAGGCGATACGGAGGCACACCGGCGCAGTAAGTAACACCACACAACCACACATTATGCGTTCGTAGGGCTAGCACACATCAAAAAGAGGAAAACTTAGGGCCTTAGGAAAAAAAGTTAGGGCCTAGGATTATCTCGTTTAATAAGTAGTGTTGGTTATACAACATTATTTTTAGGACAAACCCGAAACACGTGTCTAGTATTTTTATGTAAAGAATCTATGTACAAAATTTCAAAACTGTATCATGAAAAATCACGAAGTTATAAGCTTGTTATGTTACCTGATTGTCCGTACAAAAAGTTGGTTACCACTTAACACGCGCCACCGGCCGACCGGCTGTGACCTGCGTTGTGCGCATATGATTGCGGATATGCACTTAGCGTCGCTCGGTGTCCAACTTTTTACCGTTTTAAAATATTATTGGGAGAAAATATAACATGGTGTAAAAACTATTGGAATCAATTCAGTTACTTATTCTGAACAAACTATATTCAGGTTGGCAGTATACTAAAAATAATGTTGTATAGACAACTAGCTTCTGCCGAAGACTTCGTCGCGTGAAATTTCTTGTCCCCCCGACCCACTCCGCCGCATCGCATCGCCTGCCCGCGCTATTACGTCGTTTTCCCTTAGCGTTCTTTCTGACTTGTTTCTTTTTGCTCGGCTCCTAAGGGTCCTAGCGTGATTTTAAATAGCCTTTAGCCTTTTTCAAGGATTGGGCTACCAAATGCAATTTTTTTTTTTTTTTCAAATCCGACCCTAAGGTCCAGAGATTAGCGCGTACAAACAAAAAAACAAAGTCTTTATCTTTATTGTTAGTAAGTATATAGATGAGAATGAACGGCTGTTAGTCTAGTACGGAACAAAAGTCTCTCAAAACGGTGAAGGAAAACATCGTGAGGAAACCGGCATGTCCTAGCAACTCACTCTCACAGAGAGGGGCCTGTATCCCAGCAGTGAGAACATTATAGGCAGATTATGATCATGAGTCTAGTACAGACGCCAGCACATCAAGCTACTACAATCTGTCAGATTTCTTTAATAGATTTTCAACTTTGTCGCTAAAGCATAAGGTGCAAAGTTGATTAGGAAAATCTGACAGTTTCGGGTAGCTTGATGTGCTGGCGTCTGTACGTAGGTAGAATGGATTTTACAATCAAATGAAACTTTGGTGTGATATGAAAAGTTAATTTTTGAGACGTGGTTTTTATTCGGTGCCTATTTTTATTTATTTATTTTATTTTACACACACACACACACACACATCACATATCTTTTTCCTAAAGTACCTAACTTTAGGAAAAATACTGAATAGATTAGCCTAAAGTTAGTGCGTACTACCTAGGTTGTTATCGGCGTTAACATTTTATCTATGGGCGTTAATGTCAGTGAAGTATCTTGTCTCTAGTATATCTATCTACTGACTCTATAAGACAATGACAGGCTGTAAGATATAGTAGAGGCCATTAGAGCTATACGCATTAGTCATATCAACCCGATTCGTACTCAGCTATATATTAAACCAATTTGTCACCTGTTTGCAAATGAAGAACTGATTTATGCATTATATTAATATTATTTGACGTGCAAACAAACATTATTGTTTTTCAATCATTATAAATTGAGGAATTGTCTGAGGTTTAATTCGCAAATTATTTTGGATGAAAAATGATAAACGATTTGTCATCGTTTAGCTCAATACTTTTACAGTTATAAGAATATATTATGTACGATCCTTGAAAACCAGGATTCTTTGGGTTACTAACTTTTGATATAATTCATAACCCTTTCTCTAACGGGAATATTCGTACTTCCCTCCAAAACCGCTAACTGCACTCTCTTTTCATAAACCAGTCAGTTTTGGATCTATGCTACAGTTTCAAAAATGCCTTATTTGGCCAGGAGTCATAAACTGTCATCACATAAATTCTAATTTTATGGTTAGTATAACATTATGCGAATATATCAATCGATAGAGGAAATGTGGGTGTGTACACCTCTGCCTAACCTTTCGGGAAGAAACAAGCGTAATGTTTTGTATAAGATTATCATTTGAAGACTTGCATTATATCCAAGTCCAACTAGCCAACCCTACATAACACAATTATACTTACCTACAGTGCGTACGAATTTCTAATGTAATAGTCTATTACAGTGGTATTGTGGAACGCGTGCCTCCCCCACTGACAGGTAATGGAGTTGGAATCACAGTCATCATGATCACGCCTGGCCACTGTGTCTCTAATAGAAAAAATTGTGTGCCACCAGCACAATACGATCAGTTTCGACTGTGTGTCATCTGTAAAAAGTAGAAATCCGTTAGAATTCGAAGTAGGTAGATACGGTAATGAGTATAGTGTGGGGGCGTTCAAATGATACAACGTTATAATTACTTATTACGTTTATTTCAAACGAGCGTGTTTACATCAACGCGCTTATTCTATCACTGTTTTTCGAAACAAAAAAAAAACCTACCAGAAATAACTTGAAAGATCATTTTAAACAGCAAGAGTTATTTTTCTGTGAGCCTGCACAACATAAGGTTGAGTTTTGCAGACAGCCCTTACAGTACCTACATGACTGGTTACAAATGTTCATCATCACATAAAGATCAAAAACAAAAGTCATTTATTCAAAATGGGTTGAGAATCAGCACTTTTCGAACGTCAAAATTACAAAAGAACAGTCCCCCAAAACGCCCGCCCTTCACCACTTCCTAGTACTTTCGCTGGGGAGAAGAAGTGGCGCAACAAACTCTCCAGCAGCACAGCTGTCTGTTCGGCTAGAAAATACTTGATTGAATACAATACAAGATATGCAAAGTAAGTAACATTACATGACACAGAACACGAAATTAAATTATTTGGCATATGTCAGCTAGCCACGCCAATATACGAACAAATACAATAAAAAGTATAAGTACTCAAGCAAAAAAATAATGAATCAAAATTAAAAAAGATTAATAAAATAAAGATAAATCAAAATGATGATAGATTCCTCTGACGAAAATAGGCCTCTTAGCTTCAGAAACACTTGGTCTCAAATAAAGATAAGTCTTTCCGTCGAGGTGATCTTCAAAAAACTGCCTACCATGTTGAGGTTTGAATAATACGAACTCTTTTGTTTTTCGCTTTCAATGTTTTCCCGTGCCCAGTGTAACATTTTTATTTAGTTCTTGCTCTTTTACGATTTATTCTTTTTTTTTTAAGTGACCTTTTGCAATAAATTGTTTTGTTTTTTTTTTTCCAATAACTATACCTTTTGCAATTTTATATTAATTTCCACGAAATTAATTAATGTAAAAATATTAAAATATTTATTTACAATTATAAAAATAAGCAGTATTTTTTACTGAAAAACGTTGTCATTCAAAAACTCACTTTCGAAAATGGACAAATGCAACATTTACTTTGAATAGCTATCTACTACGAGCGTTGATTTATCAGATTCTAACTTTAGTACAGCACGTTACTGTCACAACAAACAGGAAAGAAAAATTACGTAGAATCATAATATTATGAAAGTGTAAACACAAATTAATTGAGCCTAAAAAAAAAATTAAATAAGCTATCAAAGAAACATCATGTTTATGCTGATTTCCAAACACAGCAAGTAAACAGCGGCGATTATCTGTACCATACGATATACGTCTTACAATAATTATGCGTCTACTACAATTTATGCGAATCCTCTATAGACTTTTATGCTTTTACACCCAACGTTGAAAGTTATGTTCTTTACTGAACTGGTTTATTTCTTCCTAGTAAACGAAGGAAGTTATAAAAATTGTAGCGGCTCTGACTACTTTATTTGTTTATTGATCTGATAGCGACATTTTTTAGAACATTGTTTGTTGTTATTATTACGAGTATATCACCCGAGTGCGTTTAATACTCCTACCTCCTACTAAGTTAGTCGTAAGTATGTAATAGGAGTATTTTTAACCAGATAGAAAAGGAAGGTTATTAAAAATCACTAACTAGTAGGTACCTTTGTGTAATGTTTTTTTTTTTTAATCAGGACCAATTTTATAAAACCCAGGTTTTGCTGAAATAAGTATTTATTTTATAATACTATTTTATATTCATACATTGATTTATGTGCGTTTGAAAGCGGTTGTTACTTGGCAAAGTTTATTTTCATTTATCAGTTTAGAGAACTTTTCTCGTTAGAAGTATCTAATCCGTGAAGACTACTAGTTTGCTAATATGCATAGCAAACTCGTCCAACGATGTCTTTATCGGTCGGTTTTTCTAATTTCATACAGAATAAAAAGAAGAAAAAACATCTATTACGATATGTCTAGGGTTAAAACTCCACCTTGATATTCCATGTTCCATTATAGCTTTTGTTTTTATTATACGTGGGATCAACTTTAACATGCTCTTATGAAAATTGTTGATCGGTTCAAATAATTGATATGTTCCGTGGATGCAGGAGAAGAGCCGACAAATGTTCCATAACAACTGTACTCTGCTATTTAGTTTAGTGTGCATTCACACGAGGGACACGCGTCGAGGCCCGAGGTAGCCTCAACCGTCAACAACGTGTCGCTCATGTATTTAATTACGGTGCTCGATCGTGTATATGCATACTTAGGCATAACTCTCTAATCTATTCCTACTCAAAAACAAATAATATAATAATAATAATAATATTCCACAACTTTCACACAACGCCATCTAGTCCCAAACTAAGCTGAGCTTGTGCTATGAGTACTAGACAACTGATAAACATACATATGTATATATTTCTAAATAAATTACACCCAGACAAAGAACAAACGATCGTGCTCATTACACAAACATTTGTCCAGGGTGGCAATCGAACCCACGACCTTGCGTATAGTAGTCAGGGCCACTGACCACTAGACCAACAGGCCTGCCAAAATAGATCATCTCTGCATAACAACTACAAACAATATGTCTATGGTACACTCTATCATACAAACTAAAGTAGTTACCAACCTGCACCTCCCTCTCAGGAACGCAGCAAGCCCCAGCGAACACTAGAAGCAGAGCCTGATGACTCACAGCAGGAGACAGAACAGGAATACCTGGATGAGCTGCTGGTGCCTGAACCTTGGGAGCTGAACAACACAGCTCGGGCTGGCGCGGAGATCCTGTTCTTCAATCGGGTGCCCAAGGTCGGAAGCCAGACCTTCATGGAACTGCTACATAGGCTGGCCTATAAGAATCAGTTTGGTGAGTGAAAAACTAAATGTTTCTCTTATATACAAGAAAAACTGTTACATTTTATTTTATCACTGTAATTGTGTGCCCAGAAATTCTTTTAAAAAGTCTATTGTCCAAATGGGCTTTTATTTGAATAAAAAACAACCAAAAAGACAAAACGCGAAGTAAGTATCCAAAAATTTTCTAGACTCCAGATAGGTGTAACCGAGGGGCCCGTGGCTAAATAATAACAGCCGCACAGGTCGATCGATCAGGTTAAGCTACGCTTGCCGCGGTTGGTCTGTGGATGGGTGACCATCTTTACATACCGAGACCCCTCTGTGCCTCGGAAAGCACGTTAAGCCGTTGGTCCCGGCTATCATTCGTAGATCTTTGACAGTCGTTACGGGTAGTCAGAAGCCCGAAAGTCTGACAACCAGTCTTACCAAGGGGTATCGTATTACCCAGTAACTGGGTTGTGGAGGTCAGATAGGCAGTTGCTCCATGTAAAATACTGGTATTCAGCTGCATCCGGTTAGACTGGAAGCCGACCCCAACATAGTTGGGAAAAGGCTAGGCAGGATGGAGATAGGTGTAACGATGAAATAAATAATACTTAATATACCTTGCTCAAAATTAAGTTAGTGGCAAGAATGCAAAAGAAAATCAACTACAAATGTTACTTGTTTTTATGACCAGTTTTTAAGATATAAAATACACAGATAATTGTACAAAATGTTATCAAAACGGTACACCGAGTATGACTTCATTTTTTTAAATGATTTAATTTACTTAATAAAGTTTATCTTGATCGTTATTAATGAGAACGCCTTAGTTTACTTAACCTGGAATTCCTGTCTCAATATTTCAAGTAATTAATTAAGCCTTAAAATAAGAATTATATTTTAAGGCTGGTTCCCGTGTGACGAGTTTTCTTTTTTTGGCAATTACCGGTCGTCATTAGTGCGGGTCTGTTGATCCTTGAAAGAAGCTGGAATTTTAAGCCTAACATTTAAAAAAAAATAAAGTTTGCAAAATGTACGACTTTTTCGTACATTTACATTGCAAGCAAGCAAACTCCAAAATACTTAAGTAATTGTTAAGTTAATTAGAAAAGTAAACTAATTAAATCATGCCTATAAAATACTTACGCAAACTATTTACAGGATAAGTACACTATTTACTCATAAAGTACCTCCAAGAATAGAACCCATCCGAGCTTAATACTCTCGATGTAGTTATTAAGTACTAGGCCAGTCTTATCAATCAATTACCTCTTCAATCAATTATCGTTTTATCTCATCTTCTCATTAATATCGTTTGATTTTATGAGTTTTGCGCGAACATTGTTAAATGAAGTAAGAACAGGTTTACTTACGTCTGCCATTCAATCACTTATACTCTCATAAATTATTCAACATAAGCCCCCAGGTTACTCAAACTAACGACCTTAGCTATAAAATTCGATAATCATAGAGCACCTTATGCTGCTGTAGCAGAGTTTTATGCCGCCCATCGTAGGCTTAAATTGCCTAGTTATAATGAGTGGCTAGAATTATTAAGCCTCTTAATTATAAGCACTAGTAGTACCTACGCACGCAGCTATTTTGGATTTCATAGCCAGGGATCCTGTAACCACTTTGACATACAGTGTAATTATAACAGTTTTGGATTTCATAGCCAGGGATCCTGTAACCACTTTGACATACAGTGTAATTATAACAGTTTAAAACTCGTAAAGGTAAAAGGAAAGCTTTAATAACACAATTAGATATGAATCAAAGTTTATATCTGTGTGTTAATAATAGTGTTTGTGAAGGTTTCCACCGGGATCCTGTGCAGCGGGTGGAGACGATACGCCTGGCGCCGGCTGACCAGGCAGCGCTTGCTGGTCTCGTGTCTGCGTATGACCCTCCCGCTTCATACATCAAACACGTCTGCTACACCAACTTCACCAGGTAAACTGTTGTTTATCTATAGACATTTTAAAATCAAAAGTCATTCACTCAAATAAGGCTAAGAATCAGCACTTTTTGAACGTCAAAGTTACATAAAACAGACCCTCAAAACGGCCGCTCTTCATCATTTCCTAGTGTTTAGCTGAAAAGAAGAAGTGACGCAACTAACTTCCCAACAACACATCTGTCTGTTACGATAGAATAACTTGATTTTATACAATAATACGTTTAATTTAAAAGCACGAACAAAATAGCCACGCGTGATGGACAGGAACACGTTAGGGTAAAAGGAATTTAATTAAAGTTGCTAAAAGTTGTGTTATGAATATGACATTAACATTAAGATCCATCAGAAAACCCTCGAAATAAAAGCAACACCGACCAACTTTATAATGGAAATGACAAAATTTATTTGGCTTTTAGAAGTTCAGAATTTTCGGGATCGAACACTTCTGGAGTTCTATTTAAGTTAGTACAGTGGGGCTATTGTACGCGACAAGAGCGCTCGAAAGACGCAAACTGCCACCGGCGACTCCGCCGTGAAATGAGCGGAGCGAATCCAAAATAAATATCCAAACTTCCCGTTGAGCATTCATGTTTGCAACTCGTTAATTCGAAGTCGTAATGGGTAGACCTCGGTAACAGAACTATGCCAGCATCTAGTAAATTACTGCAATAAAAATTACCGGCCATGATCTAGGACTTTAACAATCGAATGCAGCCATTATATTCAAATCCAATCATTAGTTTGGAAAGCATTCAAAGCCACAAATCAAGCATAAAGTAGCGGTATCTGGCGCTAAATCTTCATCGAGGTGAAACAAAAGCTACAGAGCCTACAGCTGTCAGACAAGACATTGATACTCATATTAACGCATTGGCTCACTGTTCCATTTGCCTTAGAAAGAAGCCGTCGGGTCTGTACATCAATCACATTTCACCAAATTTTATTGGTTGTATAGACGTAAACATAAACCATGATTAATGTAGATATTTAGTGGACGTTAATTGCGATCCACTATTTACCTGACAGGTGTGTCTCTTGTTAGTGTTAATTACAGAACAGCGGCGCGTGCAAAAACTCTGTTGGATGTGCTCAAACGTCATTGTTCAGCCATCGCCGTTGGCCGCTGCAATGAGAGCGGAATGATGCGTTTCGGTGCTACAGTTTTTCATTTTAGTTTTGATTGCATAGAATTTCATCTTCAGGGTTTTTCAGTTAGTGCAAAAACGTCTGATGATGTCAATGGATGACATCGATATTATGACTTGCGAGAATTGTTATTGTACTGAAATGTAATTATCTGAAAATATTTTGACTACAATAAAGAAAATGTATTGTTAGGATACTTAGAAAAAAAAAAAATACGTCGTTGTCCTCAGAATAAACGCAGCCGAACTATTCTGTCAAAATCTCAGCGTGAAGTGAACACTTAGGTTAGGTGAGCTGTCAATAGTATCAATTCCTAGTATAAGGTTGATTGACAGCTCACCTCACCTAAGCTTCCACAGTGAGTAAGATCTTTACAGAATAGAGCTGCTAGCATTGATTGTGAGGACAAGCCATTTCTAGAAATCACTGAATAAAAACTTTCAGTCTCTATTTGTGCTAAGAGACGGGCGTTGGCAACTGCGCCACTGTTCTTAACTTTTGCAGCTGCCATCGTTTGTATCTGTTTAAGACTGTATCTGTTTCTGTTCCAAATAAACGATTTTTTATTTTATTTTATTTTATAGATATATTACCTATCTTTCCAGGTTGGGTTTCCCGTCTCCGATATACGTGAACGTAGTGCGTGACCCTGTGGAGAGGGTCATCTCGTGGTACTACTACGTGAGGGCACCCTGGTACTACGTGGAGAGGAAGCGGGCCTTCCCTGACCTGCCACTGCCCGACCCCGCTTGGTTGAAAAAGGTTTGTTAGCTATTCTTTTTGTAAATTGCAGATTTTTAAGAGACTCTTACTTGTTCTATAGGTTTAATAAGGATTGCGATTGACTGGAATCCTCTTTTACTTGAGTAGGTACAGACGCCAGCACATCAAGCTACTACAATCTGTCAAATTTCTTTAATAGATTTTCCACTTTATCGCTCACACAGTTTTTACACTTTATCGCTCAGAGAGTTTCGGGTAGCTTGATGTGCTGGCGTCTGCACGTAAACATTTAAACGTCTTGCATACAATTGCTAATGATGACGTATTACGACCATCCACCAGTATACAACTGTTTTGATGAACGTCTTTTATCTAAATAGGTACAGCAATAGACGTCAGTGTATACCAAGCATGGTTTATCGGTGCCTTTGTACTAAGAGTAAAAAATTGACACCCACACTCCTAAAAAGAAATAGACACGCAATTATTCACTTCATCTATTAATCATCACGCTCATTCTGTTATCTGATGGTTGAAGCAGCATAACGCGTGTCAATCCGCTAATAACAGGATAAATAATAGCTAATAGTACCATAGTACCTACTTGAAAAATGAGGGGCTTGTGGCTAAGTACTTAATAACAGCCGTACGGGTCGAACTATCAGGTTAATCTACGCTTGCCGCGGTTAGTCCGTGGATGGGTGACTATCTTTATTTACCAACACTCTCCGTGCCTCGGAATGCCGTTGGTCCCGGCTGACATTCGTAGATCTTTGGCAGCCGTTACGTCAGAAGCCCGAGTCTTGACAAGCAGTCTTATCAAGGGATATCGTATTACCCAGTAACTGGGTTGTGGAGGTCAGATAGGCAGTCGCTCCTCGTAAAATACTGGTATTCCGCTGTATCCGGTTAGACTGGAAGCCAACTCCAGCATTATGTTGGAGTCGGTAGATTGAGTACCTATTTGAAAAGTACGATATTTTCATAATTTTGTTTCGTCGCCATGAGATCGTGTTAGCTATTAATTTTTTATTGTTTCTTGTAGCAATCGTGACATGATCTCTATTCACGATGCGTTTTTATTTGCTAACGGTGAAAACGATCTTGTTTGAGATGAAGCGCTTGAGTCGCTTCATGTAACAGTGATTACCGTTCCTAGAGCGCATATTGTTCGTGCGATAGGTGGTTCGGCTAAAATTACATGGAAAACTTTATGTGGAGCCTGCAACGTGTAATGTAACAAGATTATCTTCACTAGGGACTTATTAGGCTGAATTACAAAATAATCAGGAAATCTAGATAGTAATAATGATCACGTGGCGTTATTTGTTTATCGTAGATCTTATTACTGTCCGGTTTTATATCAACAGGAAGATTTACAGTTAAAATTAATATATCAGTGATCCTGTATTTTATGATTGCTGAAGAACTTTAAGCGTTTATGTAGTTGCAAAATCTCACCTACTGTAAGTTTGTTTTAAAAATTTTATTCGCACTCCGTTTTTCGGTACCTATCTAACTTTAATCGTATAAAAAAAAGTTTTTTTTTGTCTGAATAAAGAGTGGCAGCGATCGGGTTGATCGCCCGCCAATTTGCGGATGAATCGGCTAAAATTGACCACGTGCCGCTCCGTTATCTGCGCAGGAGTTGATCACTAGCAGGGTTACCATTAGTAGGGAATGTTTATGGCGCTATCCAGACTTGATGATATAATCATATATCCTGGTATATTATTGCTGTAGAGAACTTATGCGGCTTAACATTTTGTTGAAGGTGTTTTTTAAAACTATCGTGATTTTATATTGAACTGATTCGTTGGTCTAGTGATCGCAAGTGCTACTGCTGAGTTCCTGGGTTCGGTTCCCGGGTCAGGCAGTTTTATTGGGGCTTCTCCATCTGGGATTCCTCAATAGCAGCCTGGAGTTTGGTTTTGTGCCCGGTAGATGGCAGTAGGCACGCTCCCTGTTACCATTTTAACCTTCAAGCGGGCGCGCGGTCATTTGTAACGCCAGCGGTCGCGCGTAACCTAAAATACCTATACTATATTTCAGGGATTTAAAACACTAATTATTTATTTTTATTTATTTTTTTTGTATTTAAAATAATATTGTAATTTTCTTTGGATTTGTAAGCAATTTGGTATCATACATTTTCTTACACCTCTAACTTTCGCGTGCTTGCGTGCTTTCGACGCCTGCGCCGCGACTAAAACAAATGCGATCTATGCACTCCGGAGGGTGCGTGAAGGGGAGGTAAACAGCTTATTTCGTGCACGGTGAAATAATGACAGGCTACTAGGGATGGGAAATACATGCGACAAGAAATAACGATATTAAGAAAGAAAATGTATCCAATGCGGTCGATTCGACTCCGCGCGCCTGATTGAAGGTTAATAAACTGGCGAAATGTGGGGTGGTGGTATAAGTGCACCCCTGCCTATCCCCCTCCCCTCCTCCTCCCTCCCTCCTCCTTCGGGGAATGCAGGTGTAGTGGTTACGAGCTTCTATACATGCGAAGAGCTTCAATACAATTCTGCTGTTTATTCATTTTACTTGGGCTTCTACTTTACTACAAAAAAATGTCAAGGTATGTAGGTGATGTAAAATGTCAACGTTACATCTCCAACCATCGTTGGTAACCTTATTACTGAAGCGTAATTTCGAAATTAAATGAAAAAAATATATATATACAACGTGTAACGTTAAATGCGCAAAACCTGAAAATATGTAGTTTGATCAGAATGACGAGCAGAATCAATTGAACCACTTTTTAATATAGGTCACAATTTTCAAAAAATCTTCATTAAAAACGTTGCCATGTCTATTTATTAATAGGTCAAGCAAGCTAATGTCAGCGCGGCGCAGCGCCCCGGTAACGACTCCTCCCTCGATAAAGCGTCGTCGCAGACGCACGAAACGATCAGAATGGCCAGTAAAACTAAAACAGCACTTAAAACCTTTGCAATTTTTTTAATGACTTATTTTCTCTCTGAAATAGGTCAATTGAATTAAAAATCAGTTGGGGTGTGTGTAGTTGGGGTGGGGTTTTGCGCATTTAACGTTACACGTTGTATAAATTAGCTCAGTAGGTGCAAAAGCCATTGTACGATAAAAACAAACATTGAATTACGCTGATCATTAAAACCGAACATGCGCGTACGCAAAACAACCAGTTGTTCCAATCACAATCTCTCTCAAATACAATAGCTGAACAATAGTATCTTGTCGCATCTCTCTTTTGTAAAAATTAATTGATAATGCAACCGTTAGCGCCATGATCATATCAATGAGTACTAACCATTACAAACCGATACCAATGGAGTCTCAAGCTTTCACCATTTCTTTGCTCCGTAAACCTACTTTATGGCCATTAAACGCTATCCGCATTTTAATTCGGAACCGTTTTCCCGATTTTACACCATTTGCTGTGTCGAATTTTCTATTATTTACTCACTTTTTTAGAGTTCCGTATCGTATCGCCCGCCGTCAGTACATAGGCCAGCACATCAAGCTACCCGAAACTGTCCCAATCAATTTTGAACCTAATGCTTTAGTGACAAAGTTGAAAATATATTAAAGAAATTTAACAGATTGTAGTAGATTGATGTGCTGGCGTCTGTACGTCTCTCACGGCCGGGATATATTTTTAACTAGCTTCTGCCCGTGACTTTGTCAGCGTGAAATTTCTTGTTCCCCCACAGCGTTGTACCGCATCGCTCACCCGCGCTTTTACTTCGTTTTCGCTTAACGTATTGTGATTTTTAAGTTAGCCTATAACCTTCCTCAAGAATTGAGCTGTCAAATGCAAAAATATTTTTGCTTCCAGAGATTAACGCGACAAACAAACAAACTCTTCAGCTTAATTCCCGCCGTTTAAAAATATGTTGCTTAAATAATGTGGTTAATGTAATTGGTTTATTTATAATAATGTATAGAAAGATAGATTAGGTAGGCTTAATACATTCGTCTGTGAAAACATGGAAATACACATACAAAATTTCAACCCAATCGGTCAAGCCGTTTAGTAGTTGACATACCGACAGCAGCGCCACCTACCTGGTCCAATTGTATTTTTAAAATAATTCAGGAAACCATCGAAATACCCATAAAAAATTTCAACCCAATCGGTTCAGTCGTTTAGAAGTTATGTGAAAAAGATAAGTACGGAAGGATAATTCATACTACCCGTTTTCCCGTAGCGTAGGAATGAAGCATTTTCCCGCGGTAAAAATATGTTTATCAGGGATAATGTCGGCTTCTAATGGTAAAACAATTTTTCAAATCGGTCCAGTAGTTTCGGAGCCTATTCAATACAAACAAACAATCAAATCTTTCCTCTTTATAATATTAGTGTAGATAAGATAAGTACCAAGTTAACAATATGGGTCTTTTTGAAAACCTACTTCACGGCTATTAAAAACTATCCGGATTTTGATTCGGTAGGTACCGTTTTTCCGATTTTATACCATTCGCTGTGACGAATTTCCCATTTTTAGAATTCCTTTCCATACCGCATTACAAAACTTACACCGCTACGTACCTGTGACCGGTTGACAGAGGGCTGTATTTTTTACCCAGTTGACACAAAATACTGATTTCTATGAGGCCTTTATAACGACAACAAAATAATTATATTAAAAAAGGAGAGTCTGTAGATAGCGATACTTATTCATATTTTCTGTTCATCCTATCGTACGGAACAGTGTTGCCAAAAATTTAACAGTTTAATTGACGATTCAAAACTAAAACTAACGAAATTAGTTTCAACTAACGGTGGAATTAGTTTTAGTCGTGTACAAAATTGAATTAATCGATTGAATTAGTTTTAGATTTCAATTTAGATTAATTTTTTGATTAAAAGTAGTGTAAAGGAAAATGTGAAAAAAATCAATTATTGAATTAAACTAATGGTTTATTCTTTTATTAGAAACTAACTGCTCCCCGCGGTTTCAGCCGCATAAGTCTCGATCCCGTTGGAATATCGGGATATAAAGTATTTTATTATTAATCCTGGTTATAAACTATCTGTGTGCCTTCTTCAAAATTGGTCCAGCCGTTTGAGCGTGAAGAAGTAATAAACATACACACACACACACACACACACAAATTCGCACACTTTCGTTTTTATAGTTTTTTAGTGTGATATATAGTGTGCAAACATGCACGTAAATAGGAGTATATTAATTAATCATACTTATAGTTTCTCTCGGTTGGTGGAACTTTACTTTTTTCTGTTAATCCTTAACTAGTAGGATATAATCAAACAAGATAATTTTCTTTGTACATAATATGTATTTTTATAATTATGCTTTTATTTTTTTTTAATTATCTGAACGTTTAAAGTTGTTCAGGGGAAAATTCCAATTGTGATCTTTTCATCATGCGGTGTTTTTTATTGACGAAAAAATTAGTAAGAAGCTAAATAATTTAAAAATTTAATCGTAGTGAAATTCAAAAATTGGTTTGTCGCGTATTTAACTACAATATTTGCCTTTAAAAAGGAAGATTAGTTTTAACTAAAACTAAAATTTTCAATCGTGATTGATGTAGTTAAAACTAATTTAATCACAAAATGTTTAGTTTGACTAATCAATCGATTGAAAATTTTAGTGATTGAGCCCAATACTGGCACTGGGACCCTTTGCACGCGAGTCCCACTCGCGACCTGTCTACTAAGTGTGACGTGACGTGCCCCGTTAGGGCTGTCAAAACGTTCATTCAGTAAAATCAGTAGAATCCCATGGTCAAGAGTTCAGATTGTTCAGATCAGTCGGTCACGATCAGCGGACGGCTAACACGACACGAATCAATGCTCACGATCGATTTACAACGAAAGGTAAATCGAAGCAATGCGTCTAACGACTCGTGAATTAATTGGGTTAATGTATCGATGAGAATCAATGGAATGATACATCACTTTAGTTAGTGCAGTTAACGAGTTAATAGTGACGGCACACTGTTCTACTAGATTAGTGTTGCGCTTTATAACAGCTTCCATCAAATATTTAATAGGTTTACGATATCTTTCATTTTGGTATTAATGAAATTGGGTAGCATGCTTTTTATTAACTTCATGATTTGGTTAGTTTTATATTTTAATAACAAAATTGATCGTTATCGATCTTGCAGTGAGACTAACTTACTACTTTGTGTTACCAATTAAAAACTTAATAAAGAGTTAACTTATAACAATAAAAGTTAAATGTTATTCTTTTATTAAACCTTATGATACCATTGTGCCTGTACCATTTTAATCCAATTTCGTTTAGTTTTTTTTTTTTCTTGTTCTCTATAAATGGAAAGAAAACGAAAGCCAAAGTAATGGAAGTTGTTACATAAATCGTTATTGTTATTAAAGTCCCAACACTTTAGTATTTAAATTATTAATCTAGAATCTAAACTGGTCGCTTAAATTGCATATTCGCGCCTTAAGCGAGATGGCGTAATCTTGATCAGGCCTCAAGTAAGTATTGTATTTTATGAGAATAGCCGACAATAGCACCATTATGGATATTTATTGTTCTCGTAAAATGAATATGCATGTACGAATAACCCAACTAGACACCTCTTGGAGACTTAAGGGCTATAATGGTACAAAAATAAAAGAGAAAGTGTAATAAAAAAATCCTAGAGCCGTAGGTTATTGCAACTTTGCTGTTTCACGAAAAACCAAATAGCAGAAGCAATGTGTAGGACCTCCTTTAAACATACTAGGTACATACTTAATTGTCTATAGGCCGTTAAAAGAAAATAAAATTACAAAGTACCTCATAACTAGAAAAAGGTAAAGACTTTATTTATTTATTTATCCTCACACTGGAACGCCATTCAGCAATTACACCAACTGAGCAAAAAATTACTTCATGTGCTGCTTTCTATCCATCTTGTGCGCGGTGGACATCGAACGGGCGGCGATGGATCGCGCACGCTCACGCATCGTCAAGATATTTCTCCATAGCACCATCACTCCTTCCATATTACGCACATTCTTTGCGAATTTTCGAAACTCAATGAATTTTTCAAAATTAATGCATTAAAATTGAAAAAAAAACGGAGAATTTTAACTAAAAAGATTCTTTTGTTAAAAAGTTAGAATACCTGCTGAAATTGCATGTCTACCACATTCAACTATGTTGGTAGGTAGTATGCTAACTAATTAAGCCGCTCATTCCCGTCTCGACGCTTATGTATATAGATAACATAAATCATACACAAATCTTCCACACTTGACGTAATTCGAGTACAGTTTCGGCCGAAGTTACGGACAAAATTTACTCCGTATCCTACGAACATATGAAAGATTAGTTTGGGGCCCGAACTAAAACTGATCGACAACACGATTTGACAGTTGTCCCTACAGCCGATAGTTTTTGTCCGTCCAAAAAATTGACTTTGACACTTGTTTTGACGGAATAACTACATACTTTCGGACGGGCCCGTATCTTCTTTTACGGACTTAGAGAGTAGACCCCCCCCCCCCCCCCAGTGTCGTAACCAAAACAGCTTATGGAACGTCCTAAGTAGGTACTTAGAGTGCTTAAGGTGAAATTAGTCGCGAGCTAAACCTCACTGGTGGGCATGACCAAAAAGCACGCTGTCTGATCTGGATCGCGTCTGGCAGAGATAGTATCAGTGATGAGCAGTTAACCGCTAGTCTACACGCACAACGTGTAGTTCGCACGCACACCAAAACCTTTCCGAAGTGAAAAATACGAAGAGTCCTTTGGAAAATTGAGTTTTATGAATAAACCGTGCATAAATTAATTACAAATAAAGTTTATTGAACTCTTCGATAATTGAGCTTTCTCGGTCCCGAGTTAGTTTTGGTGATTATACACTTCTTCTATTACTTATTTATACCCAAAGTTACGTTAAAATTAGCAAGTAAAACGAATCTTTGTTGGTTCATAACTTTTTAATGGTTTTTTATTTTACTATTAAGTTTCCGTACAGACAAAATGAATAATAAAACAAAGCGATATCATGTTTAACTTTGGATGTACAATGTCAAACAGTGGATTAAGTAATACCCTCCCGTAAGTATGGAAAAAATATCGACTACACGGAAGAAAAATTACTGTGCTGTCTCATAATCTGAGTGCATTTGAGTGGTAATGGAAAAATTACCATGCTGTACAGTAAAATTTATTGGACAAATAGTGAATTTTTCCCAATCTCACTCAGAAAATTTTCTGTAGATGTCACTTGCACTCACTCTACAGTGACGGGCACAGTCATTTTTCTAAGAATTTTCTCTCCGTGTATGTTGTGCCACCCTGAGGAGTTGCGATTGGCGTAGAACCGATGAAGAAGAAAAAGGCTATCGCGTATAAAGTCCTTAGCATTGGCTTAGAATATATCTAGGACATGTACCTATATTAAAGCAGTGTTAAGTGATCAATCAATCACAAAATTTTGAAAGAAAGAAGCCTCAAACAAAAACTAATTGCAAATATGTTTTCATTGCAAAAGCTCATTAATATCTGTTACTCATTAAACGGTACATTTTAGTTTTTTAATTGTCTATAGCCTAGATATATTTCCAGCTGTGTGAACTAGCTTCAAGCTACAAACTGACAAAACAATTAGCGCCTATGTATTAGAAAATTAATGATAGCAACATCGTGGGCTAGACCGCTGAGCTAAGATTTTTTTGTTGATAATCTTTACTAATATTATAAAGAGGAAAGATTTCATTGTTTGTTTGTATTGAATAGGCTCCGAAACTACTGGACTGATTTGAAAAATTGTGTTACCTTTAGAAGCCGATATTAACCCTGATGAACATAGGCTACTTTTTACCGCGGGAAAATGCTTCATTCCTACGGGAAAATGGGTAGTACGATTTAAACGGCGGGAATTCCGAATTCTACGCAAACGAAGTTGCGGGCGGATGGTAGTTTATCATAATTTCAGCCCGTTAACTTCCACAGCTAAATACGGATCAGTTAGATACAACCATCGCAAAAAAGGCACATTTCGATTTTTTTCTCCACCAATAATCCTTTTTTTTACACAATTCCTTGGAAACGGATTGTTATTGTATATTTGAGTATCGTACTCCCCGTAGCATAATATGATCAGTTTATTGTTTTTACTCAACATTCAGCATGTCACCCTGCAGCATACCTACGTGATAAAAATATAGGCCAGCTTCTGACTTTTCACAGGTCCAAAACTAACGGACCCAAAGTACCCAAAACAAGTGTTTGAAGGTTCCTGCTGTGAGAAGTTGAAATAAGACTGTTTTTTGGTTAAAAAAAACTAAAACTAAAACCTTGTTTTATAACCTGTGTAACACTCATAAATCGGCACAAAAGCAAAAGCTCCCATTGGAGAAGTCACGATATTATCTAAGGGAATTCGCTTAATGTCGTGACTTTTCCAATGGGAGGTTTTGGATTCGTTTAATATCATAACTTATAGTCTATGAAGACTATCTGCAAACCTAGTTAAAGTTATGACTTATAGTCCCTGTAAGGCAGCCCACGTAAATACCTATTTCATCGTTCATCGCTTGATCTGAACACGCGATGTGTATCGAAGTAGTCGGTCATCCATCAATAAGGCTTCGGAAAAGCATAAACGTGGTCCATTCTCTACTCGAACGTAAACTTGTCGACATGCTCCCGTTTCGCGAAGTTATGTCGTTTCGAATGGTCATTGGTTTCTATGAATATTACGGTCAACGAGATTTTCTTTGTCGAATAACGTTAAATAGTGCGTGGCTTGTTTCTTTACGCACCATTTAAATGTTGAATTATTTTTTGATCCCTGCGATTTTTCTTTGAAAAGCTTTGCAGTATTTTTACGTTTTTTTTTTGTCGTAAACTGTATTCGTTACATGACACGTATCGAATATCTTTCAGATGCTGCATGCTACCTTAATTGGACAATAAATGATATTTAAAGGTCACAGAGCGAATTAGGGTTCAACCACTTCTACAAAACGTATTACTTAACATAAAACTCTTACAACACACTTTGGAATTTCTAATTAAACTGACAGATCTAATTCTGATAAACCATATGATTACAGCCACATATCCAATCAGTTTTCAGCACAAACATATGGCCATACGTACATAACAAGATATATTAACTCCTTATTTACTGACTGAATAGGTCTCAGCTTACGCTTATCTATTCAAGGCAGTCCCTCGACTTAGTCAGCACAGTAGAAAAAATAAATTAGTTTCGAGTCGACAAAAAATGCATGATATAATTAGTTTAGCAAAAAAAACTATCTCTTACGTGCTTAGTATTTAGTCTTGATAATAAGCAGTCGATGAGTAATTAATAATATTGTTGAACAAAGTCTATAGGATGATGGGTGTAACGTTCTGTTACACAAAGTTGATGGACAGGCTAAGATAATTGAACATCTTTATTAGATATGTTGATGCAAAAAACAACAATTCCTTGGAACTTATTCAAAGACGTCATGGCGTCAAGATCATTTCTTTATTAGAATCGGAATGGTTGAATGTTGCGAGTAACGCATCATTAGCAGCTTGATGAAATTGACGGCAATTACGTGCCTATAGAACAAATTCAAGAGGAAACGATGTAGATAATGATAGATGATTTGGCAGATGCTTTCTTTCGTTTCAAAATGACATTACTGCATGTCGATTCTGTAAATATCTCACCGTGAAAACATGCGTGGAGTGAGCAGTCAGTGTCATCCCGCTGATGCTAGGGATTGACTAGGCAAACATTTACAATAATTTATTTATTTATTTATTTATTTTATTATTTATGTACAGTGTACACACAGTAAAAAACATATGGATATGTTATTATAATCGAGATTTTAATAATATTTTTTAAGCTAATTCTATTGATCATTTTATATAATTTCAAAACAAGTATTTTATTATTCAAAACATTGATATTTTGTGGGGGTTTTAATAAAAATAGCTAAACAGAAATTTGTCAGAATACCATTTTTTCCTAGATTAAAACCCCAAAAAATATATATATTCCTCAATTTTCATGATTGCACCAACTACTGTTTGTTTCTGCATCACGCAAAGGTTGACTGGTACAAAATGACTATGGCATTAAGTCCGCCTCTGTACATGTATGTGCTTTCAGTATTCGATAATAAATAAATAAATAACATAACTAAAACTAAACTAAAATAGGGCATAGAAAAATTCCTCCGCGTCGCTGTCGTTTCGACTACTTACGTTACATTCATATTCATCGAAGTAATGTCAGGTAATTTGTATGTGATTTCAGGACTTTGAGACATGCGTGCTGAGTGGTGACCGGGAGTGTCGCTATTTAGAGGGTCAGACTCACGAGGGAATCGGTGACCATCGGCGACAGACGCTGTTCTTCTGCGGACATGAACAACAGTGCACGTTAGTATTGCGCCTAAACTAGTAATAATAGTGTGGTCGTTATCTTTCTGAGTTCCTGCCCACATCCCACGATACTTGGGGTACTAATCTAGTACGAATATGGTGAAATACCAAAATTAAACTCGAATTCTCGACTAATTACACACTTTTACTCATACCTTTAGCTAAGTAATGTGCCTGCGCGTTCAGTCGTATCTTTTAACGTGTTGCTATGATTATTTAGAAAGGCGCCATATAGGAAACGGATACACAGCTTTTAAAATGTTAACCGCTGCTTAATTTCCATAAACTAGGAATGCTCACGTTTCCAATCTCGTACCCATACTTATTTTATTACTTGTTATTGTCCCGTTAACTTGGCTTACTGTAATTACAGCTCCGCTAGATTAAGGGTCAATCCTTCTCTATAGTCTGGTTTTATTACCTTACCCACTATTTTTGATTCAATTAGACCTTACCTCATGACAAATATTCTGTGATTGCAGGCCATTCAACAGCGTGGAAGCTCTGCAGCGCGCCAAGCGAGTGGTGGAGGAACAGTACGCAGTGGTAGGAGTGCTAGAAGACATGAACTCGACGCTAACGGCGCTCGAGCGATACGTGCCGCGATTCTTCCGAGGAGCACTACGACTTTACTGGGGTTAGCGCCATCTATGGGGCATATGTAGTACTACATAGAAGGCTAAGGAACTAAGGTTACAGAGGGAGCTACCATCACGTGTCACATTCACATCTGGCAACATTTATACATCTGAGAAGTTGCAAATACTAAAAAACAGACCAACTTTCTTACCAGCCTATATTCTGTCTATAAACTAAGCTTCATTTTTTATAGTAGAAGGGGCTAACAGCGCCTGGTTTATTACTGCTTATATTTATGGCTTGGTACACTTGAAAGTATTAAATGTTGTCCTGATCCAGGCTGAAAATATTACACAATTTATTTATTTATTTAATCTTTTCGCACAGAAAAAGGTACAAACGCGGACTTAAGGCCTTAGGCATTCTCTACCAGTCAACCAAGGGTGTTGATGAGCGTTATTGCTAATTTACTTGTAAAAGAGATCCATTGCTACCTATGTTCGAAAAATGTGTCTGCTCAACTACGCAAAGAATGTTTTTGAACAGTCAAACAGTCATCCATTGCTACTGTTAGTATGATACGCAATTACCCCGCTGCCTGGTTAATATTGGGCCTGTTCGTGTTAAAGCTGTCGTACCATTCCAGATAGTAAATTCCTCTTCTACTCATTACAGAGGAAGTGAACACATTCGCCCGAATCAACCGCAACACCTACAAGCCACCAGTTTCAGAAGAAGTGAAGAATATCGTCCGAGCGAACTTCACCAGGGAGATCGAATTCTACGAGTTCTGCAAACAGAGGTTACACATGCAGCTGCGCGCGCTGCGCGACCCGAGCATCTCGCTGCCCACGCCGCGCTCGCGGAGGCGGCGCGCGCGCAAGCTTACCAGAGTGTAACCATAGACAACTGATGGGTGTCCCATCGCTTCTAGACTGTGTTAGGTTAGAAGTTCTATAACCGCCTTATACGCAGCGTGGCGTATTCAGAGCAGTGACATTTCATCGTGAAAACTGGGCTCTGCGTTATTTTGAGTTTTCGTTTCGTTTTGCTTAATGTTTTGTTCTAACATCTCTTGGTTAAGGCCACACACGCTCAGTTATAAACCTTGTTTTCTGTAATAAAATTGTGCCTAAGTCTTCTGAGCCTGAAAGGCAAGTTTTTTAGTGTCTATTGGCCCTACACGCACAGGTAACACTTAGGTGCCACTAGGCCAGTGCAGTCAAGAGTTTGCTTTATTTTGACTTAGTAATGTAGTTTATTTTTAATTTATGTGAATATGAATTTAAGAAATTTATATAGAAATAAAATAAAAATAGAAATGTTGTACATTTTTTCACTAAATTGATAAAACTATTGACGAATTAGGATTGAATAAATTCCCGCCACCCGGATTGTTGAGACGTTTAGTTTTATTGTTAAGTCATGATCGCCGCCATCTTGGCTACTGGCGCGAAGTTGTGACTATTTATTTTAATTTGTAACTATTTAAGTGATGTCCATATTTTTATATTAAGCAGCAACCAATATGAGTACAGCTTCTACTTTTATGAAATTGTATATTTTAGAATAATGACGTAGTTTTAGAATGTTGCTACTTACTAACATGATCTGCAAGGCAGAAAGGTGACAAGGTTCTTACTGTAAGTCTATCTCTACCTGATGAACTGTACCTTAAGCTGCATAAAATAATTTATTATGAGATCTAAATACAGTGTAATTGTGATATAATATTTCGCTTATTGATAAGATCCTGTAATTAAAGTACTTGCATAGTATCAAACTGGTTTTGTTTTTCGATCCCTTTTAAAATGATAATTCAGTTTTTAATTAATTTTGGATTATAAACAATGCCGTTCCATGATCTTTGCCCGTATAGACCTATTAAACTACCAACCGTTGTTCCATGTTGGGCGCCATTATCACTATAGCATATTACGATACGAGTCCATTATTGCACGACGCGAAATTAGCGCCTGAGCGTAGCAAGGGTGCTAAGTCACACGTATCATGTACTATTTTATAGTTCGTGTGACCTTTTTTTTGTTTCGGTGTGGAAAATCCTCATGGATGTCCGCCGCCCGGGGGTGGGCGGCGGGGTCTGTCAGACTCTTACTCACTAAAAACCACCCCGGTGTTCCCTCTCTCACCTACGCCGGGGGTCGCGGGAATGAACGATACTTCCGCAACCCCCGGCTGGTGCTGGCCCGCTCCTGCGGGCCTTCTCGTGTCAGGGGCGGGAGTGAGGTGTTAAACTCCCCCCGCGACGTCTAAGAGGGGCGCGCGTGGAACACTACGCGCCGCCGCCTCGGGTCCTGATGTGTGGAGGGCGACGGACGTCCCCAAGTCCGTCGCCCCTGGACCCATTTAGGGGGGCTGGAAGAGGGCGTTGTCCGCCCTCCGCCGACGCCCGGTGCGCCTGCTGCGGGCCGGGTGAGGGGACGAGATCTCCCTCTCCCTTTCCGCAGCCTCCTTCTGCGAGATGACTGTTTCGCAGAAGGAAACCACCGCGTCCCAGAACTCTTCGCTGCCGACCATGGACTCTACCACGGCCGGCAGCGATAGGTCACTGCCTACTCCTGAGATGAGGGCACGGCGCGGCTCCTCCCAAGCGGCACACTCTGCCAGCGTATGCCACGCCGTGTCCTCCCGACATAGTTCGTGTGACCTAAGCCAAGCCCGCATTTAGGTCACGCTTTTCTGAGTAAAATTTGACTACGTAAGTCACAGAAAAGCGTGACTTAGCGTGGGTTTGGGTAGTAGTACTAAAGGATGCGTATTTCAAAGGCTTCGCCCTCCCTGTTCCTCGCACTTCTGTCAGATG
This sequence comes from Eremobia ochroleuca, assembly GCA_949629135.1. Taxonomy (NCBI): domain Eukaryota; kingdom Metazoa; phylum Arthropoda; class Insecta; order Lepidoptera; family Noctuidae; genus Eremobia; species Eremobia ochroleuca. The sequence continues at coordinate 7,759,406 of OX451400.1, read as the reverse complement.
ACAGTAGAATTATCCCATTGTGGGTGTCAGTCTTTTCGAAAGAAGTCAAGTTCGTCCCTTCATCTTCATCTTGGTCTGCGAAAGGCCCGATTTTCGACTGACGGCAGACTTGGCAGTAGGTAAAGCTAATTGGATTTTATAGTTTTTTTAATCTTTACTTATCGTTTGTATCTTGTAGACTGCAACAGTTTTAACAGTTTGGTGGATCATTTAGGTATTTTAGGGTTTGATGTAATATAAACAACTACTTCATAATTATGCGCATTAATTTATTAGGTAGGTATTTATTATAAAACAGGAGACAATTATAAGAAAAACAATAATAGGTCATAAGGGTAGCATTCAAATTGTGTAAAATTAATATGGCCACATTTTAAGAATTCAGGTACATATACAAAATAGACAAAACATCGGCCTAGTAAATAAATTATAATATCGCTTAAAAGTAACAATAATTTAATTTCGTAATTTCTAATAGTCTCATTTATTAAAATCTCAAAACTGAATCAACAATTGGCTATTATTATCAGTTCTCACGTAGGAAGTCTGTCAAGATACCGTGATTATAAAAATATAAAATATACATAATATATCCAGATTATAACATCGGTATAAAATATTCCAGTTACATTATTATTCGCATAGGATTCATAGATTGGACACATTTCAAATAACACGCTTCGCATCTACTTTTTAACAATTCAATATAATAACTTTACAACGGTCTAACATGGGAAGATATTATGTCACCACAGATACTATATCTAGAAATATTCGTTTTATCTACAGTTCATAAGGATGTTATGTGAATAAATCTATCTATCTAGATGATACTCCTAATTCGACATATTATAACTATTACAAAGGTCTAAATAATGTCATAAAAATTGTATTAAAATATGAATTAATATCATTCAGAATTCATCTCTCTTATTATTTACAAGGAGAAGAGGCGCGGCTGCGCTCACCGCCCGCGCCTGCACGCACATACATCACATTTTATTGTCCTACGGGACGCTAATCTACAATTAACATAGTACGAAACAAAAAATCGATGAAATATACACATAACTCGAACTCGAAACGTCGTTACTGTAAAATGGCACTCTGAGAACGAGTGGCTCACTCGTCGTTTACAATATCTACGCCTAGTCTAATTTATATCACAAGTACGCTTTACAACGTGAAGCCTCATCAATTCAAGAGCTCAGGACGCCCACGCTGTCCCGCGGGAGGCCAGGCATGCTCGCGGGCGGCTGGCACAGGAATGTGTTCACCAGCACGGGCCGGCCAGCCAGCCGACCGCGCCGCCGAGCCGCCCGACGCGCACTCGTCGCTCTGACACTGTCACCTCTCGGCTCTTCGCGGCCGCGTCAGTAGAATGACGGGTGCCAGTCGACCGAGGGGTGCAGCGGGCCTGTCGCACCCACCGCAGTCGGAGCGCCAGTCGCGGTCGTTGAGCCCAGCGCTAGGCAATCGAAACAGTAGTTGGAGCTGCTGTTGTTGTCCCAGAACTGTTGGCCCTTGCACAAGAACCTCACGGCTAATTCCAGCCGTTGCCCCGACGATATCGCCGGAGCATACAGTACGAACTGGAAGCGGTCGGAGAAACCGTCGCACGAACCCTGCACATAGATTGCTTGCAGGTCCGTGTACGTTTTCCACCCGTTCATTGTGTAGCGGATGTGTACAGTCTTGTGGAAGTCCAGATTTCGCACGCGTACGGACCCGCACACGGTAACGTGCACCCCGTCGCATACGCGTGCGCTTTCAATGCACACGTTGTGCGTCTCGAGTTTGTCCGTGATATTTACTGGAAGTTGGAACAGTGGAACGAGTGTTAGAGCCCCGAGCCGCGGCGTTGATCGCGCTGGTGTGGGAGTGCTCTGAAGAACATCACATCCAGTAAGGTCGTCATAGGCGGATTTGGGTACAACTGGAATTTCATCCATAAAAGTTTTCACATCCGCAAGATCGAGTCCTAAAACGTCTGCGAAACGTACAATTTTCTTGCGTCCTGGCGTGCCGGGTGGCGTTTTTCCAGTTTTGAGTGAAGAGCAGCGTCGAACACGTTGGGGCCGGTCGTCTTCTACTTCTACTTCTGCTTCATTCTCAGGTTCATTTTCATCTTTAGCTTCTGCACATAAAAGAGGCAGCTCAGTGTCACATGCAGGCGATATTTCATTTTCAGTAGGAACTTCACTGGTTATGATTTCTAAAGGTTCCAATCTAATTTCGTTGCATGCTGGTTCTGGCACGAGAATTTCTTCAGGAGCTTCCGTCGGTGTTTCCTCATCAAGTGGAATTTCAACTTCCGCAAGTGATAAGTTTTCTAGGCAATCTGTTGTATAAGTTTCAGTACTTGTTTCGTTTTGAAAGTCTTCTTCAATTTCAACACCATCTGAAGGTTCGCTCTTTGCAGATTCAAATTCCGAGTCACTGTCTACTGTGGCACTTGTAAAGATAGGTAAACTAAAAGAGTCTGTATCTAGGGCGGTGATCGGTTTTGCTGCACAGTCGATTTCATCGAGGCTATTTTGTGGCGCACAACCCTCAAATGTGATCGCAGAATATAAACGTTTGTTTGCATGACCATTTTCACGAGGGATTGGTTGAAGTTTCACTGGTGGAGTGCACTCCGTATAAAAAGCGGTAGAAAATATAAAACCATTTTGTGTTTTGTCCGGTGGTTGTAATAAAAACTTGGTTTGTTCTTTAGCTAGTTCAGGTTCAGAATCAACATCATAAATGGCTGGTTCTTGATCTTCGGTGGGAGATCTTTCCGGGAAGGAGGGTTCGTACTCGTCGACGGGGCTGGAAGGGCTCTCACACTCGAGCTCAAAGTCGTAAAAGGTGTCGAGTTCCCGTGTGTTAGCGGCGGAGGTGGTGGGCCTGTGTGGCGCAGGGGGGGCCTCGTGCGTGAGCCAGCTGCTCTCGCAGTGGTCGTCGTGCGCGCCCCCGAGGTTGCTGAGGCGCGAGTGCAGGTCGCGCGCGAACGCCGCGGCACGCCTGCCGCACGACATCGGCAGCAGCGATGTCAGTCCGCACTGCGACCCTGCGCGATCTCCGCTCATCTGCGTCTGAAACACACAACATCAACTGTTAAACATGGAAACGTTTGTACATATTGTCTTCTGGTGTAGCACTTTATATTTATAAATCAAAGGTGACCTAGATGGTTATTTTATTCATTTTGGCACCAACGAACATCGTAAGTAAGCGCAATAAACAGTTATATATAAAATGCAAGAATCCCCAACTTTCAACCTATTTTGGGACCGTAAGAATGTAAGTCCTGTCCTGATCTCCTGGCGAAAGCCAGATTTTCTTTTAATCTTGCAAATACGTCGGTGGTCGTCAGCTATTTATTACTCTTTATCACAACATGAAAGTTGAATGTCAAATGTGAACGACCTCGATAAGATAATTAAATTACATTGCTTCTCTGTGATCAGCGGGACCCACGGACACGAGTACCAGATAATGTACATGCACACCGCACAGCTGATGTTTGAAATGCTGTACAATATTCATTGAAATATGAAAACGAAATCACAGTAATAACGTAGAGAGCTGAAATTCTTCAGACATTTAGAGAGCGAAAAGAACCCATAATGGAAATATTTCACTAATAAATATTTGTATTGGCGGAAAGATGAGCCAACAATTCTCATAGTCAACGATTCAAGGAAATTGCGCTTTCCTACATGTGCGTTGCAAACACAACATTGTGAAGGTCAGTGCCCGACCCATTTTAGAGACAACGCTAAAGTGGGACGCCTAGCCTTGACCTCAATTTCAGCAAGCCAGCTCTCGTGACACACGCTGATAAAAATCAAACTACCTAATCAGTTTTAATAGTCATGAACATCTCATAGTAAAAAGCAATAATACTTTGATTATGAATCTAGCAATGAGGACAATAAGTCTGCAGTGACTCGATAACTTCGCAAAAGAAACGTGAAGAGATTTTTTATAACAATGACCTATCAGTCAACCATTTCCATTAATGTTCCAGAATGTCAAGAGTTCAGACTATTCAGACTATAATAACACGTGGGTGCTTTTCTGATTTGCCGAAGCGGACGAGCTCGTTTATTACCTAAAACGTTCTGTTGGTTGTCTTGATCTAAATTAAAGTGATCTGTTGCGTAATTGAATTGGATGCGTGTGACAGTGACGAGAGTGGACTCATTTGATAACAGTCCATTTATCCTGTTACATCTGTACCTAGGCACGTACATGTCGACAATTTAGGAAGCATAATATTTGTAGTTGACGATGTTTCGTAATTAGATTCCAGTGCCAAAAGCATCTGGCAACGGTGGCGCAAGTCCGGGCCGATGACGAACGGGATCTAGTAGCTTTCGGAAGACGAATTTTTGATTTGTTTAGACAAGCCTGGATGTTGAGGTTTGCTAACTAGGAGCTATAACTAATATCCGTTCTGGCAATGAAAACAACCATTGCCAAAAACACATCCGTATGGATACGGCAGTCTAAAATTACATAAATTACTAAACTAATAATAATATGATTCAAGCAAGCCAATAATAGGCCACTCACCCAAGAGCAAGAAATATTGATGTTTGTTCATTCATTGCTAGGTGAATGAACAACAACAATATACCTATGAATATACCTATGAATGAAGCCCAATAACATGATAACGGAAAACATTTTAGGGAGTTACTGTATCGAATTTTCATGAGCTTTGAGTATGTCAGCGAACTGAATCCCTCCGTTGACTAACGTACTGGCACAGCACGAATGATACTTCTCATTTCTAGTCACTCCAATTCATATCGTCATAAACAGTTTGCAACTATTCCCGGAATTGTAGATTATACATATTTGAAATTAGTCAAATTCCTGATAGCGGACTCATTACAGTCATGCACGATTCTATTTCCGGAGACTCCTTAATGCGTAGGATCTGGTTCCACAGACACTCGTGTATGGAATCACGTGAAACTGCGTCACTTTATCGTTCACCAAAGTGAACCGACACATTTCCAATTCGTGGGAGGTACATTTTCAGTTAAATATAGTTCAGTAATGCATCGCGGCATCGGTGGCCAGTTCGCCATTATCCAATCAGGGCGAGTCGGTCACCGCTCCGAGGCTCGCAACCACGCCACTCGTTATTGTTCATAAATAATGACCGACTCAATTCTAGTAATGTATTATTACTACACGATTTGAGAGAAACAATACGAAGACTGTGATGGTGGCCAGGACGCCCCTATGCAGAGAAAGCGGTACTTTTATGCGTTTTATAATATTATGGGAGAAACTGCCTTTGACAAATTTAATCCAGGGAGATGTATAGGTATCAAGAATTCAAGCAGCGACTAAAGTATTTATGAATTATAGAGAATGTAGAAGTATATTACAAGCACTAAGAAATAATTAATTGATTACTGTAACCACGGTTAGGACAGTAACCACAATTTATAACAGGATCAATAGCTCCGCATTATCTCAAGTGGGTTTTAACAAAGTACATACACAGTAAGATAACAGGCCACAAATGAAAGTTGACAACAAAGGAGTTATCGAAGAAACGACAGTTATCTTCATGTGTGTATAAGAATAAAGTCGTGTGATTGGTGGCGTTTGTAAACATTACCAACGTCTTTCACAGGTGATTGGCGACCAAGGTGACTGAATGTAAACAGAGAAAGTACTTATTCATCAATACGATGACCTTTTGTTATAACATCTTTATTATTGACATAATAACATGGAAAGGTTATTAATGTCCGTAGGTTGGGTGGTGGGGCCGTGGACAAGAGAGGCCACAGAGATTGTGACTCAGAAGACGGAAAAACAGGGCGAACTAGAAAGAGAAGACGAGAAAAGCTGACCCTACCAAAGTACGGAACTAGAGCGGAAAAAAGAGTTGCAACTATCATGGAGAACGCTGGAGCACATAGTTAAGAACCACTGTTTTGAACTTAACTATATGATAAAATTGGATCCCTACCAGACGCCAGCCAAAAACGTATTTAATTGGTGGATCAAGTTCTTTAGCTATAGATTTACAATTGCTACAAATCATTTTGAGATTTCTAGTAACCTTGTATATTATTTTGAGGAATCACCCATTGTATCACCATTCTTCAGTTCCACTCAAAATATAGCAACATCAAAGAGGAAAAAGTAATTCGAACGCGTAGGATATCTACTGACGCCTTCATAACAATCAAGCTTGTATTACCAGTTTCTTTCAAATAGAAGTAGTTAGGTGGCAAAAATTGCTTTTCTCAAACCACTTCTCCACATATTTGCGAACAAGAATACTCTGACTTTGGATAAAGTGCAAAATGGTTACATCCTATTGAACAACGCTGTTTCTTACATTACCTACTTGAAACTAATCTTGGAAAAAAACTATTCAAAACAACTCATGATAAGCAAGGCTCTTCAATTTAGGTTAATTTATTTTAAATGTTTGTATCAAAGCTTCTCTTAGACATCTCCGCTAAAATTGCATGCGTAGTGGAATGATTGAGGTTCACTGCATCATATATCTGCTGGGATGTACGCAGCAAACAATCGGGCCGATATCGTCGGCAGATCCTTATACTATAATGGTTCATCCATTTATTCATAGAATTGTAGTTATCAACCGCGCGACTGCGCACACCCACCGTTTAGGGTTCGGCGTAGAAATCTAAATTGCTTTAAGTACTCGTGGAATCTTTTGCCTGGGAGTAACCACCACGTTTGTTGTCCATAGGAATCTACGCTTTGGAACGAACAGTTAAATAACTATTGAACTTACTTGCAGAAAGTGCCTTTAAATTACTTGAATCTAATAAATGCTAGAAGTTAATACGGTGAATTTTTTACTTTAATTAATTTCATGTTTTCTATGTAGTGCAATGTTGTGGGTTCTATGTTGTGTTTGTGCTTCTTCTCCAATTTTATAAAGCTATGAAGCTAACCTTTTATATTTTGTTGGTGCAGAATTATCCACTTCCCCTCTTTACGGCTTGTATACTTAGCATTTGAGATGCATTTTAAACGATTAGTTTACTAACGCTCTGCGTAAACTGAACGCGCTTTGCTTAGATTTTCAACTAAACTTTGACATGTTGGGGTTAAAGTCGTTACTAAAATCAGTCTTTGCTTTCATGACTTATTTTATGTGTCTATAATGACGCATGAAGCTTTAAATCTCTTACCAACTATCTACATTGTTTGTAGTAACAGTTCACCATTAGCTTTTGGCAAAACGGGAGGTCAAGCCCGTATCTATCTGTTAGCATATTTAGTAATCTGGGACAGTCACACTGGGTCACCCAATATCTTTTTTTGTCAAAAGTGTTTGATCATTTTTTTAAGGAGCTTGTGTTTTCTTTTTATTTTCAAATAAAATCTAATAGGTACTTCATGTCCATTCCGAGCAAAATCCGACGATGGGCTTTAAAATTGATATAACTAAAGTGTGTTTTTCCAAGATTGGAATAAAAACTGCATTAAGTTCCTTCAACGGGTGTGGTAATGTTATTCATTAACGAAGCCGGTTGTCAACTTACCATGGATAAAATTAAGATAAGGGGATTCTTTATAAAAAAATGCTTATTAAGAAGACTTGATTAATATTATCAAATCGTCAGCAAAACATAAAAGCAAAGACAGAGATATCAACGGACAACTTAAACTTGTAGTAAATGAAACAATATTATGACGTTATTGATCTTTATGATCTTATCCAAGACGGAAAAGTTGCAAACATGTTTTTGGTTTCCATACCAAAGTACGAGTATATCCAGCTGTGCTTAAAACATAAATTAATAATAAAGATAATAAAGCATTCTTAACAAAATGCCTACAAGAATTAGAAGTGGCTACGTCATAAGGCGCTCAATGAAGTTCGATAAGGGCGGTTATTGAACCGGTAGATAAGGCAGCAATGCTGCATGCGACATCGTCCGATATTAGTAAGTATCGCCAATGAGACTATTGTGCGGTTGATTCTGTTTAGCCAGCACTTTAACGTTGCAATTATGAGTGATTTCGTAACCGCCCACTCGATAGCGCGTGACATAAGCACTCATTGACTCCATTCAGAACTAAGAAGAGGACGTAGTAGCTATTGTTAAGCTAGTGATATAATAAAGTATACCGTCTTCTATTTCAAATTATTTACATTATAATAAGCCGTATTGTGCCCTCTCTTGTCGTCAAGGTACTTCACTTATACATACATTTCACAATCGAGATAAAACGGCTACGAATTTCATTGCAATTTTAATATTCCAAGCGGCATTTCACATACTGATGTTACGACGGCGACGCAGTGTCTACATACATGTGTCGGTGAAAATTTAGCAAGTCATTGGCTTGACATGACTGTGAATATTTAATGGAATCTGTTGATTTTACTGTCTTCTAAAATAGCAAGTATTTTAAAGAAAATAAATCTAAATGTGACAATTTTGATGTAGTACCGCGCATTTTTGCTAACATTCCTCAAGGAAACTGTAAATATATCCACCCCACGGAACGATGCTATCTCGACAGCTCTCTCATTCATCAAAATCATTAGATGCTCATAGATAATGAGCCTTTTCTTATTTTAGCTGCTACACGGCAAACAACATTTCAGTTGCATTTGAAAGCATCGTATCTACATAATAAAGTGTGACTGGTTCACTGACAGCCGCATCGTCGTCATCATCGGTGCAAGTGTTGAGAACAGTTATGTAAAAATTCTCAACACCTTTTCTGAAATATGTGTTACAGCATTTTACTTTTTCGATACTCAATATATTCTTTCCACGTTGAATATTTCTTTCTTTATAAACTTCTATTTCAGGTTCTTGTACTTTTTTTTTGGGCTAGATTTTACATTCAGTTGGAGTTTCAGATCATCATTAAAAAAAAAAAAACAAAATAAAACTCGTATAAGAACAAAGACATATTATTTTGGGATTACAATCACTGGGGTGCGAGTTCACTGAAAACGTACCTAACGTTTTCAGTGAACTTGTTCACGATATAATGAACTCGATGCTAAGTTATGCCATTAACTTTATCATTGTAATTCCTATGATTTATTCATTTATATTTTTTATTTGAGAAACGCTTAAGATTACCAATATCCTCTTATAAAACTTGGACTAAGTTTATCACAGCGATGAATACAATGTTATGATAAATAATTTGCTACCAATGTATTAATCGCTGTGATAAACTGAGGCCAAGTTTCAAAAGAGGGTTCTTCTGAAACTTGGCCTCAGTTTATCACAGCGATTATTAAATTGGTAGCAAATTTATGTGTAATATATAGTAATCGACGTATAGGTTATCGTATGATCAAATTCTTGTAGTACTATCTATGTGAAAGTACAATAATCAGAGGATAAAGAGCTTATCTTATTACTTATTTTCGCATTATTTATTTCACATCGGAGAGATGGCGAATTTTAATTCTATGTTCAACAGACAGCTCTTCAACAATTCTTTTTAAAATTACAAAAAGCTATTTTGGACTGTGCTATGGCTTTTTAATTGATATCGTCATACTTTAAAAATACCAATAGGTAATTTCTTGGAACTAAAAGATAATACATACACAAATAAAGACTAAATGTGTGAATATGCTGTGTTTAATATTCATTAAATCTATGTACTTTAGAACAGGCAACGACCTCCAAAATACATATTATTCTACAAAGGTTAATCACGATATTCCACTCAGGTGACATTTTTCTAATAAATATTAAAAACAAGTGACTCACCACAACTGATAAAGAAACAATTTTTTCAGGCACTGAACAATAATATAACCTGGATTTCATTTAATTACGACCTTGACATTCAAAAGAAGATATAATAAACTATTGAGGCTATTTTCCCGATATTAACGAACTTATCTCCATTTTTCTGACACTTTATTTCACTACATTGTGTGTAACCAGGTGAACCAGACTGAGTGAATGCCCACTTGTATAAAGATAAGATTGTATACGCATGATTAAACATAAAAAATGACGACAAACTACTACTATAAATGTGAAGAAAATATGTACCTTACAACAAACATAAAAACACAAATTTGATATTTGAACTTATACAAGGAAGGCCATTAGTGATACTCGTAATATGACAGTTAATACCATGAAACTGGTTGACCAAAAGTGAGAGACATCAGAGGACAAATAGCGGTCATTTCGCTGGTGTGTGTTGCCATCACGACGAGCACACACCGCGCGGAGTGCGAGCGCGTTCCATGAAACAATGAACACAGTGAAACTGACAGAGACTCGTCGCTCGACCTTATCACTAGTCGAACAATACTCGACAATCTTGCGATCGACGAAAGTGGACCGAATAGGGCGAATAAGCGAAGAACTACCCTATCTAGGAATGTTTTATCTCATTACGATTACGCATATCATCAGCGTTCGAACAGATATACCTATGACTTTCATTACATACTATAAACATTGGCGATAAGCCAACGTAAATAGATGCATTAGGATTTTTATTGATTAAGGATTAATAAATTACAAATTGGGATTTGAATTTTGAATGGATTCCAAAAGTCAAGAATAAGTTGCGAGTCTTGCGAGGACATTATAGAAATTATGAAAAAAGAAAGAACTAAATTGAAATTTTCGAACCACATATTAAATCGGTGCCAAAAAAGGAAAGTTTAGGGTACAGTTTTTTGTATGTATAGATTTTCCCTAACAAAACTGCAAAATCAGCGCGACGACAAGGACGACGAGGAAAACCAAGTAGTGTGTGAAATACCTATTTTAAATGCTATTAATTATTTCAGCGGATAGCAACCGTTTCCTAAAATAGCCAATCGTGAATGAACGTAAAAAATGTTAAATAATGCAATAATAGAGGCGGGAACATCCTCGTCCACGATATTCGAGTCGTGACTTTCACTTTGTGTACTAAAATAGTGCGCAGACACATCCAGACGTCACAGAGACATATAAATAGGTATAATGGTCACGCGCTTGGCACTAGACATATATTGCCTTGCTATGCCCCTCACTCATCATAGAGAGAACATTGCAGACTATTTGTAAACAGATAGGGCGCGGCCCCACTTCCTATTTGTGAAATTTTGGCAAGAGAGTGCTCCATCTACTAGATCTGTTTCTGTTTGCACCCACGATTGTTGCTTCTCTGTCAGTACTCAGCGGCCTTGTCCCGTCCTTGGACTGCCAGTTGAACAGACAACTAAACTAGTTTGGTAATTATATATTTTTTTTATTTTGGTATATGGGGTAAAAGTTGACGTACCCGATTGATGATACCTCATTCAAAAATACAAAAAACCACATCGGAAGATAGTAAATATGGGTATGCAGTTAAAAAAAACTTCAACATAACCCTAAGTTTAACTTGAAACAATGTAAAATAAGACTTCAAAACAAATAAATTAGTACGTAAAACTTATAAGCCCAACATAAACTCATAAAATGAACTGCAACATTGCGTGACTCCGTTGCCAGTTCATCCCTAGGCCAACAGCATCAGCCCACGACATAACGGTACTGAATAACTTCGGCTTTATTATTATTCAAACCACCGGGAGCGAGATGGAAATTAAAGTTTATAAGCGCGACAAGCTATTACTGTGATCGTTACTGAACACCGCAATGATTCTATCAACGCGGCGGTAATAGTAGGGTAGGGAGCCAAGGAAAATCGCTTGACAGATTAAAGGGCTGTAAATAAGGAAACTAATACTTTACTAGCAGCTGATTCTAAGTTAGACTACTCGGATGTAGAAGATATGAATCGTTCAGACTAACTATATCTTGTAGACAAGTCTGCAGTAATTACGAAAGTGTCTGCAGCAGCAAATTAGCTGCGATAAATGAAAGAGGAGAATCCATGTCACAGTCAGTCAAAGAGTGATTCTAATTATAATTCTTAATTCAAACATGCAGGAGGAGTAGCCGTTATAACTCGTTCTGACATCAACGCCATACTAGGGTAAGCTGTTAACATCTCAGATATCCATGTCCATAGATAATTTACAACGTTCAACAGTGTAGCAGTGCGATGCAATGGAGCAACTGCGCTCGATTGTCAGTCCACGACCGGTTTTCAAGAAAATTCAATGCGCTTTCACAAACAAGACATTTCATTATAGGTTTCCCATAAAGAATTTCATATGGGTTTCATATACGATGATATGAAATCAAGTTGATAAAATATTTTCAATTTTTAAAAATTGATTCCTATGATGGTCAAGCGTTTGTTTAATTCTCAGGGAGCAATAACATTGATCGTCAAGAAGTCATTTCACTTGTCCATTCCGTACCGTTGCGGCGCTCTTGTTTAAATATTTGAGTGAGTAAAGTGGCCGATGCACGATCAATTATGTCTACATTGGGCACGCCCCATCGCGTCGCCTTTCTATTGTGTTTGTAAACATCAATAGAAAATCTGATATTCAATTGCTAACAACCAACAAATAAGCTTCTCATCTTTCTAAACAATTTTTTTCTCTGTGTTATATTCGTTCTAATGCTTCTTTCAACCATTCGTCAATGGATCTGTTCTACTTACATCCGACATAGTTTCTCATGCGTTTTTTTTTTAGTTCCGGAATCTTGTATTACTTACGCATCGAAGGTGTATATAAGATCTAATCATCAAGATACACTTCAATGATTTACTTAGTTAGCTCCGACATAAGCTTGTTTATCTGCAATTTGGTCTGGGTGTTTAAGTATGTTCAGATTTTCAAACATTTCCTCCAGTCGAATCAGTTTTCATGTGATTTCTTCCTAAATATGTAGTTTCGGTGCCAAATAAATGTTTACAAAACTTCTTTACTTACAATTTGATCATCGCTCGTAAAAATAGTTTGACGTTATAAAATGGTGTGAATTTAACGTTAATTTCTGATTTTATGGTTGGTTTCCGAGCGGATTTACGTCAAGTTATCGTCACGGTTTGTTATATCCTCGCTGATGTAAGATGTAAAGTTGTATTTACATAGAAAGTCCAGTCGTTCTTATTCATGCGCTTACCAATGAACAGCATTTCATTTTTAATTATACAGGGTTAATTGTAAAACACCAACAACCTCTTAAGAGGTCATTGTACTCATCATTATGAACAACTTTTACTATGGGACCAAACCTGAAATCGCGAAAAAAAATCAGCTGTTCCCTACATTTATGTTCGTACAAGTCGTCAAAATGTAGGGAACAGCTGTTTTTTTTTTCGCGATTTCAGGTTTGGTCCCATAGTGAAAGCTGTTCATAATGATGAGTACAATGACCTCTTAAGAGGTTGTTGGTGTTTTACAAATAACCCTGTATAGTTTGCATTTAAACAAATAATTGAAGGCAGACTCAATAAAAAAAAAACGCAATTTTATGACACTTGTATTTAAGTAGCCATATAAAACGAATATGAAATGATCCCGGACATAATGAAACAATAGAACGGACTTATATTCGCACATGGATGTGTGCTTTATTATTAAATAGGTACTTTCTCTTATTGCACACTCTTCGGAAGGCTGATTAAGGGCGCAAGATTACAGGACCAGTGGGGTAATTGCATAACATATTAAAAGTAGCAAAGGCTTTCATTTTGACAGTTCACCAAAATTCATTGCGTTATTAACGTTGTTGAGCAGACAAATATTTCGAACATGTGAAGCAATAGATTAGCAATATCCTTCAAAATGATTCAGACTGCGATTGAAAATGTGTTACGCAATTAAGGTGTAGTTTATGCCATTAGGCAGTGTTGACAATCAGCGCTTATCAGCGCCGAAAATATCTGGCATATCGGCGCCGGTTACACGGAGAAATTTATTTTTGAAAAATTACTGTGCTCGTCACTGTAAAGTGAGTGCAAGTGACATCTACAGAAAATTTTCTGAGTGAGATTGGGAAAAATTCACTATTTGTCCAATAAATTTTACTGTACAGCATAAGAATTTTTATTGCGCTAGCATGGTAATTTTTCCATTACCACTCAAATGCACTCAGTACCAGCTTTCTACGTGAATACACCCTATGGCATAAACTGGTCCCGTAATCTTGCGCCCTTGACAGCCGTCTGCCTTCCGAAGAGTGTGCAATAAGAGAAAGTACCTATCTAGTGATAAAACACCTACGCAAGTACAAATATATTGCCGTCCCATTGTTTCATTATGTGCGGGTTAATTTTGTATTCGTATTATAAGGCCAGTTATAGGGGTTCGTGCATACTCTCACCGATCCCGGCTCTACACGATTCAAAAAGTCCCAACTCTACACGAAACGATAAAAACATACAGTCGGAATGAACAAGTGTCATAAAATTGTGTTTTCTTTTAGTCGGTCGTTCAAGTGTTTGTTAAAATGCAATCTATAGGACCTATAAATAAGAATGGAATGGTGTTCGTTAGTAAGTGCATCACTTGAGAACGGCTGGAGCGATTTGGCTACATAATGTTTTAAATTTAAAAAATAGGTTTGTATGGAAAGAAAAATTTGGAAAAGTTGTCAGGATTTTTTCGAATTTGGGAGAAACTGATGTATTTCTTCTATGGTAAGTATTTTGTATGAACTATATAGAAAGGACAACGTCTGTCAACTGCTGACCCGATTTTAATTTGAGTTGAACATAAAATGAAAATGATGTCAGCGTTAACTTTATATGTTGTTTACATAATTAAATAATATGCTCTTATTAAAGAAAGTGTTACAACGTAATAAATTAATTAGATAATTACCGTTCATATTTGTTTACAAACATTGAGTTGTCATTGTTTTACTTTTAAGGTTGTGAATAATCTCTCTTTACTGCGGCCTATCTTCAGTATGATAAATAATTGATTACAAATAAATGACAACAACGCCTACGTCATAATGAGCGGTAAAATAATTGACAAAATCAATCAATTATCAATGAAACAAAAATATGTGTTGAAATTCAACGATTATTTACGGAAAATCAAAAATTTCACACTTTTTTTATCGTTCAGGAGGGATATCTATTAGGTACTTAATTGTAATCTTGGGTACCATTGATCCGTATCAGAAAATTCTTTTACCAATGGGACGCATTTAGCTATGGCACTTAGCAATAATCTGTCGCGGGTAGAAAATAGTACCTAATATTTTAATTACTGTTATAATGTTTTGGTGTAATACTGATTTTTCCTCAAAAGAAAATAGATGTGAGAGAGCGCTCTAAAATATTTGTAATAACGGTTCAATTTTTCTTCAAGTAATGTAAATTGTAAGACATTATAATACTGATGAGCATGCTTCGTCAGAATAAGTTACCTTTTATTATTTAAAACTGTATTCTTTCCTTAGCGCCATATCCAGAGAAAGACTTCCTTTTGAAATCATCGACACAGCCATACACAAACAGAAAACTACGTTATAGCGTTCTAAAGAAGAGTCCGACCGAATTTCGTTTTAATTTTCTGTTTTCGGCAGTTTTGGCTGAAATATCTATTTTCGGCAATATTCGTTTTCGGCCGAAAAAAATATATTTTCGGTCGGACTCTAGCTAAGTTACACAGAGCGCCCATTCTCATGAAAATTCCAGAGATATTTTACTAAAGAATTATCATACATATAAAGTGAATTGTATATTATTGTGTAACAAGTTGAAACAATGACAATGAATTCAATAAGCGTCTTAATGACTTGTTGAGAGACCTACCTACTTATATCTACTGTTATACAATTCATTATCACTCTAAGGTGAACATCATTCGTATTCTACCGGGCCGCACTCGGCGCCAAGAATCCAGAATCGAATTTTCCTATTTTTGATACAAAAATGTTCGAAAGCCACGGTAGTACCTACTTTTAGATTCTACCAGTATTTCGAGCGGGGTGAATGACCGCTTAGACTTTGCTACTTCGAAGTTGTTTATGTGACATTTAAATACAAACATTAATCGTTATAACAATAAAGTTAACATTGAGCTAATTCATAAATAATATATATATTTTTTTTTTAATATCATAATGTGGCATTACAGCTGAATTGAAAAATGTCAACTAACTTTTGGAGGGAACTGCATCAAAGCCAAAACTACAAATAGTTATTACAAACCGGGCATTTTTTGCATCGGCTTTCCTTGTCTTAATTAGCATCTTGGATTAAGTCCCAAATACTTTTATATTTTGTAAGTAGATATACTTACCTAGTGAACACATTGGTAGCGTTGGCACGAAACGCATATGTACGTACTTAACCTTAGCGATAATTGTAAATATTCGACCTTTCTTCGATTAATGTGCAGTTATAGCTCAAGATTCTCAAGAACGCGTTTTGTTCTGTATGAAGGCTTAAGCTGCGACAGCCAACGAGACAAGACTTCTCAAGTTGCAGTGAGCTGCAAGTTCAGATCTTCCCACTAATGTTCAATTAAAATGAACCTTAGGACTTTAGTACTATTAGTTATTCTGTGCCTTAGGTAAATAAGTAGTCACGAGCATAAATACCTTACACTGTCTTTCCTGAAAACCTACTATTAAAGAAGAGTTAAAAAATAATATTATAATAAGAAATTTAATTTAATTCCATAGTTTATACGGGTGGCAGGTACATCTACGCGCTACCTGTTACCCGACGAAAAATGTCTACGATTGAATTATGTGTTGAATTCATGGTTTCAGTACGTACTTCGATGTCCCTTCCCTGCGACCTGTATAAATGAGAGTATTTGAAACTGCATGCCGTAAGGCAAATGTATCGGTGCTTTTATTATAACTATTCCATATTATCTGTACATCTAAAGTATTTTCTTGCGAAATAAAGACCGAAAAAAGAAGAGTATCGAGAATACAATGTTCGTAACACTATAAAATTTCTATCAATACTTTTTTTTATATTTTTTTTATTTATTCAAAATCTGCATTAGCAATAGCATACATAAAGTCTGCCTAACTGCATAACAGTTTGTCGGCAGTTCTGCTCAACAGTTTGCATAAAACTTCATAAAATTTGCTTGTACGCATGTACGCAATGCACGAACTGTACCTATAACCCTGAATTAATTAGAAAAAACTACTATCTTGCCATTCATCACTGAAAGATATAAAAGCATGCCCTCAGCATTCCACTAAAAGTGTTTGTTCACGTAAAGTTCAAAGAAAACATGCGTGCAGTGTGTTTGACAATAGCAGAGATATTAAATGCAATCATAACATATATGACCTGTCGCCTTGCTCTGAGATATGTGTTTGATAGGAACATACACAACAAAACTGCCTGAGTTCTACGTTCCTAAGTTATATGTTCCAATCAGCAGGAACTATATCAATCAATTTGTATTTCTAACTAGCTGACCCGACAAATTCCCATAGAAAATACACTTTTAAGTGTTTCCGAATTTTCCGATTTTCCCGGCCACTTTTAATTTTTTTCATTCCGGAAGAACCTGATTCGAACTATTACAAGTATTTTAAAACAAATATTTGACAAATCGGACCAGCAGTTCTGAAGTGATGCGCTTACCAACAAACTGCATTTTTTTTTTTTGTAATATATGTGAGCGTCTGCCTAAGTTACCGCAAAATCTTAGAATCTAAATTTTGCTGTAAGTCTTCCAGTCTTTAAATAAATAAATCTATAGATTTAACAGCTGTTGATAGTCAGAACAAACCACAATACATTACACTTCGTATACATTTTTTATCATGCTTAACAAAAATAACACAGTATGCTAAATTTAACCCTCAAAAGATAAATAAGTATGACCTTAACGTGTGAACGGTCAAAATGATCGTAAATGTGCCTGTCATGTGTAAACCAGCGTGCTTTTACGATGATCGGAATACTATAGCTGCATTGAACGTAACATCTGACCTGTCACTGTGGCGACATTCTGATAAACAGGCGCAAACACCGCCTCGTGAGCAGTGACAGAAGGACGGAAAATGACATCATTCATTACAATTTTGATGAAAGTAAAACCAAATTAGTTATGTTTCTTAATTAATAGAAAAAAAAGAACGTGTTGGGTAAGTTCAAAATGAAAATCCAAAACGGCGGCAAAAAAAAAATTCAAATGACATTTATTTTTATTTTTGCAGTTCATCTTGGATTATTATCAATCTCACTACCGGCTTCAGCACTCTCGAAAACCACGAAAACTAACTCTCTCTCTCTCTCTCTTTATCTCTCTCTTTTCATTACATATCATAAAAAGTCGGATGCTTTTTCATTACGTGACGATTTCTACCAGTTTACCTACTCCACAAGCTCCGTAAAAGAACTTGCTTTGGTTGGTAAAAAAATAAAAACAATTGGTGTATTGTTAAATACAAGACAACTTGCATTTCATTTATGTATTTAAATCCATGCGAGCATTGATGTCTTATTTAAATGTTACAATGTCAGTTAAATTAAAATTTATGAGTACCTATGTATCTGTGCTCATAATATTGTTTTTATCAATGACTCTCTAATTGTTATTCATTTAGATACCCGTTTTGTCTTTGGAGATTTCCAAGAGTCCGCAAGGGTACTCGTATCATTCGTGTCCTAAGATAACTTCATCTGAACACAATACGTGCAAGATAGGGAGATACTTTATTTGGCACGGCTTGCACAATATGACCACCAAAAAGGAAACGATAAGATAGGACCTTAGCTATCCATGATGATCCGAATTCTCGTAAGTACTAAAAAAAAGTTCAAATTTAAGCCGCAATATCGTCTCAGCGACAATCAATGTAAAAAACTTGTCAAAAATGAAGGTTCAGCAGTGCTATTCTGTAAAAATCTCACCGTGAGAACTTAGGTGAAGTGAGCGGGAAATGAGTTCTGTCATTCCCTAATGATAGGGTTAAGTGCTCACTTCAGTTATGATTTCACGGTGAGATTGTTCCAGAATCGACCGGCAGTTAGGGGTTTTTGACAGATTGAGACTGAGATTAGAATGCGAACGCTCTTGAAATAAGGGGATTACCTCGCAGATCGACCATGCAATAGACCTTTTCGCCAATCGATTTTATCTTACACTAGCTTCTGTCCGCGACTTCACCCCGTCGTTACGCATCGCCTGCCGCTATTAATTCGTATTCGCTCAGCGATATTCTGTCTTTTTTGTTTTAGCTTGGCTCCTAGCGTGATGTTAATTAGTCTTTATCATAATAGCGTTTCTCAAAAATTGGAATATCACATGCAATAAGAATTTTTCAATTCCGACTGGTATTTCTAAAGCTTAGCGCGTTCAAACAAACCTTTCACGTTTATTATTAGTATAGATTCAGCTTTATTCTTAGTACAGACAATATTTTTGCAAACAAAAAGGTTCGTCTTTGTAATTGGCAACATAAATAAAAATCGATGCAACCTATAAATATTTTAAAATCATTGAAGTGGTTATTTCGCGATTAAAAAAGAGAAATAGGTATAACTCAGCCATTATTCAGTCTGTAGCGTGACAACATCCGATCCTCAGTAATACAATGATAACAAATGAGGTAGTCCTCTACTTTAGCTTCAGTAACAGATAATTAAGTAACAAAAGAACCAAAAATTTTAAGACATGTGACATCTAACAATCCGGACTGGGCCCGCGTTATGGATTACGGCCCACTCCCTCTCACGGAGAGGGGGCCTGTATCCCAGCAGTGGGAATATTATAGACTATATATATGGATATATATACGGCATGTTGGCTTGCGATTCTATCATCATCTTAAGGCGAGAGCTTCAGGGTAGCCCGCCCATTTAATATTTTCTTACGTTTTTTGCAATTTGCAGATCAGCCGTGCGATTCTGTAACCATCTCACCGTGAAAACTTGGGTGAAGTGAGCGTGGAGTGAGCTGTCATTAGGGATTAACACTATTGACACTGCTAACTTCAAGCTCACTTCAGTTATGATTTCACGGTGAGATTTTTACAGAATCGACCGGCAGGTTGTGTATTGATCTAAATAAGATTCGCGGCCAAACATTTATTATAGAATTATAATCATACAAATCATAAATACATCTCTTTATGTTCATATTACCCTATTTAATGACTATTTCTCGAAATCACAACACTTGAGGCCAATTCTAACTTAAGGAGTTGTATTCGTAATTTTGCAGTCATATTTAGTACGGTCGCGAATTATACAACCTGACACGAACCTGCTTATTGCAAAAAAAAAAAAACGTAAGGAATTTTGAACCGCGGGCTAACTTAACGCCTCCTCCTTAAGACCTAACAGGTACAGGGATAGTTCTCAGTACTTCTTAGTACTTAAGTATCAGTTTGGCTCGCATCCTGTTCGACTAGGAGCGCTGCAACCCCAGGAGTTGTTCATCAATATGATTACATGCCCAGCCGCCATAACTCAACCGGTACCGTCCGCCCCGTCGTTACCCGTCGTCTACAAAGTAACCGCAAATAAGTCAGCCGGAGGAACACCTAATAATTTACAGCAAGATCCTGAAACTGGATATACTGGCAACTACGGAGGTGTTTTGCATACTAAATTTCGCTAAATAGAGTCCAGTGTTGGGATATATTAGCAATTCAACATGGATGCGCCTGCGCAGCCGCTCCTTGTTGCATCGCTATGCGTTAGCGCACCCGGTAACGCGATAAAAACTGATGTAATTTACTTACTACTTGACTGTAGTTGATATTCCAACTCGATGATCATTTATTTATAGTATTTTAAATAAAGACCGAAAAGAATTTCACTTCAGTAGTAAACATTATTCTGTTAACAACAAAGATAGAACTTATCTGTATGTTCACTTAATATCAAAACATACACAAAGATCTCAGATGTGTCACTTTATTTATTTTTAATTAAATTATCCATTACTAAATTGTTATTTTTACTATTAATTGCAATAGCAGACTAATTTATTGAAACCATATTAAGACATCGTTACAATTAAGTGACCTGAGCTCGAGAGGTCAAAGGGTAATGACAACACAGTTGAAAAACGTGATAATTAACGATAATTTTGTTACCTTTTTCATCAACACAGGGATCTGGTGTTCCAGGGACATCTCCAGCTTGGGAGAACTCATGGAGCTTCTCTTCTTCGGTAAACACGGGCTCATTAATAACACCTTATAGTCTCGTCCTGTTCCACTTGCAACAATTTATTTATTTACAGATACAACCATAATTAATGAAGACACTAAAGATAACTGTCACTTGGTGCCGGCGTGATACTCACGTTATATTACGAGTTGTATTTTTAGAAACCTTTTTTTATTTTTATTAAATTATTTTTTTAATTTTATTGGTGATTTATTTTCCGTTTCATTAAGTTCGAGGGTAGATTAAAAAAATATTGAGAGTACGTGTCGTGCGCAGCCACCCGGCGCTTGCGCTTGGTTCGAATGAGCGGCGCGAGGTGCGCGGCCGGGCCGATGCGCGCCGCCCGCGCTCCACTAGACAAAACCTATTAGAAATATGTATAACCTATGCATCAATGCTCCGCATCGTTAGCTTTGTTTATGTACATTCATGTAAATAATCTACCGGACCTTAATGATAAACTATCGGTTACAGGGATTTTGAGCGACTTGTAAATATATTTATACTGTCACGCCGACAGCGCGTGCGCATCACGTATCGAGCGTGTGATTCGGTGTTGGCGCCCTCGGCAGTCAGCACCTCGGCGATCGTAAGAATGCCCGAGACCGACGCGACGAGTAAGCACAAATATCAAGACATGTGTTATGTAATCAAAACAAGTGCAATATCTTGTCAAGTTTACCGGTAAATACTGGTCCACACACGCTTTAACTTAGTTAGGTATGTCAAGGAGATACAATGATATGCAGAGCATTAAAATATTTTTTTAAATAAAAGTCATTTTCCTCCAATCCCCGTTTCATAAGAGTTTTCTGCAGCGTTTTTTATAACACAGCAATACAATCAAAACAGAAAAAAACTAGTTTAAGTACATATTTAAATAAAAACAATAACAATTATATAAACTTACTTCATTTTTTTACGATACGCATGTTCATTCCTTGACCCTAATTGCGTAACACACTATCAATCTGCACCATTTTGAAGGAAATTGCTAATCTATTGCTTCATACGTTAGAAAAATTTGTCTGCTCAACAACCGAAATAACGCAATGAATGTTGTTGAACTGTCAAAATGAAAGCCATTGCTACTGTTAGTGTGTTACGCAATTACCCCACTTATCAATGTTGAGGAAGACTTTCCACTGACATACGGATGAGAAAGATGTTAAAATACGTCAATTTAGGTCAGGCGCTGACTAATTTGACAGGACTAAACTAATATTTATCTTCTGTCCTTTTCTTAACCCTTAGCTGGTATCGCCTTTTTTGGCAACACTATCGGTATCGTGGGTCATATTTTATCCATACCAAAAAATCTGTTGTAGAACGTAGATTTTTTTTATTATTTGTATAAAATATGGTTAGTTATGAAATAAAAAAAACATTTGTTTGCCAAATTATCTTGATTTAATTTTAGAATATAAAAAAATATCATGTATTACACGCATTTGTAACTAACCTAATTTTTTGGCACTTTTTGGTTAGTGTGAACTTAAAACATTAAAAAAAAATAGAAATGTAAGAAAAACTTTAATGTTCGCTATGTTCGCTTCTGGGTCAAATTTGACCCACGGTACCTACTAAGGGTTAAAATAGAAGAAAAAAAGATGCACTGAACTTAAATTAAGTTTAGTTTGTGAACAAGAGAATCGGCGCCAGTGGCCATCTTATTACCGTATGGTAGATAATGTATTAATTAACATGAACCTTGATTAGAATTAATTACGATTTAATACGATACGGTAACCTATTTATGGTGTGGACGACAGTTTGCGAATTCAACAGTTTTGATCCACACGAGTTTGACATCTTCACTCGTGACAAATAGAAATTGTTTACCATTTTAGAGTACCGAGTCCCTAATTAATTTGTTATCGTTGTTTTCTAATTGGCTCTGAGTTAAGTAAATATCCTGTTTTTGTACAGACGCCAGCACATCAAGCTACCCGAAACTGTCAGATTTTCCCAATCAACTTTGAACCTTATGCTTTAGCGATAAACTTGAAAATCTATTAAAGAAATCTGACAGATTGTAGTAGCTTGATGTGCTGGCGTCTGTACATTAACCGGTGGAAGGTACATACAAATGCGTATTATTCGAAGAAAGCCTGAGTGTTGTGTTACTTAGCCTAATATGTTCCAATAAAAATACAAAATCCAATTAGTAGTGATTGCCTTTAAAGATTTTTTAATCTATGGTCATAAGAGTTTCGGTTCACTAATTACGATCGATGCAAGTTTGAGGGATTTTTGAGTGCACAACACTGAAGGGAATGTCTCTCCGGAACATTGACTTTGATGTTTATAGCTATAAAAACCTATGAGCCGCGGAAGTCGTTAAAAATAACACTATTATAAAGTATTTATAAAACTAAATTAAATTATGTAGTCCGCCTTGACTAATATGTAAGGCAATGACAGCATATGACATGGACAAACGCGGCGATTACTTACTTTATACTACGTCTTGAAGTGTTTATAAATACACAGAATCTCTGTAAACTGAGTTTTTTCGTTTCAATACATTTTATATTATTATTATTATTAAGTAGTTAGTTTAGGTAAGAGGGCCCGGGGTTAAAGGGAACTATATTTTCTATCACCAAAATTTATATTTGTCATCAAGTTGTATCACCTAATAAATAGATCTATCGCCACGAAATATTTTCGTTCTCAGATAAACAAAAATTGTTCCCAGGTATGAATTATCAAATTAATGTTAATATATGTGTAAAATAAGAGATCGATAACCAATAAAATTATATTGCATTACATGAATATAAACTTCGTTCTTATAATAACAGTTTTGTTACTTAAATAATAGCTCTGTGCTCAGAATGGTAGATCTGTCACCAAATAAATCGATTATCGATCCCTGACTGCGACTCCTTTTTATTTGATATTTTGTCACCATACAGTAGTAACATTTTATTTCGTTCAGATATTAAATTAATAGTATTCGTTACCAATTTAATACATCAATTTATAATTTTAATGAAAAAATGATCAAATCTCTTGGGCACCCCGACACGGACAGGTTAGGTTCGAAGGGGATGACGGGGGCTCATGTGAGCGAGCGGAGCGAGCGAACGAGCCCCCGTCATCCACTTCGTGTTAGGTTCCTTTAAACCCTGCAGACAGAAATAGGGGCCCCGCGAAGCGGGGCTCCGTCGACTACACCTTATTATTATTAAAGATAAGTAGCACAATATATAATATTTAGTCTAAAGTGTATTTTTAAGGCGTCCATATATTTTTATGACAGACAATAATAGGAAAAAATGGATTTATTTCATAATATTTTAGGAAACGTTATTTGGTGACCATTAATCCATTTTGGTAACCGTTTAGAATTTTTTTGGTTGCGAAATAGGTACTTTTTTTGATTATAATACATACAAAAACATTTATTTGGTACTAGACCTTATATCTCAGGATTTTAGGTGATTTATTGTGGAACTGATTTTGGATTGTTTGGTGACTACATTTTGGTGACAGATCTACTATTTTGAGGACAAACCCTATTATTTAAGAAACACAAAACTAGTTAAATTGGTGATAGCTTAAATGATACCCGGGGTTAAATATGTAATAACAGCCGTACGGGTCGATGTATTGTTTTTTTCTATAAGCCCTAGTTGCCTAAAATAAAGGAATAAGTAAGTAAATAAATAAATAAGCTACGCTTGCCGCGGTTGGTCTGTGGATGGGTGACCATCTTTACATACCGAGACCCCTCCGTGCCTCGGAAAGCACGTTAAGCCGTTAGTTCCGGCTGTCATTCGAGGATCTTTGACAGTCGTTACGGGTAGTCAGAAGCCCGAAAGTCTGACAACCAGTCTTACCTAGCGGTATTGTATTACCCAGTAAAACTGGGTTGTGGAGGTCAGATAGGCAGTCGCTCCATGTAAAATACTGGTATACCGCTGCATCCGGTTACACTGGAATCTGATTCCAACATAGTTGGGAAAAGGATAGGCAGATGAGACAGTGTAGCTACCAAGTTTAAGATTAGATAATCAATACCTACATAAGTTTATGTTTACTAGTAAGGTTTCCGCTATCTTTCCAATAGTTTTTCTTTTTTAAACACGCGTTTCCCTTTTTGCATTTAACGTCTGCAATCTGCATTATTGTCAGCCAGTAAAATTGAGTGAAATACGTTCGAAACTTAAAATTTCCACTGCGGCAGGCTTCTGAACCTGTCAGTACGACGGTGTACTATGAAAAGTGTTGCCATTCCTAAAGTAACCGTAACCAGCCATATTTAGGCTTTCAACCTGGTATTTTTAGCTTCGGGAGCAACGCACTGAGCCTGGCCTTTGCTGATAGCTTGTAGACGTAAAATGAAATAAATACCTCTTATTTAATACAAACGTAATTGATAAGATAAGGAATTGTAACACTTTGTATTTGGGTGATTTCAGATTTGTTATTTTACTGCGAATTTTTATCAATGACCGGTTTTCAGCTGTTAACCCGGTCTAATACTTGGCTTGTTATTATGATTTTATGTTAATATATTTAAAAAGTAATATCACTTCTTTTAATAAGCAAATTCTCGTTTTCGTTTTCTCCTTAATGTGAAACGCACTGGCTTAACTAATATAAAATTATAGCACGATCTAAACCCAGCTTATGTCGAAGCATATTCATTACAAACATGGAAGCTCATGCAAGTTTTTATACCATTCCCAACGTTCGCACGCACGGATGCAGACCGTATTATTTTAACACAAAAAAAAACCTTTGAAATGCGATTAGTTCCTACTTATAAGGGATACGCACCTACCTGTACATAATTTTTTGTTGTTGTTTATTTAGCCGCACGACATTCGTCCCCTGGTGCAGTAGTGAATAGTGATGGATAACACCCCCGCTGCGCCGGCGCATCGAACTACACAACACTGAGAACGCGACGGATGGTCCAAATTCTAATTTTAAGCCCACGACAAGGCTTGGTCCTATTAGCTTATAATAGAAAACGAATGAATACGTTTACAATATTTTTGTTTTAAATGCTTGAACTGCCGGTCGATTCTGTAAAAATCTCACCGTGAAATCATAAGTGAAGTGAGCTTGAAGTGAGGAGTGTCAATAGTGTTAATGCCTAATGACAGCTCACTCCACGCTCACTTCACTCAAGTTTTCACGTTGAGATGGTTACAGAATCGCACGGCTGTTCTATTTTGTTTGTCATGTCATAGATTCTAAAATATGACACGAATAATTAGATACTAATTAATTCTATATGTACAGTTATGAACTACAAAAATTCCACAAATTTTGTGTAGATTCATCGATAATCTCATCTAAAAATTTGTAGCAATAATAAATAATCAACATGAAGCAAGATTACAGTCATAAGCAAAAAAAGTCTACGCGGCGCTTATGAATAAATTAAACTGTTAATATCTACTACATTTGGAAGATCCACAATTAAGCCGGTATCTAGTCAATAAAATTGTAACTTTAAATGTTTTTGAGTAACATTTCTAACGTAAAAATGCCAAGTTTAAAATTATTATTGTACCGTAATCCACATTTTTACGATTTGTCACGTCTCTGTTAAGTTTATTGTTGTAAAAGTGTTAAGGGAACGTATCCACTCTATTCAAATGCTCTACCTGCAACTCGACGAAAAATCTAGAAAGACAGGTAAACGACTAGCCGAGGGAGAGCTTCACGATCGATTTTATGTGATTAAATGTTTCGTATCTTTTATGATTTACTATCCCAATTATCTCAATCCTATAATTGTGTTAATCTATGAAAATAGCCGTTGAAAAGTGCCTTTTTTGTGCCTATTTGAGATACCTAAATGATTTGTATTCAGTCCTTAAAAATTAAAAACACCTAGATAGATTAACGAAGTTTCCTTTTTATTTATTTATTTAAACTCTTCGCACAAAAGGTACAAAGGCGGGCTTAATGCCTTAGGCATTCTCTACCAGTCAACCAAGGGTGGTGAAGAGATTAGATGGCAGGTGCTTTGGTTGAGAGGACAAAAGTGATAAAAAAAAACTAGACAAATACATAAATAGGTCATAAACACATACTTACGATTTACTATAATACACAACGTGTAACGTTAAATGCGCAAAACCTGAAAATAGTTTGATCAGAATAACGAGCAGAATAAATTGAACCACTTTTTAATATAGGTCACATTTTTCAAAAAATCTTCATTAAAAACGTTGCCGTGTCTATTTATTAATAGGTCAAGCAACCCAATGTCAACGCGGCGCAGCGGCTCGGTGACGACTCCTCCCTCGGTAAAGCGTCGTCGCAGACGCAAGAAACGATCAGAATGGCCAGTAAAACTAAAACAGCACATAAAACCTTTACAATTTTTTTAATGACTTATTTTCTCTCTGAAATAGGTCAATTGAATTAAAAATCAGTTGGGGTGTCTGGGGCTTTGCGCATTTAACGTTACACGTTATATATTTATAATATATAAATATATACAAATATAATATTGTAGGTATGTACAAAAAATGTAAGCCATATTCAGTCGATCCTTCGATATTTATACCGGGTGGCCGGAACATCGACGCGGAAACTGCAAACATGAATTCAGCGCATAAATAAAATTGGAATTTGAAGGCATCATTCATTTTGTTTTTCACAAAAGCGTGATGAATAGTTTTTCTCGGCAAGCAGATCCACCAAATTAGCATTCATTTGCGTCATGTTTATATAATGCAACTGAACGATAAACATATTTACGAAACATTTAAATGTGTATTGCAACCTAGTTTAGAAATACTTTATGATATTGTTGCAAAATTCCAGAAAGGCACAAATATTGAGGGTATAAATAGAAACAGTTTATTTATAAGAAACTGCGCATTGGGCGTTTATATTTTACATTGCCTACTCAATCGTTCTCAGCTAAAATGGATATGTATTAACAACAAACATTGTTTAAATAGGCTAAGTTGTCACTATCAAGACAGCCGACACTGGAATTCATCGTAAATGCAACAACGATATAAATTCCTTGTGGCCGTTCGGCCTGGGTTTGCAATCTGTGCCGAAAGCCGATACAAGTTCCCCATAGTGAGCTCAATGAATTTAGTTGTCATGACGCCGACAAAGAGCGGCCTACACTTGCGGTAACCGCGACTGAGCCGACACTGTATCGGCGAACGGTGATAAACGTGAAATGAAGCCAGGTGCCGCTAGCCCAACATATCTACCGTGTGTCTAATGCTGGCAGATTCTGATACGAGAGCTAGGAACTTGTATTTATTATCTGCAAGCTGCAAGTACAAGACAAGTTACAAGTACAAGATGCGGGACTATGAAAAATCCTGAGATAATCATATGAAATTATTTATATCAGAGTCGTCTGTTTATTCAGTAATTAAAATTAAAGATAGGTCCTTTGAAGTATATAGTTCATGCATCCTCCTCATGGAAAAGTAATCCACACTTGAAAGCTCAAGATCAACCCTGGTAAAAAAAACGGCCCGAAAATACGCCGAAAACAGGCCGAGGTAGTGAACAAAATACCGAAAACACGCCGAAAATCCCGGGTAAAAATTATTTTCGGTGTGATTTCGGCCTCATTTGGGCGTATTTTTAGTGTGTCGCGTATTTTCGGCGTATTTTCAGCGTGTGTCGGCGTGTTTTCGGCCTGTTTTCGGCGTGTCGGCGTGTGTCGGCGTGTGAAATGTGGCCGAAATCACACCGAAAATCATTTTTATTTATGTTTTGAATCCATAATTTCATACAGGATCTTCAGGAAAATATTTATTATTTATTTATTTATTCAGTAGTATTTACACATACATTTTAAATGTTTATGTTGGTGCCAACATAAATGACCACTACTAACTACTACTAGATAGTTCACCGTAAGTCATCACTAATTGGTAATAAGTAATGATGTATATATATTTGTATATAGGTACATCATTACTTAGTAGCATCATTACCTATTTGTATAGGTGGAGGGGCTTGTGGCTAAGTAATAACAGCCGCACGGGACGATCGATCAGGTTAAGCTACGCTTGCCGCGGTTGGTCCGTGGATGGGTGACCATCTTTACATAGCAAGACCCGTCCGTGCCTCGGAAAGCACGTTAAGCCAATGTTCCGGCTGTCATTAGTGGATCTTTGGCAGTCGTTACGGGTCGTCAGAAGCCCGAAAGTCTGACAACCAGTCTTACCAAGGGGTTTCTTATTACCCTATAACTGTGTTGTGGAGATCAGATAGGCAGTCGCTCCATGTAAAATACTGGTAGTACTCGGCTGCATCCGGTTAGACTGGAAGCCGACCGCAACATATTTGGGAAAAGGCGAGGCTGATGATGATGACCTATTTGTATAGGTGGGTGAAAGTGGTACATCAGCTATGAGCTGCAGATAGTAAATATACAAACGTGTACAATTAATTATTAACTTTCAAATCTAATTAATTATTTGCACAGGTAACAAAATAAACAAATGACTATCTGACGATTCTGATGGAAACATTGTAAGTATACTCAATACTAATTATGTCTAATTACTGAAATTACTGACTAGCGATTTTGCCGCGTGATAAATTAATGACCAAGATCTCCGTTTGAGCTCAAAAAGAATCGTAAAATCCCGAATGAAACATAACAAAAGCGAGAAATGATGAAATAGATACAATATTAGAAACACTCAAAGAAAGTGGTCCCAATAAGTCAAGTTAAAGGAATAATGTAATAAGGAAACGATAGGTATACAGCGTGTAACGGAAGGGGGGTATCAACCCTGAAGGAGGTGAATGTGCTCATGAAACTCAACAACTTTCCCCAAAGAACATAGGTCGAAATATGAAAAAAAAATTTGGCCC
The DNA here is from genome assembly GCA_949629135.1 of Eremobia ochroleuca. Lineage (NCBI taxonomy): Eukaryota > Metazoa > Arthropoda > Insecta > Lepidoptera > Noctuidae > Eremobia > Eremobia ochroleuca. The sequence continues at coordinate 7,729,547 of OX451400.1, read as the reverse complement.
TCCCTTACAAAACTGACTACCAGCTGATTGATTTACTATGGGAGGGCCAATTTTTTTTTTTCATATTTCGACCTATGTTCTTTGGGGAAAGTTGTTGAGTTTCATGAGCACATTCACCTCCTTCAGGGTTGATACCCCCTTTCCGTTACACGTTGTATATTAGGTAAGAGTACTTAACCGTATCTAGCCAGTATGCAAATACTAGACTGAATTAGGAACACAGAACACAGCCAATCAAGATAGTAAATTACAAGACAATGCTACTAAAGTGTTAATTCCTTAACTGTCTGCCTGCAGGATTTGTTTCTGAATTGTTAAGAGGTACTTGGAGTTAGGGTGTTAGACGACTGTTAGTGTCAGATATCGAGTTTAGTTCACATGTTGGAATATGGACCATGTTGGACTGAAGACCGCGTGAGGGTCGCGGGAATCGTCTGGATGATGGCAGTGGATATCTTTTGGGTAATAATAATTATGATGGTTTTCTCAAATGTCGTAATGTTTCAAAGCTTTGTCATTTGCGTTCTTTAGACCACCCACTTTTGCTCGTACTTGAAATGCTCTCTTTTGAAGTAGTTAGTAAAGATACATTCCAAAAGTCTATAGGCCTAAAGGTACCTGACTTAATGTATCCATCAATTTATAGCTCCCTTTATATAAAGTTTAGGAAACTTTGCCAAGTTGACAACTATGAACTAAGACAATTTTAAGAAAAACCTATTCATATTCAGCTGTTACGCTACAGTGTACGTATATCCTATGCAAGCGGGCTGTTGCTCGGAATGCGTGCGGGAACCGGTCGCGAGCGCACGCAATGCACCCCAACACTCTTTCATACAGCCAGACTGCGACTAGGCTCAGGAATGTCTGACTAGGACTACTGTTATAGAACACTGTTCTAGGACGACTTACCAAGTAAATTTCAACAAACCGTAATACGACAAGATTTCATTTCGACAATATGGAACTCGGACACGTCTTCATTTCGACAATAGTTCGAAATACCTTAAGTCCGACACTACTGTACTCCAACAAAGCGTTTCTTCGACATGACATAACTAGACAACGATGCGATTGCGACGAAATGCTTCTTCGACAACAATGGTATTCTGACATGAGTCAATTTCGACGTACCTACTCTACTCCGGCATGCTGTACTTCGACAATGGTGGTACAGAACTAAACTAATATTTATCTTCTGTCCTTTTCTGAATTAAATAGAAAGAAAAAGATGCACTGAACTTAAATTTAGTTTAGTTTGTGAACAAGGAAATCGGCGCCAATATCTCACTTCTACGTTATTTTGACACGATGCTACTTCGAAATTATTCTGCGACATTAGGGAACAACTAAACTTGTGTATTGTTTTTATAGGTAGTGTCGCTTTTTTTTTTATCAGCCAACATACTAGCTGCTAGCAGGACATACACGTCTATGGATATTTTTCTAACAAGGAAACCTCGCGAGGTGTCCCTCACCGATTTAGTTGCGGCTTTACTATAATAATCTACATAAAAAATGATGAGATACGTATTTTTTCTTTTTTGCTAACAAACGTTTTAAATGGGTGAAAATCACACTCAAAGTTCGTACCCCAAAATGATGGTTTGCAGTTTTCACATATTTCTAATATTTTTCTTCCAAAATGACTTTAACTATTAAAAAGAGCATAAAAAATTATGAAAAATACCTTTATTCACATATTTATAAGAATTGTGGATATACAATTTTTTATTTATTAAAAATAACAAAGAATTCATAACTCGAAAACTATTTACTATTTTTTAATGGGACTAATTTTAAGTCTTATAAATATGTGAATACAGGTATTTTTCATAATTTTTATGCTCTTTTTAATAGTTAAAGTCATTTTGGAAAAAAATTATTAGAAATATGTGAAAATTGCAAACCATCATTTTGGGGTACGAAATTTGAGGGTGATTTTCACCCCTTTAAAACGTTTGTTAGCAAAAAAAAAATTAGTATCTCATCAATCATCATTTTTCATGTAGATTATTATAGTAAAGCCGCAACTAAATCGGTGAGGGACACATCCTTGTAAGTAAAAATAATTAAATCATAAATATATTTTAGGTATCTTATTTCCTCATATCATCTGTTTACAGGATCGGTGAGTTACAAATCGATAGATACCCTTAACGCTAACTGTTGAGATTAGTTAAACTACATTTTTGTTCAAAGAAATCCGACGGGTAGTGCCAAATATTAGCGCGTTCAAACAAACAAAAAAACAAACTCTTCAGCTTTATTATTAACACATAGTATGTAGTTACACACAGGTGGCTCCACTTCTGCACTAAGCTGAGAGGAAAACCTTCTTTGACAATACGTTGTATTTGGTAAATTATGTTTAAACAATAAAGATCTCTACAAAATTCTTCAATTTTCCAACAAATTCTTTTGTGACTACATTGAAAATAAACGCTTTGTCGTTCTCAATATTATTCTTGTTTTAGTTTATCAGTGTGTATATTGACTAACAAAGATTTATCAGTGTTTGGCTTAAAAATAAATAATATGACTTCTTGTACTATAATTAAATCTCGAAAAGGAAAAGAACAGATACTTCTGGATGGTTTTATTTACTGTGTAAACAAAGTGCGTAACGATGTCTATTACTGGCACTGCATTGAAACGTACAACGATAAATGTGACGTATGGTTTGAAATTAAAACACTCAAACATAAAGAGGAGCACCATGTGGCAAGTAAAACAATTAGAAACCGTTCCCACATGCCACAACCTGAACTAGTGCAGGTGCCAAAACTACACAACGACTTAAAACATAAGGCTGTTTTCTGTGGAGATCGACTCTCACAAATTATACAACGATGGAATTATGCTATTCCATCCACCACTGCTCCATTCATGCCAAATAAACCCGCCATGCAAGCTATGATTCACCTAGCAAGAAACCGAGATGTTCCTAAGCTACCCGACACACTTGAGGACCTGACTGGTTTACCAGCTATACACAACTTGCTATCGTGGGGGCAACAGATTCGACTTTTCAGATTTTACCATTGGTGTACGGACTTCTGACAAGCAAGAGTGAGCACTGCTATTTAATTATTTTTTTGAGATTTTGAAACGTTACACTATTATTACAGATTTCGAAAAAGCCGCTATTAACGCTTGTAATCGTAGCTTTAACACAAGTGCTGTTTTTTTTTAATTTTGTACAAAATTTTTGGCGGCGTATTGAAAGAGCAGGTTTATCAGAAAGATTCAGCCAGGACAGTCTGTTTGCTCACAAACTGAGACATGTCACAGCTTTAGCATATTTGCCAACTTACGAAATCCCCGCTGCATATCAACTTATAAAAGAAAATGTTCTGCCTAAATCTGCTGATTGTGAGTTTGAAAACTATTTTATAACTGGAACAACAGTTCAACATTTTGTATTCAAAATCTTCCACCCAGGTTCCCACCTGAAATTTGGTCCGTCTCTGACTCAATTCCATGCAATGTTTCAACAACTCAAAATAACAGATGGAACACGCTCTTAAATAGAAAGAAAACCAATATATTTAGAAAACTAATAAAATATCTCGGAAGTTTTTGAGCTCCGATCTAATCTGATCGGAGCTCAAAAACAAAAAACGAGTCACAGTCGACAGAAGAAACACGACGAAAGATTAACAAATCATTTGCAAATAAAGGAAACAATGCAAACGACTGACTCCCTAGAAGGAATTACCTATATTATGTACAGACGCCAGCACATCAAGCTACTACAATCTGTCAAATCTCTTTAATAGATTTTCAACTTTATCACTAAAGCATTAAGTTCAAAGTTGATTAGGAAAATTTGACAGTTTCGGGTAGCTTGGTGTGCTGGCGTCTGTACATTAACAATCCAGTAGGCGCACCTCAACTTGGGACGTTAGTGCTCGCGTGCTCTACTTATGTAATTAATTTAAAGATTTTTGAAGGAAAATTACATAAATGGTTAAAAATATGCTTTCATGTTCAAGAAGGCTTTATTATGGAACTAAACGAGGCACAAGGAATATGTAATATAATGTAGAGGAATAAGTACTATGAGTGTGTCCGTGAGTGACCTTCAATTTGCGCTCAAATTCTAGGAGTGCGTTATACAATGGTAGAATCTGCGCCTACTGGAGTGTTAAAAAACAGTCGTGTTGTGATTATTGTGTAGTTGTTTCCTTCACTTTATCAACTTCACCAAAAACTAAGAAAGGACCCAGAAAACTCAAAATCTAAGAACTTAACATCTAACACATAATTATGTAATGCTTGCTTTTCAAAGGGAATTATTCCAGATGCGCATAAAAAGTCCGCCACTGTCCTATAAAGCAGGAGACAAAACGTTGGTGTCGAATTATAGACCAATCTCTCTACTTCCTAGTTTTTCAAAAATTCTAGAAAAACGAATAAATAAGAGGCTAAAACACTACCTAGAAACTCATAAACTTCTCTCAGGCAATCAGTATGAGTTCAGAGAAAAAATATCAACCGTCGACGCTCTTCACAAATTAAATGATAAATGATAAATTATTTATTTTCTGTAAGTAGGTTTGTACAAACACTTTTACATGTCAATCATATTTTTTTAAACTAGATGAGGTCGGCGTTTCCTATCTGACTACTCTGAGAAGAAAGGCCGAAACAAACTTAGAGGTCACAGTCTCTTTTAAAGTCCAGACATAATCTTGGTCAGATAATGTGAAGACCATGTAGATTGGTGTCTGAAATGGTCTTTTGAGTAAAGAACCACACAGATTGAGCGGACCTGTCCAGTCAGTGCACGCATTTGTCAAAAATCGTGCAGCTCAACTCAGAACTTGAGGAGCCTTACGATTCGACGAACAATACCAATGAAAGGACATTTGGGTAGGCCGCATAAATGACTGCCAGATCATGATTAAAACTAACTAAGAAGGAAAACCGAAAAAAAGAAATGACCCACATAGTCTTCACACTCACAGTAATAATAATAAAAATAAGATACTTTACAAAGTAAATAGTCTTTACAAAGTAACTTCGTATGTAGTCGAAAACATGGATAGGGGACAGAAGCCTCTAGGTATATTCCTAGACCTAGCAAAGGCCTTCAACACCGTCTCTGTACCCATCCTCCTGAACAAGCTCAACACCTTAGCAATAATTCGAGGAATACCTCTGCAACTTTTCCAAGATTACTTGACAAAACGGAAACCGTTTATAAAAATTGATAACAATATAAGCCATGACGAAAATGTTACCTTCGGAGTACCTCAACGCAGTGTAATGGGTCCTAAACTGTTTATAATATGTATTAATGACTTCTGCAATTTGCTTTTACAAAATGTTCAAATAATAACATTTGCAGATGACATAGTATTATTTTTTAGCTCCAACACCTGGAAAGATGTAACTGAAGCAGCAAATGAAGGTTTGCTTTAGTAAGCTTATGACTGGACAATCATTTCTTGACACTGAATCTTGACAAAACTAAATATATTACATTCACAATTAACGGCAGAACTCAACCTTCTCCTAACTCAATACAGACTCACAGTTGCAACAATCCAAGTGCCTGTTGCCAATTTTTGGCAACTAAAATACTAGCGTTGAAATTATATAAAATGATCAATAGAATTAGCATAAAAATCTCGATTATGATTGTAAATGTATGCTTGGAGGCATCCCGTTTGGGATGACATTGACAGCTCACTCCACGCTCACTTCACCTAAGTTTTCACGGTGAGATGGTTACAGAATCGCACTGCTGGATCCGAAAAATCGCGATTACTCAGTGAAGTGAAATGAAAAACCAATTTTTACAACAGTTTCGTGTGTCTAAAATGTTTAAGATGACACATCTCAAGCAAATGATTTGTCGACAGACAAGACTATCAGTAGCAAATTAAGTATTTTTAACATCTGAATAACAAAGAAGAATATTCAGTATTTATTTTTGGTGCATACCGTCGCGCCCAGCCTACGCTTTTGGCGTAGTTTGCAATGTAATTGAACGTCATTGGTCCAACACATTTATCTCACTTGGAGACTGTTTATGTTCATTCAAATAAGCCAACAATTTTCCTTAAGTATTATGCTAAGATATTGAAGAAGAGTTTGAAGTATTGTTTTAAGTCTCTGGTGAAATTCTTGACAATCTTGGCTAGCAACTGCTGATTCTAACTAGCCATGTCTAATTTTTTTACGACCTCATTACCTTGATAAAACGGAGATTTGCTAACATTTTATTTATTTCACATACATTTTCACATATGGGTACATTTTGTTTATTTCCGTTACCTTTGAAATAGTGTCAGAATGGTCCCGTCGTAGTCCCATATAAAAGCACCAAGTGTAAACGTAAACGCGTTTATGCGCAGTTTCTGTAAAATCTACAAGGTCAAATTAAATTGGCTAGCGGAACTCTGCAGGTGTGATTGGTATCGATATCTAACCACGATAAAATAAAAATAGAAGATAGAAGAAAATTCGATGTATTTTTTGGGGCCAATGACCGCTCTGGTAATGTTGTCACTTGAAGTATGAGTTGAAAAAACTGTCTGTTTTGTTTTGTTTAATCGTGTTTAGATACTTATGGATACCCATCACGTCTGTGGAGTTTCGCTAGCTAATTTAATTTGCCCCATCAAGGCGTAAAGTCAAACCGATTTGTGCATCATGACTACACAAAACTGTTGCTGAAGCGAGTATAAACTAAAGTCGTTTTTTTAATTAAATTAGCCTTCGTTATATCACAGTTTATTTGATTATAAAAAAAACACACTACTTGTACGGATTAATCAAGTGGCGTTACCAAGTCCGAGCTCTAATCTGTGTTAATAACTCGTACCAAAATATACAACGTGTAACGTTAAATGCGCAAAACCTCAGACACCCCAACTGATTTTTAATTCAATTGACCTATTTCAGAGAGAAAATAAGTCATAAAAAAAATTGTATAGGTTTTATGTGCTGTTTTAGTTTTACTCGCCATTCTGATCGTTTCTTGCGTCTGCGATGACGCTTTATCGATGGAGGAGTCGTCACCGGGCCGCTGCGCCGCGCTGATTTGTGATGGCTTGCTTGACCTATTAATAAATAGACACGGCAACGTTTTTAATGAAGATTTTTTGAAAAATGTGACCTATGTTAAAAAGTGGTTCAATTGATTCTGCTCGTTATTCTGATCAAACTATTTTCAGGTTTTGCGCATTTAACGTTACACGTTGTATAAACAAAGCAGTACCAACCGCAACTCGATCTACCAGCCTGTTGCAACGAAATTCTCTTTACATAAATCGGTTCCGCGTCAAATATGGACTAAAGGCGACTAGATAGGGCTGTGCTATGGCGTGCCGTGTCCGGTTCAGGCACGTAGGCTAGATCTCGCAGGGTGACTTATAGAGCACGACCCGGTAATGTATGTGCTGGCACCGGTAAACGATGTCGTCCGCGATTTATGCCCCGCAGTGCCCCGTGAACCGTCTCACGATCCCGAAAACTGCAGGAATGTGCACCGTTAGCGGAAACAATATGTTTTGAAGTATGCTTGATGTGGTGTGCTTAACGGGCTCACGATTGTGTTTTGTTTGTTGATGTGGATGCATAGCGCATGAGTTGCAATGCGACAGCCGTGTGTCCAAACGGGCACGCAACGCTCGTGTAAACTAAAACTCCTGTTTCCTACTCGTAGAAGAGCGGTTCCGTCATATATTATTATATCGGCCGTCATGAAAATCTGTCATTTCTACCAGTATTTGACATTAAAGTGTCAACAGTTTGTTACGCGTAATAGTTGCTCAATTATCGGTGGTTGCGCGTATTGGCATTAATGGACCATCCTCACATTCAACAAACTATGGTACCTACAATACACAAAATTGTGTAGAGGAAGGTTAGGTGCCTTCAGCTACACAATTTTCTCCGTGGAATCTACACTAATATTATAAAGAGGAAAGATTTCATTGTTTGTTCGTATTGAATAGGCTCCGAAACTACTGCCGGTCGATTCTGTAAAAATCTCACCGTGAAATCATAAGTGAAGTGACCACTTAATAGTGTCAATCTCTAGCGAATCACAGCTCACTCCACGCTCACTTTAACCAAGCTTTCACGGTGAGATGGTTACAGAATCGCACGGTAGGACCCCTTTGAAAAATTGTTTTACCATTAGAAGCCGACATTATCCCTGATGAAGATAGGCTACTTTTTACCACGGGAAAATGCTTCATTCCTACGGGAAAACGGGTAATAGGATTTAAACAGCGGGAATTCCGAATTCTACGCAAACGAAGTTGTGGGCGGATGCTAGTACAAGATAATTCCAGGTTGGTAGGTATCGGATACAATCCTACGAGGTCGTATATTCTTTCATTTTGATATTTTTTCGACTCATTCAATAAATTATATGCAATTCAGAATCCGTTACACTATTTGGGTCAAACACAAAAACGCGTGAAAAAGTGTTCAGGTTATATAAATTCCAGGTGTACATTATTAGAGCATGTTTGTGTTTTTATTACTTAAGATTAAGTTGTCGGCATACTATATTTGATCTTATTTTATTTATAAGAATAAATTTATTAATTTTCTGCTTTCGTTTATAGCAAAATGTCTCCTACTGTAGACTGTTCGGATGCTTAGCACCTCAATTTGATAGATGTTTAAAAATATTTCAGGAACAATAAATACATTCTTTTAATGTGAATGTACGTAAAAAATAAACAACTTTTCATATTAGCGTAGATAAAAAAATCAGCAATCCATATTTACGAATAAAAACATATAAACATATTGTTCTAATATTTGTAGTCTTCTACTGTAGACACGTAAAACTCACACAATTTTAAATATTTCGAACACACCTAACATATTTTTTGGGTTATGTTGGCATCACTGCTTCAAATGTCGCTCATTCGTTCGTAATTTTCTTAAATGGCGTCTGCGTCGGTGAAAAAATACTGCTAATAAAGGATACACAAGATTTTGGTCGTGTTTTGAAGATCTTTTCTGTGTTACGTATATATTGGTAAGTAGATAATTAAAAATTATATAAATCGTAAGCGTTTATGTGCATTAGGGATAGGTTTGCAAAATCCAACATGCTTTCACTCTAACCTCAAAATATTTTAAGATATCTTTTTTATTTTACATTATGTCTTTCCTGTAGACATCTTTCCTGTAGATGCATGTGTATAAAATAAGTTTCACTCTGGCTGAAACATCTTTTTTTCTGTAAAAGACATTCGTGTGACTGGAAGCATGGATCCTTAAAATGTATGGAAATGATGTAAATATTGTTACAGTTACGATGCCACGGGCAAGTACAAATAGGATTCAGCTTTCTGAGGAAGACAAAAAAAGGCGCAGGCGTCATCAAAAGAAGCTCGGTATACGTCTTGTACATGCCAAAATGGATGAAGCAGCATTAGAAGAAAGAAGAAGACAGGATAGGGAAAGATATCGACGAAAAAAAGAACAAGGCAAAATTAAAACTATTAAAGACTGCACCCCTAGAGAACAACGACAAATCAGAAAAATATGGAAGGAAAAGACCAAATTAAGACGTCAGAAGGAAAAAAATAGTAAAAATGCTTTGCATTTCGCTGAGCAGAATACTCCACCGTGGAGTCCTTCATGTTTGCGTATTAATGTTGGGAATGCTATTGTGAAACGCAACGCGTGAAAATTAAGAATCGAAAATAAGTACCTAAAAAAAAAAATACTTGTGATTTAAACTAAATTGGCAAAGTACCGTATGAGAGCTATTCGATCTTGTAATAGAGAAAACAAAGAAAATAACGTTTCTCAAAGGAAGTTTAAGAAGGCGCAAGAAAGTATAATTTATTGGAATTTCTACAGGAAAGATGTCCGTTCTGTGGGCAATTTTTTATCATTTCTTATTTTCTAAAATAGTTGAATTTTCAAACTTTATTCTGTCATGTAACGAACGTGTTTTTATTTTGATCATTATAAATTAAGTTCTGTAAACAAATCATAAAACGTGATGACATACTAAGGTTTATGTTCTTATCTGTAGACAATTAGGTCTTTTCTGTGGCCTTATAAAAATGAAAATTGTTATTTTTCGAAAGAATATGTAATACTGATCTATATCGATATTATTAAGAATTATAAGAGACTGTTACACGAATAAAGGTTGATTTTCAAACTCATATGTGAGGTTTTATTTTTTGGAAATGATGAATTACATATTTTGTGTTTGACCCATTTATTGAAACATTCAACCAAAATGGCTCAGTATGACTAAAATATGAATTTCAAATGGGACCTAAATCAAAGCACAGTTAACGTACACGTACAATTTTATAATATGGCTGCTAGTATAGCAAAAGACGAGAAGATTAGGTTTGAAAGATATGTTGAATATATCTTTGAAGTGACTTTCCCGCTTAGTAAAAATAATAATATCAGTATCTTTTTACTTGTTTACGCGATATATCAGTTACATAATATTTAAAACACACAATATTTTCATTATGGTAATCTTATATGCACAATGTTTACTAGCAGTAAATTACACAATTCATTTTTATTTTGTGTTTATTGCCTTGCCATCTGAGATGTGCCCCCTTCCTAGCAATCTATCCAGATGTCGGCCTTTGCTGCCTTTAAGGATGGTGACCAGGAATAGTTTTCACAGGTTTATTTATTTATTGGGGTTTTTTTTTGCCAGACCGTGGAAATATGTATGTATTTCTCGCAGATTTATTAATCTACGATATTTAAATGAACTGAGCGCCATGAAATTTAACTTCACATGCAGTAGGTACCTATCTAAAACCACATTCGTACTATACAATTACTTTGAATTGGAAGATTGTCTTGTAAAGGAGAACGACTCAACAACCCACAAGCAATTTAAATGATCGAATAACATCGCAATCCATTCAATAATAAATCCTGAAGTGGCTCATTGATGACGACACTAATTTGTTCAATATAAAGGGTTTAAATCAGCGCGCGGTTATTGCCCTCTACTTGTTTGTGAGTGGGCGGGCCGCGTGTGCGCATTTCGCGCGTGACCTTCGACGACATTCGGCGGAAAATAGAATTAGATCCTAAATGTTCCCGCTAACGGCTGGACTAATAAACAACAAGATCGTCTTATAAATTTTCTTATGAAACATAAACATAGGATGATACCTATTTGGATGAGGTATTTTTAGTTTTTTTTTTTTTTGGAATCAATTTTAGTTACCAACAAAATTTGTAGAGAAAGATGTATTGGGCTTGTTTAAGGGCAAAGACTGCATTCAAAAATGTTTTGCTAAGTGTAATCAAAGATAAAGGATAAAATTAAAGTTTACAAAAAAATACAGACCGTGCTACGCCGTAGGCACAAATGACATTGCTACGCCAATAATTTAGCCACGTGATGACAATGTACAAGGACCTTTTGTTCATCGAGGTATCCCCATTCATTGTCGTTTTCATCTTTGTAAACAACATCATTGTAACCTCGATTATAAAACAGAGTATATTTAGATAATGCACGTAGCTCTGACCCGGAGCATCTGCTTCCAGAACGTCCAACACACCTTGAAATGCGGCGAAATAGGGAACTAAATTCAAAATGTATTGCATTTGACGTGTCATTTGTCTTTAGTCTTTGCAAATGGCGCCACTACTAAGTGCCAGGATAAAGTGGGCACTCTGCACATTGTGACGCGGCACAGCGCAGCGTGACAGGCAGCACCGTGACAAACAACGACATCACTCGACACACTTACCTTCTACACGCCTACAAATTATACAACTATATTATAAGCATCACAGGACTTAAACTATATGAATTTCTAAGGAGTTCTTGTAATCGGGATTTAGGAATGTCCGGTTTATGGCAATAGATTTGGCCCCTATTAGGCTGGTTTTCCAGCAGAGATGTGCGAGGTAGCTGGGTGGTGCGAGGATGCGTAGCGAGGCTGAGAAACGGTGTAAGTGTTTTCACCAGAAATATGCTAGCGGTGAACGGTGTGCAAATGTGTAGTGGGAGAATGCGTTACTAAGCTTGAAACAGTGTGTTTCAAAAGAGCTGTAATAAATTCTGTATCTTCTGCCTCCATTTTTTCGTCGCAAATTGATAATTATAAAAGTGTTTTTTTTCACTGGTCCATGTTTTCTGTACACTATACATCTACCTCTGACAAACATCGTCTAGTGACTGATATTTTTTTCGCTCGCGTCCGTCCCTAGCGCACATCCCTCGCAACACATCCCTAGCACACATCCTTCCCTTGTTTGAACGTACAAAAACCTCGCTCCGCCGAGCCATTTCCACTAGAACTGTGCAGAGCGGGGCTAGATAAATGAAGTAATTCTATTTGTTCTTAACAAACACATCCCTCGCTACGCATCCTCGCAAATCCCTGGTGGAAAGGCAGCCTTACGCGGGACCAACCTAAACATATCTGGCGAAATGTGAGTGTACAAAACACGTTTGCCTCGGAAAGCCGATCCTAATACTATTAACATATCTCATACTAGCTTTTGCCCGCGGCTTTGCTTGCGTTAATTTAGAATTCGACAATCGATTCGGGTCGTACTCTGCTTGTTGTTTAGCCGTTGCACTCATGGGTTCAGAACGGAACATTATTCTAGGACGCTCCTATACACAATGTTGTATGTCCGGTCTATCGACACTGTAGACTCACAAAACGTAGTAGACTTTAAAAAAAAAAAAACTAGTTTCTAATATTATTCAATCATGATTCGAAAGACACGTGGCGCCATCTATTATCATAATAAAGTTATTGTTGTTTTCCTCGGGAACAGCACTTTTTTTCGGGTTGGAAGTTACCCTATGTCCGTTTCTGTACACCTGACAACGTATATGCAAAATTTCAGGATGATCGGTGCAGTGGTTTAAGCGTGAAAAGGTAACAAACATACAAACTTACTTTCGCATTTATAATATTAAGTTAGGATACCATAGGTCTAATGTAATTTTGGAACAGTCCCATGTGGCATATATCTCTTCAGAGATATAAGTGTGATTTTATGCAATGCTTACTTATGTCAAACCATTGCTACATAGCCTGTACCTCCGGTTTCTGATCGTCTGTTAATCTGCTGTCAGATCTCATGTTAGTTGTTGTGATTGGTGGACGAGAACAACCACCAAGCTTAAATACTGTCATGAGATTAACAATAGATTAAAACGGTATTTATTTAGTCTTGAATAATAATTTTCGGTCAATAGTGGGAGGAAACGAGAATTAGCTAGAACTATTTAACCAGGAATCCCAATACAATGAAAAAGTTCCAGAAACTATGGTAAAAATGACAAAAATTTTATCTAATTTACTAATGAGACAGTGTAGGTACTTGCGTCCATAAGCGTTACTATATGTTGGTACCTATATCTTTCACCTCAGTAGACTTGACCGAGGCCGACAGGAAAATGACACTACAATAAATAAATATAGATAAATAAAATAATCTTCGTTTATTTCATTTATTTCTCTTCACATATGTTGTCGTGGACAGGAAGTGCTAAAAAAAAAAATTAAAATAAATTGGCTTAACATTTGTGAGAGACTGGTGCCCGAAGAAGGCATAAAATACCTGTGTACGGGTATTATGTACACCATCTAAATAACTAGTCAGTCACGAATCATCCGGAACTAAGCCACACCCTCGATTCGAACATAAATAATCCTTTCAGCAAATGACAGCTTACGTGATACTAGATACTATGGGGTTAGCGCCAAAAACCGCGTTTGAAGAGACAGCCAAACAATATAAAGTAATGTCATCACTCAATACAATCATTTGTCTTATTTTTTCTACATACAAGGAATGTAAAATGTACATATTCACGGCTTGTTTATTTATTTATTTATTTCTAGGCGAACCAAGAGCTATAATAAATATATAAAAATTGTATATGAAGCATAGAGTAGGTAGTATTAGTATATAGATTTATTTTATTTTATTTATTAGAGACAACAAACAGTAGTAGGTATATATTACAATAAACTCAAGACTTATTAGTCCTATTAGTTACATTTAAATCACCTCTTTTGTCTCCAGATTTGACGAATTCATAGTCTAAAACTTAATAATCACATCATCTCCATATGATGATGGTGATGCTACAATGTTTTACCTACATTTTTTAAAAACCCTCCATGATGTTTCTGGCCAGTCCTTTTTATGACAGGGCAATTTTTTTGTTTTTTTTTTTTTAACAAGGGCATATGTATTTGAACTGCCTATCATAGAAAGGTATTCATTGAAGGATTTGACCTCTGTGAATAATGGCACGCCAATAATCTTATGTTCTTCTACGTCTTCCACCACACGTTGACCTTAGATCTGTGCTGTGTGGTTACAGACTCATGCCTCCATCGTAAGACTGAACACACGACACGACTGTATGAAGAACATAAAGTGAACGAAAAGGTATGTGAATAATAAAATAGATATCTAAGTGTATGAGCAACGTCGTAAAAGTTACACAATGGGTTCTTCATTTTGACGTATTTGTGTGAAGTAAGGAATTGAAAACGTAACACGGTAGCATTCCTAGAAGACTTAAATCTGTTCAAACGCTCATATTTAATACAAGTTACATGTTTTTAATCGGGAATCTCAGAAAAGATCGTGACGAAACCGGCATGTTCTAAAACCAAACATTCGAATACATGTGACATCTATCAACCCGCACTAGGCGCGCGTGATGAATTACAGTCCAGGCGCGAGGTGCTCTCACAAGCCGATTCCCACCGGCTTCCCTTCGAAAATTCAGAAAGAAAGAAAGAAAGAAAAGAAGAAAGAAAAAATGTTTAATCTGCACAAACGCACGTTACAAAAAAAAAGACATAACATATACACATACAACGTAGTCAAAAGCCTCGTACTCAGAACACAACCACTCTATAGTCAATTCATCATTGAAATATAATCATATCATACAGTCCACTCCTTCTCACCTGGAGGAGGCCTGTGTCCCAATAGTGGGAAAATTATAGGCTGATTATGCTAATTGGGAAACTTATATCATGAACGACTATTTTCTGTATAACCTTATATTCTACGGTTTTATCACGACAACATACGACCCTTAGATCTGCCCCGGTACAGTTATTGTGTACCTACAAGTACAAGAGTTAAATCTTACAAATATGGTAGTCAATAGCAATATTATCATGTTAGATCGTAATTAAGTGCTATCTACATTCACAATCAAGTACCGAGCACTTGGAAGCACGAAGTAAATGTCACTACAGATAATTTGGACGCTTATGGCAATAACGAGTGCTCGCAATTCCGAACATAGCCACCCAGCCGGCTTTACGTGTCCTTATACAGCAGCACCCATTCCATGGAAAGTGGTGAAGTAACAAGTGAATGCGACAAGTGCACATGAATAATAAAATCCAGTGCATTTACATAAAACATCAATGAAATATATTTATATATCTACAACGTGTAACGTTAAATGCGCAAAACCTCAGACATCCCAACTGATTTTTAATTCAATTGACCTATTTCAGAGAGAAAATAAGTCATTGAAAAAATTGTAAAGGTTTTATGTGCTGTTTTAGTTTTACTGGCCATTCTGATTGTTTCTTGCGTCTGCGACGACGCTTTATCGATGGAGGAGTCGTCACCGGGCCGCTGCACCGCGCTGACATTGGGTAGCTTGACCTATTAATAAATAGACACGGCAACGTTTTTAATGAAGATTTTTTGAAAAATATGACCTATATTAAAAAGTGGTTCAGTTAATTCTGCTCGTTATTCTGATCAAACTACTTTCAGGTTTTGCGCATTTAACGTTACACGTTGTATACTAATACTAAATCTGAAGCGTTTATTTGTTTGAACGCGCTAGTCTCGGGGACCAGTCGGATTTGAAAAAATCTTTTTGCATCTGATAGCCCAATACTTGAGAAAGGTCAACTGGTCAACATCACGCCAGGACTCTTAGGAGCTGAGGGAAAAGAAAAAAATAAGAATGAACGCTAAGCGAATACGAAGTAATACGGGCAGGCGATGGGATGCGATGCGATGGGCTGGGTCGGGAGGACAAGAAATTTGACGCACACGAAGTCACAGGCCTAGTGAATAATAAAATCCAGTACATTTGCAAAAAACAAAAACATTCATAAAATACATATTTTTGTAAAACCTTGAGACAGTTAAAAAGACGATTGTAATGTTTTAATCCTCTGTGAAGGATGCGATTGTTAAAAGATTATGGAATTCGCAAAAAAAAAAAAAAAAACATGAACTGATTGCAAACGATTGGTAGGCAGATAGCTATCTTATCAATTACTAAATCGTAAAAGTCTTACCACCTTAGTTATAATATACTTAAGTTATTCTCCGCACTTCACTTTATTTTAAAACAATATACATAGATACGTGCAGCCCACGGTCAGAATACGCAACCATTTCTGCAGAAACCAAAGGAATGCGGCCGATTAAAATGCATCCTGATACAAGTTCAATTTCACTGTATTTTACATTTCCCGGTAGATATATCGAGGCTGATGTAGCCAGTCCAGTATATCTGGAATTACTGGAGACAGTGTGGGCTTTCTCTTAACAAGGCGTTATCGCGGGTGGAATAACAAGGTAAATATCATCGTGTTTTGTGCTCGTTTTGAGGTCGGGTCGTCTAGTCAGGTCGTGTGTACCATTCGCTAATGAGTGACCCTACCTGATAATATAAGATAATCTTTACTATTATTTACATCTTATTTTGCACATTGTGGAGTCTACGTTTTAAGATAGTGACTAATTAGTAATTACGATATCTTATTATAGTTCCTCGTGTTTTTCCTCGAGTTCGTAGTCGGAAAACAGGCGGAGTTGCCACAGGTATTTACTTAGTGTATTGAATCGGAATCACTTATAGTCAAGTGCATTATAAAGCTTAATATCAAGAACTGAGCGAGTGACGTCTGATATATTCTGGCTTTCTTAAGATTCCCGCACAAGAGCTACAAATGACGGCATTATAGGAGCCACTTAGGGTACTGGGCAAAAATTACGTGGCATAAAATTACTTATTTATTAGAGAACCGCCTTTCATCCTTTCTGTGAACAGTGGTGGCCCAGTGGTAACAGCCGCGACTTACTTCGTGTAAATTATAATATTTCATGATCACTGCTCTCTAAAAACGGTGACGGAAAACATCGAAAGGAAAACGGCATGTCCTAGAACCAAAAATTCAAAGACATATGACATCTACCAACCCGCACTGGGCCTACGTGGTGAATTACGACTCGTCTCACCCAGAGGAGGCCGTGTCCAGCATTGGGAACGTTACAGGCTTATTATTCTGCTTTTCTTCATCCACTTCAGGACATATATTTTAAAATAAGACTCAAATGTAAAGTAAATGTATACAACGTGTAACGTTAAATGCGCAAAACCTCAGACACCCCAACTGATTTTTAATTCAATTGACCTATTTCAGAGAGAAAATAAGTCATAAAAAAAATTGAATAGGCTTTATGTGCTGTTTTAGTTTTACTGGCCATTCTGATCGTTTCTTGCGTATGCGACGACGCTTTATCGAGGGAGGATTCGTCACCGAGCCGCTGCGCCGCGCTGACATTGGGTTGCTTGAACTATTAATAAATAGACACGGCAACGTTTTAAATGAAGATTTTTTGAAAAATATGACCAAAATTAAAAAGTGGTTCAATTAATTCTGCTCGTTATTCTGATGAAACTATTTTCAGGTTTTGCGCATTTAACGTTACACGTTGTATAGCATAATCATTAATTATTTTAGAATTTATTTACCCAATCTATGTTTTGAGATAGAAACTTATAGCCACCCAATTCACACGGGTACACATTTATAATGCGGTGTTTTCGTCTCGATTGCACATATCTCAACATAAACAAGTACTTACCTATGCTAATAAACATTGTTTTCACACAATATAATCTTGCACCTGTTGGTTGATTACCTGGTGCTTAAACCAGCACTATAATTGCTGACTCCGCATCATAAACAAATAGGTGACAGGGTGACAGTACGATATGTCGTCGATCAGTGGCGCGATAGCACATCAGCTCGACGTACATACATACGTTAGTGCGACTGATTGTTTTCTCAACAAACGACAGGACGACGGAAGTTTTGATCGACGAACGATAGCGCGACACAACTATCGCTCGACAAACTAAAACGCGACAAACGTTTCTATACCTATTTTGTTGCTCATAAACTCCACTACTACTTCACCACAATTTTTGTAGTGTGACTTTTATAATTTTGTATGTAATTTGTAATGTGAAAACCTGATGGCATAAACAAGTGACAATAGCTTTCCAAGCGTTTCATATTTCTACAAGGACGGTCAACAAGATTGACGAGGCTGGCAGATTAGTCGACATCGGCTTAGGTGAAAACGAAAAAAAAAAGCTGAGAAATGCTTTTCGGTAGTTTATGTCATTCCGGATCCGGTATTGCTTATAAAATGTCACTTTCTCCGCCCTCTAGTCTGACTGTGGAAAACATCTTGTGAAAACTGAACTTTAGCCAGACTGCCAGAACTGGATAAGCGTATTTATTTATGCTCGTGTCTTCTTTATATAATAAGACTAGCGACCCGCCTCTGCTTCGCACGGTTTCTACGACTTGACAAAATATACATATACAACGTGTAACGTTAAATGCGCAAAACCTCAGACACCCCAACTGATTTTTAATTCAATTGACCTATTTCAGTGAGAAAATAAGTCATTAAAAAAGTTGTAAAGGTTTTATGTGCTGTTTTACTTTTACTGGCCATTCTGATCGTTTCTTGCGTCTGCGACGACGCTTTATCGAGGGAGGAGTCGTCACCGGGCCGCTGCGCCGCGCTGACATCGGTTTGCTTGACATATTAATAAATAGACACGGCAACGTTTTTAATGAAGATTTTTTGAAAAATGTGACCTATATTAAAAAGTGGTTCAATTAATTGTGCTCGTTATTCTGATCAAATTATTTTCAGGTTTTGCGCATTTAACGTTACACGTTGTATACATTAATATTCAATTTACATATAACAAAGAAATTATTATATGTAAGTTGAATATTCACGTATTATTCGGAATAAATTATCTACTGGTAAAACCGCATTAAAATTTAGAAGAACTACGCGGTGGCACAGACAGACACGAAAAGCGGCTTTAATTTATAATATGTATAGGTGATATAAGTACCTGATGGCAGTGACGGCGACGCGCTAGCTGTGACCATTAATTCAGCCGAAACAAAAAAAAAACAAAAAAACAGCTGTTTCACAGAAAAGTGATAGAACAGATTTTTTTTTTATAAGTAACGACGAAAAGTTTCAACGCAGATGCGGGGTTCCAGAATCATGTACTGAATCCATGGTGGTAACAAGTTGCGAGTCGATGTCCCTGTCACCCTGTAGATTGATATGGGATGGGATACATTACAAGCTGTATTGGTATTTTTTTTTTTTAAAAAACGTTGCCCCACACTAGGAATTTCTCCTGTATTGTGGGTGCGTTTACAAACATTTAAACTCACATACACAAACAGCCAGACGCGGAACAACTACTTGTAGGTCATACAAATATTTGTTCCGTGCGGGAATCGAACCCGCGACACGCACCGCAGCAGTCAATCGCTTAACCACTGCGCCAACCGTGCCGTCATATTAAAGTAAGTCTAAGAACATACAAGTTCACCTATACTAACTACCTCAATATTTTCTCTGTTTTTATTTTTATCCAATTTACACATTATAATACGAATGTTCAATATTGGCGCCGATTCTCTTTTTCACAAACTAAACTAAATTTAAGTTCAGTGCATCTTTTTATTTCTATTTAGTTAAGAAAGGGACAGACGATAAATATTCGTTTAGTCCGGTCACATTAAGATACTATATTATGTATAGACAAGATTAGACGTATTTAAAAATTATCTTCTGTCCTTTCCTTAATGAAATAGAAAGAAAGACGCACTGAACTTAAATTTAGTTTAGTTTGTGAACAAGGGAATCGGCGCCACTTTCATATACAACGTGTAACGTTAAATGCGCAAAACCTGAAAATAGTTTGATCAGAATAACGAGCAGAATTAATTGAACCACTTTTTAATATAGGTCACATTTTTCAAATAATCTTCATTAAAAACGTTGCCGTGTCTATTTATTAATAGGTCAAGCAAGCCAATGTCAGCGCGGCGCAGCGGCCCGGTGACGACTTCTCCCTTGATAAAGCGTCGTCACAGACGCAAGAAACGATCAGAATGGCCAGTAAAACTAAAACAGCACATAAAACCTTTACAATTTTTTTAATGACTTATTTTCTCTCTGAAATAGGTCAATTGAATTAAAAATCAGTTGGGGTGTCTGTGGTTTTGCGCATTTAACGTTACACGTTGTATATATTTTTTCTTTTCATCAAATTTAATTATTTATTTTCTCTATTTTTATTTTTATCATGTTTACACCTAGTTATGTGTGCTTGTTGTGGTCTCAAGTAATTGAAGGAGCAAAACTAAAATAACATTTTTATTATTGTGATTTATATTGTATTACATATATGTGTATTCTTAGTTGGAGATCCCAAATACAAAAAAAAATACCTACCGTGGTCTACGGTCTATGATAAATTGAATAACTAAGATAGATTGTTTTTCTCTTAAATATTTAAAACAAATATGTTATCATTAGTGTACTCGCACTCAGTAAATGGTATTACGACCAATGGAATGGCGCCTAACTGTTTGTTAGTAAACACCTTTATCTCACAGCTTATCATTTCTATAAAATATTATTCACTTTAGAATAATTAAAAATTAATTAAATGAGAAATGGGTTTAGTAATGATTAATTTGATTTCTCAGTCGCAGCCCGGAGTCGTCTGGAATTTGTACCCACTAGTTGGCAATAGACTCGCCACCTATAACATGGTACTTAAAAACACAACGGTCGAAATGGGGATATATCGCTCATCCAATAGAACAACGACGTAATTACGAAAATGTCGAAAACGAGTTTTGAATGTCATAAGTTCACGTTTCGAAAGTTCTATCTTTGACAAAAACGACAGAATTGTAGTTACGGTGTTTTTCGATAGAGGGAGTGACTGTCGTTAGGGAATTGGCGTATTTTTCAAAAGGTCACACGGAAACATCGACTTAATTGACAGTAGTGCGGGGTTTAATTGACAGTAGTGCGGGGAGTTGGTAGATTAGGCAATCATTGTGATAAAATAATATCACAATGACTGATTAATCTACCAACTCTATAAATTCCTACCGGTTTTTATGCTTTTTAAAGATTATGCTACTTTTAGATAGGCACTTGCGCCTTTGATCCTACTATGTATCCCGATCTCGTATTTCGTAAAATAAACACATTTTTTTTAGTTTTTATGATCATGTTTGTATGATAATGAAAACCACATTTTTGTAACTCATAAAAAAAAAACATTTGATAAGTACTTCTCATTATACGTTTATAAATGTAAACTGATTTATACAAATAAAACTAAATTGAATAATTTGTTGTTTGAATTCATGATTTATTCCCATTTCAAAACCTTATTTATGTCATAATGGTTATATTTTATTTATAAAATGGCATAAGTGTACGACAGGTTTGTTTTTTTTTGGAATTTTTTAAGTTTTCTTGAGTTTTCTCATGAAATTATTACAAATTATTATTGATAGTAAAGTAACATACATAAAAATATTAAATAGTTTAGCATAATCATTGGAAATATGTATTTCATATTTTCAATTTCAAACTTTTAAAACGTTCTCCTGAAAAATAGAGCTAAAACGTAATTACGTCATTATTCCATTGGATGAGCGATATGTACAGACGCCAGCACATCAAGCTACCCGAAACTGTAAAATGTTCCCAATCAACTTTGAACCTAATGCTTTAGAAGTAAAATTGAAAATGAATTAAATCAATTTGACAGATTGTAGTAGCTTGATGTGCTGGCGTCTGTACTATAGGTACACCTCTGCCGAACCCTTCGGGGATAGGCGTGATGTTATGTGATGTTTGTAATTTAAATTAATTTAAGAAAAGGAAGACAAAAATGGAAATATTTTGAAATCCACAGAAGAGATAAAAACCTGGGGGCTAATTGCGTAACACACTCAGTAGCAATGGTTTCATTTGACAGTTTAACAACATACATTGCGTTGTTTACGTTGTTCAGCAGATAAATTTTTCGAACATATGAAGTAATGGATTAGCAATATCCTTCAAAATTATTCAGATTTAGATTAATAGTGTGTCACGCAATTAGGGTGCTGTTCTGTGTTGAAATCAATGAGTGATACCAATATTTCTATGGCAGTTCCCTTATGTACAAGTGTACATAAGTACAGACGCCAGCACATCAAACTACTCGATACTGTAAAATTTTCCCAATCAACTTTGGACCTAATGCTTTAGCATGAAAGTTGAAAATGAATTAAATAAATTTGACAGATTGTAGTAGCTTGATGTGCTAGCGTCTGTACGTAAGTAATGTGGTGACATTGTCAATTTGTCATACATTTATGACAAAACTGGTAAATACAGCATGTGTATTGTGTATGTAGAGAAGGAAACCATGCACCATGAATTATTGGGAAAACCAACCAACCAACCTGGTTCTCCCAATAATTGAGTCAATCTTTTTATTTTCGTTATTTCGGTTATTTTTATTAAGTTTAGGTATCTTTTTTCCTGCTGATATCTTTGAAATTTTGATGGCGTAAAACAAATACGTATAAATAAGTGAGTAGGTATAATAAATGTTATAATTGGATCATACGAATTAAGTTATTACATAAAAACTCTTGCGCAGTAACTTATCTCACAGTTATCTCAGCCCGTACCTGCCAACACGAAAACAAAAAACATACACATTAATAAAACACTCACCCGTAGATCCATTTCATGGCAAAACACTCACACATGCACAAACGTCATCACAATATAACTCGTTATAAATAATTTATACATCACTTATCAGTAAGTATGTGAGAGTGCACGACCGATAGCTGGTGCGTTGTGTTGCGCGGGAGTGCGCGCGCGGCAGGATGCGGTCTGACAGGCGCGCGCGCAGGACCCGAGGATCTAGGGGAGGAGCCGCCCGCACCCCGCGCAACAATAAATACACCATTTGTAATGATTCCTAACATTTACATTGTGACTCCTTATTTGAGATGGATCGTACAATTGAACCTTGGTATTCGACTATATTGTAAGTTCGAGTACATAAATAAAGGATTCTAGAAATGTCTGCCACTTTAAGTGACTTCCATACAAACCAGGATGTGTTGTTTTAATTAATCAAGGCGCGCTACGACACACGAGCATGCACTCTCTCCAGTTATCGCGCTGGGGTTAACGATTTTCGCATGGAAAAGTACTAGTATGATTACGCCTGCCTGGGACAAATAAAACAATGTCACATTTATCTATAAATAGTGGGTCGCACGATGCAGGGCGGTTGCGCCGAAGTGGGTGGGTACGTACGGGCGGGCGGCACCGCGCATGCGCGAAAATTTGGCACGCGCTTTTTCCATGCATCTAAAATTGACTGACACCAATTTATGGACGGTTAATAAAATGTATGAGATGCAGTCTGGAAAGTTTTTCTGACGTCAGAATACTTGAACACGTTAAAAATACATACCTTCATGATTCGTGTTCGAGAGGCACGGGATGTAGGTGTGTCTGTGCATGTATAATCGCGTGATTATTCTTAAAGTGCATTCACTCAATGTGCATAGCTATAGTATGACGACTATTTTGATGAAGTCATGGCGCAACAAAGTCTGATCAATACTAAATACGTTCGTACAGACGCCAGCACATCAAGCTACTGCAATCTGTCAAATTTCTTTAACAGATTTTCAACTTTAGCGCTAAAGCATAAGGTTCAAAGTTGATTGGGAAAATTTGACAGTGAGTGTGACCACGTGCAAATTAAATAAAATTGCTTCAGCCTGCGACTTCGTCCGCGTGAAATTTCTTGTTCCCCGACTCACCCTGTCACAACACATCGCATCGCCTGCCCGCTTTATTACTTAGTTTTCGCTTAGCGTTCATTCTTACTTTTTTTTTCTTTCTGCTCTGCTCTTAAGAGTCTTAGCGTGATCTTAATATATCCTACTATATCTACCTATAGCCTTCCTCAAGAATCGGGCTATAAAATGCAAAACTATTTTTTCAAATCCGACTAGTTCCAGCATGTCAATTCTGTAAAAATCTCACCGTGAAAACTTGCGTGGAATGAGCTCTCAGTGTCATCCCACTGATGCTAGGGATTGACCAAGCAAGCATTTACAACCATAATCGAGATTTTAGTAATATTTTTTCATGCTAATTCTATAGGTACATCATTTTATATAATTTCAAAGCTAATATTTTAGTTGCCAAAACATCGCTATTTAAAGACTAATCTAGGAAAAAAAGAAAAACAAACAACATTGAGATTCTGACTAAGTTTCTGTTTTGCTATTTTATTTTAAAACCACACAAATAATGTTTTTGCAACTAAAATACTAGATTTGAAATTATAGTGGTTGCTTTTTTTTACAGTCTCCAAATTTTTACAGGGTGTTCTACTCATGAATATGAACAACTTTCACTATGGGACCAACTCTGAAAATACGAAAACAAAACCAGATGTTTAATACAAAAGTTCAATACCTACTTAACCAAAATGTATGAAACAGCAGATTTTTTTTTTCGTGATCTCAGAGTTGGTCTGATAGTGAAAGTTGTTCATATTCATGAGTAGAACATCCTGTAAAAATTTGGAGACTGTTAAGAAAAGCAACCAGTATAAAATGATCAATAGAATTAGCATAAAAATCTCGATTACGATTGTAAATGTATGCTTGGTCCCTGGTATCAGCCGGTCGATTCTGTCAAAATCTCACCGTGAAATCATAAGTGAAGTGAGCACTTAATAGTGTTAATCCCTAGCGAATGACAGCTCACTCCACGCTCACTTCACCCAAGCATTCACGGTGAGATGGTTACAGAATCGCACGACAGATGGGATAACACTGACAGCTCACTCCACGCTCAATTCACCTAAGTTTTCACGTTGAGATGGTTACAAAATCAAACTGCAGAGATTAGCGCGTTCAAACAAAGAACAAACAAACGCTTCAGTTTTATTATTAGTATAGATTTTCAGTTGGAATTTAAGCGTTGAGACAAAGAATATCTTTGGGATTATTAACGAGTTTCGGCACATTGAACGACAGACAAAACTTTTCTGTAATTAAAAAAAAAAGTCTTCGCAAACGATCAGACTGTTGACCAGTGAGCAGTGTAGTTATTTGATATCTAAAGTGGAATACGCAATAGTAAACAATGTTTAAAATAGATACCTACAACCTCTACGATCACCTTAGATTGCGTCAGTTTGATAAAACCAATATCAAAAAAATATGTGTCATTCTACGTATGTAATGAACTAATGATGATGCAAAGGTAAATACCTCGTATATTCTCTCTAATATTTGGTAACTTCGCTTATTAATTGAACACTAGCGAGACGCCCCGGCTTCGTATGGTTGAAAATGTTTCGACACTTTAATTTTTTTTAATTAATAATTAATTTCGGACAACAATATAGTCAATTTTGTTAATAAAATATCTTATAACTGGTGTTAGTAGTACAGAAACAAGGAAAAGAATATCAAGAAGAAGAATAGTAGGTGACTGAGGCAGGATGTGCAGAGAACGATAACTCAAGGAGTAGGCTACCTGTTCATTCTCCCCACATAATGCCTGAGAAAAGGGGAGTAAGGACTCTCCGTCACCTTATTTTTAAACCTTCCTCAACAAATTTTCTAAATGTTCTCGAAAAGCTCGTTAATATCCTACAAGAAGTTAGAGAACACACAGACAAACGACTTAATTGTGAAGAGGAGCAACATCTTTCATCGAAACATGCTCGAATTTCGAGCAACATCATTCCATTATGACGTTTCCATTCTAGACAGATCTGTTAGAATAAACATTTCTAAAAAAAAATATGCAAGACTGAATAAAATCATTAAAAACCGGCCAATTGCGTGTCGGACTACGCACAATGAAGGGTTCCGTACTTGGAATGAATTTATCCCAAGAACAATATCAACATTGTAGGTAGTTGAAAATCATGTTCTTCCATACATTGCAACTTCCTTAATTTCGTTAATATTTACTCCTGTGAATTTTTTCACATATCCAAAAGCAAACATTTCGCTCGATGGGGTGGGGGGCTGGACACTTAACTCTTAACAAAAATTTGCACTATAAAGTAGAATATTTTAGAAACGAACCCCTGAATCGAAAAATAAGTTTTTCACAAACCCGCAATATTTTTGAAAGACCTATCCAACGATTCTTCACACCATGGAGTAGCCGAGAAAAAAAATCCCCACTTTACCCGGTACCCCAAAATAAAAATATTTTCATGATTTTTAACCGACTTCAAAAAAAGGAGGAGGTTATCAATTCGACTGTATTTTTTTTTTTTTTTTTTTTTTTTTTTTTTTAATGTTTGTTACCTCATAATAACCGACTGGGTGAACCGATTTTCATGATTCTTTTTTTATTTGAAAGCTGGTGCTTCCCGTGTGGTCCCATTGTCACCATTTCAATATCTGATGATGGGATCTTGTAGAAATCGGGGGAACTCTTCAATAAATAACAGCAGATTAACCGCGATTGTTGCTATAGCATATCTAAGCATTGTTTACACCATCACACAACATAATATCACGCCTGTACTCACTACAAAGGTTATAATTTTTTTTTATTATAATAATAATTAATACCAGTAAAACAACCGCGATTGCTGCTATCGCATATGTATGCATTGTTTACGCAATCGCACAACATAACATCACGTCTGTACCCTATAAACGCAGATGCAGCTTCCTGTCACTGATATTTACATAGCAAGTAGTGTTTATATGAATTTGATTGGGGTAGATATAACTAAAAAGTGAAAAATAAAAAATTTTATATAAAAAAAACAACCGACTTCCAAAAAAACACTACAAAGTGAAAAATAATTTTAATTTCGGAAGTCGGTGTCAAAAAAACAAAATGCAGAACCAACGACACCGACTTCCAAAATTAAAATTATTTTTCACTTTGTAGTGTTTTTTTGGAAGTCGGTTGTTTTTTTTTATATAAAATTTTTATTTTACCACTTTGTCGGCGTGATTAATATGTATATCCATGCTAAATTATAGCTTTCTAGTACTAAGTCTCTGAGCTTAGGCGCGGACGGATGGACGAACGGACATGGCGAAACTATAAGGGTTCCTGGTTGACTACGGAACCCTAAAAACAGTTGAATGCTATGCTAATCCCATGAACAATCAGTAAGCCGGTCGCTATCTGCACAGCGGACAAATAACGACTTGCGCCTGTGTAAATATTGACTACTCACTTGCACACGAACGACCGCCGGACAAGTTATCAGGAAGGTGTGAAGTGAAACCTGACTGTAACTTGAAGTTCTAGCTCGTGGATAAACTTAGATAATGGTGACGGAACGACGAACTTAACTACTTCAGCACCAAAACATTGGAGAGACAAATATCCAATTGCTGGATGCAATTCATATGAATTCAATAGACCATTGTTTCCCAACGTGTGGTGCGCGGACCCCTGGGGGTCCGCGGTGTCATCTCTGGACCATACATAATAATAAACAGTTATGAGTACCTATTTTGTATCTGTAGTAACTAAAATAAATAACTAATCCGATTTTTTTTGCTGTTTATTTTATTAACGGGGTCCGTGAAAACTGTGCTTGATTTCCTAGGGGTCCGTGGCTGAAAAAGGTTGGGAAACGCTGCAATAGACACAGACAGTGATTTAAAGAAACACAGCGGCCATAGCTATATTCTTAGTAGAATGCTTTATGACTTATAATGTATTCGACAATTGTAATATCTCAGAACAATTCAGTAATGCAAAGCCACAATAAAATAGGAGTGATTGTAAGTCTGTATAGTTGCATCGGCCGAGATTCGAATCTGAGAACTGCGGTTGACCGCACGCCTCCCGCTCACGCACCCCCACGACATGCGACACCGCCTCGTATTGTCTGATCTGTTGTAATGATCAATATTGTGTAGTTCTCATTGATTAGAAAATGAGTTATTCATCACAGTAATTAGGTAATACGAGGTCTTGCAAAAGTCGGGAGTAATCTTCTAGTTCTACGGAAGAAGAGCAGCGGTGGCCCCCAGTGGTAGGTAACGGTCGCGACTTACCGAGTAATTGTCGTGAGTTTGAACTCAGACGGGCGCTTTACTTTGTCTAAATTATTTCATCACCACTCATCACAACGGCTTAGCGTGCTTTCCGAGGCTCGTGGGCATCACACCGTTGACTTACAAACTCCTGTTACTAAGAAAAAAAAAAAAAATATGACAGATCGTCAGGATGGTTCGAGCTACGATCAGCCATCAGGCGGGTTTATGTGGGTATCGTGCAAATAAATAACAATTACTTAGGCAAATAATCACTATAATCACTTGTTACACAATCAATAACTATTATGGCTTTTACCCTGCTGTGAGACAATAGCAGGCAGGTATACGGATGATGGATCAACAAAACGTAGGACAGTTCCGAAGCGTCTTCACTGCTCGATCACCAGGATAAAAAGTGCCGACTTGGCGCGTTCTCTTCAACCTCGTAACCGACCGGAAACGCCCCGACTCTGTCAAAGCGCGCCAATTCTAGTCCTGATAGTTGCCGCTAGGTGGCGTGCCTTGTTTTGTTGTAAACGTCAATTGCAGGATGCGACATATATATACAACGTGTAACGTTAAATGCGCAAAACCTGAAAATAGTTTGATCAGAATAACGAGCAGAATTAATTGAACCACTTTTTAATATAGGTCACATTTTTCAAAAAATCCTCATTAAAAACATTGCCGTGTCTATTTATTAATAGGTCAAGCAAGCCAATATCAGCGCGGCGCAGCGACCCAGTGACGACTCCTCCCTCGATAAAGCATCGTCGCAGACGCAAGAAACGATCAGAATGGCCAGTAAAACTAAAACAGCACATAAAACCTTTACAATTTTTTTAATGTCTTATTTTCTCTCTGAAATATGACAATTGACTTAAAAATCAGTTGGGGTGTGTGAGGTTTTGCGCATTTAACGTTACAAGTTGTATATTCTGCTGAGCCGTGCATTTATTTTTTAATTTAATTAAACTTGCAAATTTACTTTTATTTTGGCGGTCATTCGATTCAACTAACATCACTGTTTTGAACTCTTTTGTCGTTCGTTCGTCTTTTTGCTTCGTACCTAAGAAATATTTTATCTAAGTAAGTATCCAAAAGTATCGTCTGTATGGCTTTGCCGACAGAGGTGTTTTACAAAAGGATTTATTCAATGGCTGCCGTTTCTAAGAAATAGCAAGCGAGCCTGCCTCAAGCTTTATTCAAAATTGACGGCAGCTACCTAATACACGCAATTAAATTATTAGAATGTATACGTCTGGCAAGTATCCAGATTTCATATGAATTGATTCTGTCAATAAATCCAGCAATTGAATTTAAATTGACAGAAAGATATATATTTATTGACTATGGCGACAACTTGCTTGACAATTTACCACTCACAGTAGCTAACGAATTTGAATAGGTATTACATCATTTCATTTGAATTTTAAATTAATAATTGAAAGGCATTGCTATTTTTGCCGGTG
Organism: Eremobia ochroleuca; assembly: GCA_949629135.1. Classification (NCBI taxonomy): domain Eukaryota; kingdom Metazoa; phylum Arthropoda; class Insecta; order Lepidoptera; family Noctuidae; genus Eremobia; species Eremobia ochroleuca. Next base: position 7,699,840 of record OX451400.1, on the reverse strand, counting down.
AAATTACAGGAACATACTTGGTCATTTCAAATTTATCTCCAACAACAATACAAGTAAGTACGACAAGTATAAATTACCTTTGGTCTTTCATGTCTCAGAGGGAGCCACTTTCTATCAGATGGTTTGGCTTGTCAACTTATGCCCCAGTTCATAAAATGGGTACATACAATGCCCTCCAAAAGTTAGTTGCCACATTTCCATTTCAGCCGACCACATTATGATTAAAAAACAAAAAAAAAATGGGTACTCCCTAAGGGATTACTCAGCTATTTTCTATGATAATTCAAAGGTAGTTGAATTAGTCAATAAAAACATTATGGCAGCAGTGCGATTCTGTAACCATCTCACCGTGAAAACTTAGGTGAAGTGAGCGTGGAGTGAGCTGTCAGTGTCATCCCACTTGATACTAGGGATTCACCAAGTATACATTTACAATCATAATCGAGAAATAGTAATATTTTTTATGCTAATTCTATTGATATTTTTTGTATAAATTGAAAAATAGTATTTTAGTTGTCAAAACATTACTATTTTGTGGAAAAAAAGAAAAAAACCACATTGAGATTCTAACTAAGTTTCTATTTTGATATTTTATTTTAAAACCCCACAAAACAAAATAGTAATGTTTTGACCGCTAAATACTAACTTTGAAATTATATAAAACTAGCGACCCGCCCCGGCTTCGCACGGGTGCAATGGAGAAACTGATAATTTTAGAGCCACTATTTCTCGTAAAAAGTATAGGATAAAAAATGGTTATTGTGGGTTATCCCTAAGAGATAGACATATACCATCGCGGACTTTTTTGTAGACCTTTTTAAGGTGTACAATACTGTAGTACATTATTTTGATCTATCTCGACGGGTTCAGCCAGCGTTTACAATGTAAGCGCAAAAAAATGTGTTTATTTACGACATCACATTAGAAACCTCTAAAATTATCAGTGTTTCTCTACTATATTATGCATGTATTATAAATACAAACCTTCCTCTTGAATCACTCTATCTATTAAAAAAAACCGCATCAAAATCCGTTGCGTAATTTTATAGATCTAAGCATATATAGGGACAGACAGACAGGGAAGCGACTTTGTTTTATACTATGTAGTGATTATCAATAGAATTAGCATATAATATACCTATTATTAAAATCTCGATTATGATTGTAAATGTTTGCTTGGTCAATCCCTAGCATCAGTGGGATGACACTGACAGCTCACTCCACGCAAGTTTTCACGGTGAGATTTTACAGAATCGACCGGCAGTAACCATTTGTATCACTGGAATAAAATTATAAATAATAAAGTGTTGTTTAACGTGACACTGGCTGAATGCACAAACCGTGCGAAGCCAAAAGAAAAAAAAAAAAAAAGTGTTGTGTCACAGATGAAGTGGAAAAATGTCAAATAACTTTTGGAGGCCACTGTAGGCCACACGTCATCATTGTCCTGTCCATATGCGAATTTATTTGAGGTCAACGCAACATATCTTTTTTTTTTTATTTATTTAAACTTTGCGCACAAAAGGTACAAAGGCGGACTTAATGCCTTAGGCATTCTCTACCAGTCAACCAAGGGTGGTGAAGAGATTAGATGGCAGGTGCTTTGGTTGACACGACGATGATAAAAATAAAAAAAATAATAAAAAAACTAGACAAATACATAAGTATAAACACATAGGATATAAACAATTATTAAAATAAAATTACGTCTAAACGTCAAAAATTTATGGTCAAACAATCGTTAATCACTACTTAACTTTAAACAACGTTTATGAATAACGGGGAATATCTATAACACAGTCTATCCATCATTTCTTTTGTCTTTCCCTACTCTTATAGCCACCCACGATCATACTAAAAACATTCCTCAGGACATTCCTTACATACCTACTGTAATTAAATAGCGATTAAACTGTATCTATTATTATTATAGTTAAATGTAATGTGAATTAATAAAGTGATCAATAATAAAAGTGTGAGTCACTTTAAAGGCGTGTACAGACGCGTGTAATGTGTAATGTAATGTATCGATTAATGTAATGCGATTAGTGTGGACGGCATAAAACTGAACGCGAATCCTGTATGTGTCCGACTGCGATAGCCTTTGTGTTCGCACTAAAAACTACGTGATGGATCAGCGCGAGCGATACATGTAATGCTCGTAGTCCCGTCCACACGCAAAATTCGCGTTACATTACACGATAAATTACATTTAACATTACATGCGTCTGTCCACGCCTTAAAGTGATTAATTTTAGTGTCGTTGTAGACGATTTAGCAACTACATACTTATGCATAAACCCCCTCCCCCCTCCCCAACTTACTAATAAACACCGGAACAAAGCTACACAACAAGCCACGTGGTGTTGGCAGGGGCTCTTTTTAGAACAACGAAGGCTCATCTTCGATAACAGAGCGAACAAAAAATCCCTCTAATATTTTTTGTTTTAGTTGGGGTGATTTTTCAATAGTTTATGTATATGATAGTTTGACAAAATTACTATACAAAAACTGTCAAACAGCAATATTTATTTCTCAGATAAAAATTATCTAACTATTGAAAAAGCAGGCCTAAGGGCTGATTTTTCCAACGCCAGATAATTTTGTCGGAGGAATAATTTGGAATTTTTGACAGTTCTTCCATACAAAAACTGTCAGACGTCAATTTTATTCCACGAATAAAAATTATGTGTCGATTGAAAAATCAGTCCTTAGTCAGATATTTCATTTAGCAACCAGTGTAAACAGTTAATTGTATAATAATTTTTGTCAGATAATATTTCTCTCTACTTGTCCTTTTTTTTCTGATATAGCTTCATAGACACGGGATATAGGTACAGACGCCAGCACATCAAGCTACCCGAAACTGTCAGATTTTCCCAATCAACTTTGAACCTTATACTTTAGCAATAAAGTTGAAAATCTATTAAAGAAATCTGACAGATTGTAGTAGCTTGATGTGCTGGCGTCTGTACAAAACTTGAACCATAGTAAAACTGGAACAATTGGAACTGACTGCCGAGTGTGCGCCGGACAGACAGGCTTAAAACTGTAAAATAAAAATAAAAAAGATTGTAATAAATAAGATTGCATTTAAAGCACCACTGTCTAAGTATTTGTCATAAATGCAATCATTGCTATTTTCACATATATTCTCATCTTTATAGTTAATTCAATACAATCTGCGTCTTGTACAAACAAAGCTTTGTGATGCCGCAAATAAACTACATATCTCAAGTGTCCGTTTTATGTCAGTTTTATTATTTACCCACTGCCCTACAATGCGTTACATTATAATTATACATCGCTGTAAAGATTCCAGCAAATGAGTAGCCTTTTATATGTCGTTGTATGGCAATCAAACAGACGTCCCAACTTTTTGTTTACCTCATGATAAGTTGTCACGCCGTGTGTGGAAACCAACAGTAGCACATTGGAGTGTGTTTATACTAAATTTATTTATTTATTTATTTATCCTCCTACTGGAACGCCATATAGCAATAACACCAACGGAGCAAAAAATTCTTAATGTGCTGCTTCCCATAGTTCCCATCCATCCTGTGCGTGGTCGTGGTGGACATCGAACGGGCGGCGATGGAACACGCACGCTCACACAGCGTTAGCTCAATAGTGCCATTACTCCATCCAAATCGCGCACATTCTTTGCGATTTTTTGAGATACAATTAATTTTTCAAAATAAAAGCATTAAAATTGTAAAAACGGAAAATTTTGGTGTGTCGTCCGTCCTGATTGACAGATGTCAGATGTGAAAAGACGAAGCCTGAAAAACACCTGTTACTTGTAAATTTTAATGACATATTATGTTTCATGTGACCATTGATATAGTATCCCTCATGTGTCTCTATTAAATACTTTTATTATTGTTCACGATGACCTGCCCGGCTTCGAACGGATGTTAGTTTTACGACTTCCGTGATATAAAGCTTAGCTAATCTAATACAACGTGTAACGTTAAATGCGCAAAACCTCAGACACCTCAACTGATTTTTAATTCAATTGACCTATTTCAGAGAGAAAATAAGTCATTAAAAAAATTATAAAGGTTTTATGTGCTGTTTTAGTTTTACTGGCCATTCTGATCGTTTCTTGCGTCTGCGACGACGCTTTATGCTTTTGGGAGGAGTCGTCACTGGGCCGCTGCGCCGCGCTGACATTGGCTTGCTTGACATATTAATAAATAGACACGACAACGTTTTTAATGAAGTTTTTTTGAAAAATGTGACCTATATTAAAAAGTGGTTCAATTAATTCTGCTCGTTATTATGATCAAACTATTTTCTGGTTTTGCGCATTTAACGTTACACGTTGTTACAACACATGTGCATTAATTATACACATGGACCTTCTTCGAGAGGTAGAAGTCCTTAGCCGACTGCAGACGACAGCAACAGGTGACATGGCACACTACTGGTTTCTATGTATTTCTATGAAATAGTACCTCCCGTAGCTAAGATACGTGGTCCTCTAGGTACGTATTTCATAGAAATGGAACCAAGTAGTGTCGCGGCGATATGTCGCTTGCTGCTGTCGTCTGCAGTCGGCTACGGACTTTTACCTTTACGGTTAAAGCTGCTGTCATATAGCTCATGCCGAGAAAAGATAGGTAAAACATCTGTTAAAATCATAGACTGTCATATAATCGTAGTGACTGTACAGAAACCAGCAAACACCAGCACATTTAGCTTCCCGAAACTGTCAAATTTTCCCAATCAACTTTGAACTTTATGCTCTAACGATAAAGTTAAAAATCTATTTAAGAAATGTGACAGATTGTAGTAGCTTGATATGCTGGTGTCTGTACTGTTACTTTAGTATCTATCTGGTAATATTCCACGCGAGATATTGATTGATATTATTATTGAACTAACTGTCCCGAGTAAATAACATGTTAGAGACTTATGCGTTTATTTACATAACCATTTCGTAATAGTATCGTGCGATATGACTCTATGTGTATACTCATAGTTCTTTGGAAATAGTAATTTCTCCTACAATTGTTAGAGAAATGCTAATTATACAACTTTATTATGTTGTCCATCAAGAGTGATAAAATACATAGTAATCTGGTAATAATCCCCTATTGTTATCGACAAGTTTGCGATATGGTTGTCAGAGAATGTGTCACACATAATATCAGTAAATATACGAGTACTAAGCTTAGAATAGAATACTCTTTAGTATGTACACCATATAAATTACAGAAATTTTACAAAGGGTGACAGAATGGGCGGTCTTATCGCTAAGAGCTTAATATAATAGTTAAGAACGATTTTCAGTTTCACCACGCAAAAGAGAGGGAAATTCGTCGAAACAAGTGTGACCTTTGATCAAAGTAAATGCAGGGTCAAATTGAAATATGTAGGTAGCGAAACTCCGCCGACGTGAATAGTATCGACATCACACGATAAAACAAAAAAGAAATTAATTTGAAAAAAAAAAAAAATAACGATACACATTACGTCTGCAGAGTTTCCTTCTTTATATATTTAGATTTTTTTATAACCTTTTTATACGCGTTTTATCGTAAACCACACGCTATTAACGTCTTCAAAAATAATGCAATTAGTACCTACCAATACGAGTACCTAGATTGATAACAATTGAACCTAAAGATCAATGTTTTGAATACTCTGTACTTAGAAATGAAATGTGACAAAAGTACACCGTGGGCCCGTGGGTACAAATACAGAATCTGCCAAAACTGCGAGTAGAATGACTACCTAAACTTGAGAATTTGGCCCAGCCTCTAAAACCTTAAGACCGAATCATTGCCTACACAAAATCTAAAAGGCACCGTTTGGAATGCACGATGAATATTCAAAAACCTGGCAAACAGTTTCCATAGTCACGCTATGCAGTAGATGTCGCAGTCATCTACGTTGTAATATTTCAGAATAACAGTGGAAGTTTTAGAATCATAAGCCTTTTACATAATGATCATCACTGGTCCTTTGTACGCTCCCCAGTAGAGATGCATCTCGAGACAGCTCAGCTGATCGACATAGTTGGCAGGCCTGCTTACACGTAGTGCCAAGGTACGCACTTCCTAATTTCCTGGCTGTAAACATTAGACGCGATCGTGTTCCAGTTTCATTTAAAGTAATTAGTAGGTTATACGAGAGAGCTTACAGCTTTCGGGAAGAAGAGTGAAGTGTTACTACTTGTTGAAAGGCCTACACTGTGTCACTGTCTGTGTGTGTCACTGGTGTGTGTGAAATTATAGTATTAACAGGTGTAGGAACACCTGTTAATACTATAATTTTGGAAACATTGTACAAGTCAATTATTTTTTTAAAGAGCAACCGTGGTGTTTCTTGTCAGCTCTTCTCCATAGGAAACGGCCAATTGGAACCGTGCAACTAACTTTTGACGTTTCATAAGCACCCATGTATGTTTAAGTGAAGTAAAATATTTTGATTTTGACCATGATGCACTTTAGAAGGTCTCAGAAACGCGATTGACGTGACCAGCTTTTTTGTCCACACAATTAAAGTAGTTGTGCCTAGCGATGAAAAACAAAAATATTGTTAACTATTAGTGAATATGAGCTACAACATCTCCCATTCAATAAAATCTTGTGAACATTGTCCTTTTGCTATATGTATTCGCTGAAGACTGTCAATACACTATTGAAAACTCTTCTCTTGTCGGTTTTAAACTGAAACAACAATGCAAGCAGCATTTCATCTTTATAAATATTTTGAAGGTTACACGGTGCGTTCAAATTAGTCCAAATCAACGCACGGTACGAGTTTAGTTTATTTTAAATTTAGTACTGACAAATATGTATGTGCACGTGTCAGGAATCAGATTAATACGACAGACGTACTGATGATTGCTGGGATGCCAGTAGCATTCCGAGTGCTTTGTTCCACTGTAGGATCCTTGAACCCCTCAACTTGTTAGAAGACAATCAAAACGACGAACGAATATAAGAATATGTACTTATATTGGTTCATGATTATTCAAATGGTTTTGGATTAAATGAGTTCCTAATATTCAAATTGAATGAATTGAATTTTCTGAATTATTTCAGGCATAACTACTGAAAATAGGTAGACACAAAAGCACTGCACGATGTCATAGAGGATGATAGTCCGATAAGTGCGATTTAGTTCTTTGTTGTAACAAGCTGCAGAAGTAAAACGTGCAATATAATGTGCGCGAACGCAATATCATCAAAATACTCCACACGTACCTACTCACATGCGTCTGGGCCGGATTTAAACCAAAAAAAGCACACAGTCAAATGCAAAAATCTTATCTTTTTTGGAAACAGTCCAATAACGAAATACGTAAATAAATTATTATGTCTGGAACGTGGTGTATTTTTAAAATGTCCACTATTAAATATTAAATGTTTCTTTTGAACTGTCATCAGAATAGTTGTTTAAGGTCGTCTATTTTCATACCCGTTACAATATAAACATAATTAAAATATTATAATAATAACTTTCAACACTGTACGTAAACCTGCATTCACTAAGTTCATATACCTAAGTAGGTAGTTATTATACGAGTTAATTATTATAATTGTACCATGTGACTAATCTTTTGAAGCCTTTATGATTAGTAATTAGTAGCAAAATTCATTAACCACTTGAAACTTTGAACATTAAGCAATCGAGCAAAAGTTACAAACACAGCAAGCTAAAATGAATACTAGTAACGCCATCTATCCACCACTCGGAGCAAGTAAATATAATGCAAAACAAAACGCTGGTGCCGATTCCCTTCTTCACCAACTAAACTAAATTTAAGTTTTGTACATTTTTTTCTTTCTATTTCATTAAGAAAAGGACAGAAGATAAATATTAGTTTAGTCTTGTCAAATTAAGATACTCCATAGACAAGTTTAGAAGTGATTAAATAATTGACTACTAAAATTTATTTATTTTATTTATTTATTTATTTAAAATTACGTCAATCATTTTAAATTTAATAATAAAATATTTATCTGCTGACCTTTTCTTAATGAAATAGAAAGAAAAAGATGCACTGAACATAAATTCAGCTTAGTTTGTGAACAAGGGAATCGGCGCCACTGTCCAGATTCTGTGCAATACGGCAGAAGCGTTTTATAGAACCCACAAAACCTTCGCAAGGGCTTCAAGTCTAAGAAACCAGTTTATTAAAGAAACGTAATACCTCTCGCTAGGTTTACTCATATTTATCATACAACTATGATGAATACGCGCCTACGCGCCTACGCGTGAAATTGATCCCACCTCTCAATCGGAGCCCCGTGCACTTGTCGCAAGGATAATGCAACTTGTTAGGAGTTTACATACCTATTCTTTAAAATAAAATTAAAAGAAATATTAAAGAGATCTAAATAGGTACTTAGTTTTAAAGCAGTGAGTTTGGGAAATGACATAAGGTCAACTTTGGGAAGACCGTCTACGAGGCAAGACCGTCTGCGCGCAATAATTTACGGTATTGAATAGATTTGCAGCTTTCTTTGGCTATTGTTTATTTAAATTTAGTTTTCAATAAAGTATGAGGAAGTTGACCTTAGCCAAAGAAAGCTGCAAATAAATTCAATACCGTAAATTATTGCGCGCAGACGGTTTTGCCTCGTAGACGGTGTTCCCAAAGTCGACCTTATACAAGGTGTAACTTAAATAACGCACAACCTCTTAAGGGGTCATTGTACTCATCATTATGAACAACTTTTACTATGAGACCAAACCGGAAATCGCGAAAAAAAAATCAGCTGTTCCCTACATTTTGACGAGTTATGCGAACATAAATGTAGGGAACAGCTGATTTTTTTTTCGCGATTTCAGGTTTGGTCCAGGTCACAGGAGACTGTTCGAGCTGCTTCGTAGGCGGCTTAATGCATTCTGAGTAACTAGTAGCAATATCAGCTAGATTAGATTATAGATTCATACTGAACTGAAAAATCTAACGACTAAAATACAATGGCGGGTAAACCTACACAACAAACAAACGAACATACGCAAAGATCGCACAACGATACTGGCTAGTGGATAGGCCCCAGTTTCCATAAATAAACCCATACAGTTTTATGAGTCGGCCTGTACGATGCAACGTACCGAATCGAAGAAAACAGCCGCATAGATAAGATTTGTATTGGAAAGCAGCTCCGGGCATTCTGAATAGCATATAAACCAAATGGCCATGCACTTGAGCCGACACAACTGCCTATAATTGAATCTGTCGATAACTGTCGTAAATAACAATTACTCTGCACGCCGTCAAGTAATGAACTGAACTGCAAAGGTAATAGTCGGATGGGATACATGAGCTGCCTTGCTAAGTGATTTATATGCTGATTGGGCAATGACAAATTTGCCATGCTCTGGGAAAATGTTGAGGCAATTGCCTGGTACTTAAGTGATTATTTTAACTGTTAAAGAAGTGGCTTCTCCAATGAGCCACAGTGGGATTGTAGAGCTACACCTCAAATGATCCCACATCACTTGTCTTGTTCTTTGTGCAATAACACCTGCACTATAAAAGAACGCTGCGAGGCAAATGCGGACGTTGTCGACGTTCATGTAATTTGGATCATCTATACGACGAAGTAGAAAATTGTTAAAGTTAGTAAAACTGGATATGATTTTTGCTGGTCATAATATATTTGTAAAAAATAAGAAACGGACGTGAATTTCACGTTTATAAATTTCAACTAAGCGCATTGTCGATACAGTTGATCTTCTAATAAAAGTTGATTACAAAGACCACATTAAGGACCACACTTGAGTAGATACAAACGCAAAGTGCAATGACTGATTTATCAAAGACATAAAAACGAAATTGTAGTAAAATGAATTCGAAGGGACATCGTCGCCAAACAGATAAAATGATGGAACATGTAGATAGTTTCACTAAACCTTAACCAGACAAGCAGACAGGTCAACACCCTCATATACTCGTAGTCGCACATTGATGCTTTAGCAAATTAAATTTTATTTTTTTGCAACAAAAGCATAAATCTCATGTTTTTTTATGGCACATCATAAAATATTGATGGAATGAGCATAGACTAAAGTCTTTAAATCTAAATTGGTTTTCTGAATAAAAGGTTTCTTAATGGCAACCTTTGATGTAGCAGAATGTACCGCAACTCGTAAGGTCTCGGCCATGGCACCACTTGGACCCCTTCTTGATGGTACAGTACGCATCAGAGAAAACGAACCCCGCCAAGACTTAAAGAATAATCGCTCAAGCGACGGCGGGTGCGTCACGTGACTGGCCCCGAGCAGCTCCCTCCCCGCCGCCCGCGCCGCACCCATCTCTGCCCGAGCATCCACCGATCCGACTCAAATATTATTTGTATGTTTTTAATAATTAGGTATTGTGGTATTTTTTTCGGCTTCTGGCCGAACCGTATACCAAGAATAACTTACAAAAAGACACTACGCCGTATAGGATACGAACCCACATCAGCAGGCGCCAGACGAACATTAAGACCGTGCCTTATACCAATAGGCTATTGGCTCAGTTAGTAATCTCAACGAAAATTCGAATAGCATTACTCATTTTATCGAACAAGTTTGATAACGGTCTAATCTTCTAGACATTAAGGTTTAAATTTCAACTTCCACCACGTGAGATACACCTACCGTCCACAACCTTGTTTTACAAAATGCAATACGTAACTCTTCAATTATTAACTAAAAGATAAGGTTGAAATTAGCATAGATTTCTTGTTTGGTTGAATAGATTGTGCTTGATTCCGATTGTTGCACTACCGTCATTTTACTTCAGAAACTTAACTGCTGTATGAACTGTGAGTTAAGGTTGAATTTAGAATACTTCTTCGCCCTATTTACTAAACTGTGATTGAGGGTATAATTATTTTTCAAATCGTTTCGTTTTCGTGCCGATCAGCTTGTGTGTAATGTCTTCGTCGTAAAATTATCCAATTTACGAAGTTTTTGAACAGTTGATTCTATTAACCGATAGTATGGTGCGATTAACAACTTTTTGAAGGCTAAAATAATTGTTGTTCTCTGGGAACAGGAACAAAGCATAAAGAAAATAGCACGAGAAATGTGGGCTTAACGGTAAGATTTACGTTATACACATATATTTATTGTTACAACCATGTTGCATTATTACTTACAAGGTGGATTTTTTATGTATTTCTAATATTATTGTTTTCATTACAGAGAAAAATAGTTCGTCGATGGATACAAAGGTATCAAGCGACGGGTGATGTGAAATGCGATCTCACCCAACTGCTTACACTAATGAATCGGAGCGACACCTTGGGACACACAAAACCTGGGAACTAATTCGAAATAGTGCTGCAAGTTTCAATATGGTTTCGGGCATGAAAAGTCTTCAAGAAGTGATAGACAGTGACTGCCATCGTCTGCGTTATTAATAGACAATTAACTCGGCAGATTGATTGTGTAACTTATCTGATAAAATTGCATTGGAACGTTTGAGCAAGTGTTAATAATTCCCAATATTTGTGGGATCATTATCTCGTAGTTAATCAAAAATAAACAACCTTTATTATTATGAATCCAGTTACAGTCCAGTTACTTGTAAACAAGAGTTTACAAGTAGTCTTGTAATGTGTTAACGATGCACCATCTGACCTCACATACTTTTCTAATGCTGTGTTAAAAGGGTTATCAGAAATTGTGATAAAAGAGAAAGATGTATATTGCTATACTGTTATAGTTTAGCATGTTGGTTCTTCCTCTGTAATTCACAGGCACAAATGACAACATTTCATTTTTTAACCAGGCTTTTTTCCTCATAAGATCATACAGAGTAAAAAAAAATAATGTTTTTACAAGTTTGAATAAATAAATATTGTAGTTATGTTACTAGAAATATCTATAAACGAACCGTTATCTAATGTTAAACGTTCTACACCTCACCCAGGGTATATATTTTGTATTTAGTTCATATTTTAAGTAAATAACCCTAATTTAACACAGATAGAAAACTGTATACTCCTAATAACTGTATATGTGGCTTCCTAGAAATGTAATTAATGAAATAAATGAATATTGTTTATGCAACATGCCTGGCTTTTCTTACAAACCTCATACTTCACATTTGTTTTCTTAAATATGGATGTTTTCTGAAATAAAGTTACGAAAATCACATAATCAACTATTAAAGAAACTAAAAAAAAGAAAAAAATAAATCTCATCCGCGGATTTGAACTCGTGACCATCGAATTGCTAAGCCGCAGTTCAAACCACTAGACCAACACGCCATTTACTTTACACTACGAAAAACTTAAACGTATGATATCATCATCAAAGGGGGGTCCGGTTTCTTTGAAGCTTACTGTACAAGAACTGATGAATATAACCGAAGGCGATTGAGAGGTTATTACCTATTATAAAAATAAAGAGAGCAATTGACTCCGCAATTTTGTCTCTGACATCACTCAGGGAATAGAAGTATGTACGGTTTTGCTGTTGATGTTGACTTCACCAATTTTTTTTTACTTTTTCTTCAAATTTTGTTACGTTTATTGCAATTTCAAGGTCATAGTCAGGTAATACGTTCAGTCTATCTCTCTGTGGAATGCGCTCCCTGAGGAAATCAGGATGGCAACCAACCGATTGTCCTTTAAAGTTAAGGTTCGCGAGCACATTCTCAAGAAGCTGGCAGTAACATCACAACGCTAATATTTTCTCATTGTTTGTCTTATTTCTTTTTAGTATATTCATGTATTTATGTATATTTATTTATGCTTATAATATTTATGCTTATAATATTTATTATTATAATATTTAATATTAAAATATTTATTCCTGAATTTTCATGGTTGCACCTACTACTGTTTGTCTCTGCATCACCCAAAGGTAGACTGGTAGAAAATACCTATGGCATTAAGTCCGCCTCTGTACATTTATGTGCTTGAAGTATTAAATAAATAAATAAATATGTTGAATAAAATATGGTCAGCGACCGTAACAAGTATCATCATCATCTGCCTAGCCTTTTCCCAACTATGTTGGGGTCGGCTTCCAGTCTAACCGGATGCAGCTGAATACCAGTATTTTACATGGAGCGACTGCCTATCTGACCTCCACAACCCAGTTACTGGGTAATACGATACCTCTTGGTAAAACCGGTTGTCAGATTTTCGGGCTTCTGACGACCCGTAACGACTGTCAAAGATCCACAAATGACAGCCGGGACCAACGGCTTAGCGGGCTTTCCGAGACACGTAGGGGTCTTGGTATGTAAAGATCACCCATCCACGGACCAACCGCAGCAAGCCTTTTTTTTTTTTTTTGTTTCGGGGTGGAAAATCCTCATGGATGTCCGCCGCCCTGGGGCGGGCGGCGGGGTCTGTCAGACTCTTACTGACTAAAAACCACCCCGGTGTTCCCTCTCTCACCTACGCCGGGGGTCGCGGGAACGAACGATACTTCCGCAACCCCCGGCTGGTGCTGGCCCGCTCCTGCGGGCCTCTCCTCGTGTCAGGGGGGGGAGTGAGGTGTTAGACTCCCCCCGCGACGTCTAAGAGGGGCGCGCGTGGAACACTACGCGCCGCCGCCTCGGGTCCAGATGTGTGGGGGGCGACGGACGTCCCCAAGTCCGTCGCCCCTGGACCCATTTAGGGGGGCTGGAAGAGGGCGTTATCCGCCCTCCGCCGACGCCCGGTGCGCCTGCTGCGGGCGGGGTGAGGGGACGAGATCTCCCTCTCCCTTTCCGCAGCCTCCTTCTGCGAGACGACTGTTTCGCAGAAGGAAACCACCGCGTCCCAGGACTCCTCGCTGCCGACCATAGACTCGACCACGGCCGGCAGCGATAGGTCACTGCCTACTCCTGAGATGAGGGCACGGCGTGGCTCCTCCCAAGCGGCACACTCTGCCAGCGTATGCCACGCCGTGTCCTCCCGACAGTCGACGCAGTGGTGACACCGAGCGTCCGGCTCCCTGTTTATGCGACACAGGTACTTCCCGAAGCAACCATGCCCCGAGAGCACCTGCGTCACCCGAAACGATAGGGAGCCGTGCCTCCTCCCGAGCCATTCGTCGAGCACTGGTCGGATCGCCCCGACAATAGCGAGGCCGGCGGTAGGGCGTAAAAGCCTGTCCCGCCATTCCGCCACCAGGACCTCGCGGAGCTGAGACCGACGCAGCTCCCAGTGTCGCTGCATCGGTCGCTCGCCCCGCGCCCTCATTTCCTCGCGCCACCGATACAGCGACGCGAGTACTTTCGCCTCGAGGTCCCAGGGCGGGGATCCGGCCAGTGCACAAGCCGCCTCGTAGGAGATCGTGCGATACCCCCTGATGACTCTGACGGCCATCGCTCTTTGCGGTTTCCGCAGAACTGCGATACTGCCGGCCGTCAGGTCAGAGGCCCACACCGGGGCCCCGTACAGGGCCATGGATCGCACGATCCCCACGTAGAGCCGCCTACAGGCGGCGCTCGGGCCCCCCAGATTGGGAAGCAGCGTTGATAGCGCCCCAGCAGCGCCCAACAACTTGGGCGCCAGCCGCCGGAAGTGGGGCTCGAAATTCCACCGGCTGTCGAGCACCAATCCTAAATACTTCATGGTGGACTCGACAGCGATCCGAGCCCCCCCGACCACGATGTGTGAGCCGGGCGGCGGCGCCCGCCGGGAACCGCAGCAAGCCTTTTTTTTTTTTTTTTGTTTCGGGGTGGAAAATCCTCATGGATGTCCGCCGCCCTGGGGCGGGCGGCGGGGTCTGTCAGACTCTTACTGACTAAAAACCACCCCGGTGTTCCCTCTCTCACCTACGCCGGGGGTCGCGGGAACGAACGATACTTCCGCAACCCCCGGCTGGTGCTGGCCCGCTCCAGCGGGTCTCTCCTCGTGTCAGGGGGGGGAGTGAGGTGTTAAACTCCCCCCGCGACGTCTAAGAGGGGCGCGCGTGGAACACTACGCGCCGCCGCCTCGGGTCCTGATGTGTGGGGGGCGACGGACGTCCCCAAGTCCGTCGCCCCTGGACCCATTTATGGGGGCTGGAAGAGGGCGTTGTCCGCCCTCCGCCTACGCCCGGTGCGCCTGCTGCGGGCGGGGTGAGGGGATGAGATCTCCCTCTCCCTTTCCGCAGCCTCCTTCTGCGAGACGACTGTTTCGCAGAAGGAAACCACCGCGTCCCAGGACTCCTCGCTGCCGACCATAGACTCCACCACGGCCGGCAGCGATAGGTCACTGCCTACTCCTGAGATGAGAACCGCAGCAAGCCTAGCTTAACCTGATCGATCGACCCGTGCAGCTGTTATTACTTAGCCACAAGCCCCTCTGTAACAAGTATGTACTTACAGAATTTAAATTATTAAAATCATCAAATCCTCTAAGTTCATATAACCAAAATGAATGACTATTTCATGAAATATCAATGACACTATACACTATGCAAATTGCATAAAACATAAGAACATTAATTTGAATTTCACGGGCTACCTTGATGCTTCCCCCTTATAAAGGGAATTTGCTCTCATAATATTACCAACCTGTCCTAACGCCTCATACGAGTAGATACTAAATTAGATTGGTATTAGTATTTTTGTGTGTACCGCCAAAAACTTGCAGATAACAATACAAAATCTCAGTACCTACGCCTTTAGGCGTGTTATTCCATTTCAAAGTTATGCCACACTACAATAATATATCAATTTATTGCCATTAAATTGGCGGCCGGCCAGCGTGGAGTAAATTACCCACGCAGTCTGGATGGCCACATTGTCGGTTAAAATCTAACCCTGTCCTTTTTTAACTGTTATTTATGATCAGACCCTACTTGACCTCCGTTGTTTCGTCTTCAATGAACCGAGGAGGTTTATTTTATCACTCTTTTCTTATTGTCGGGGACATTTGCCTATATGACCATTTCCAATGGCGGTATAATGCCGTTGAGAATGGTTGTCTTACAATAAATTTAACCTTTAGAGCGCTACGTCAAGAAAGCACGTGCCCTTCACGCCAAGCTATGCATTCATCCTTTAATACCTACAAAATAGTAGTGAACAACACGGTGAAAATCTTCGCGTTAAAAAAACCCGACTGCAAAATAGTCAACATTTAAGCAATGCACTAAAAAGACCGGAACAAGATTGAAAATAGAAAACAAAATTAAAATAAACGAAAAACAAAGTAAACTCTGCTTTGGATAAATACAATATATTATGAACTGAAAGTCTAGAGTTAAATACCCGCATTAAGTTTAGTAGCAGGCGGGACCGAACAACGTACAATTTAGCGCCAAAAATCCACCATTTTTTTTTTTTTTAACACCCACCTAAGAACACTTGGGTTCACGAAACGAATCTAATGACACATCAACAATCGAAATCCATTCAGCCGTTTAGGAGATACGAGGTAATAAAGGAATTTACATAGGTACAAGATCCGCGCGAAAAACATAACCCTTCCTTGGCAGTCGGGTAAAAAAGCGCCCGTGCGTACGTGGGCTTAGTCGGTAGCGCTATGGACGCTAAATGAAAATTGTTGTAAGTACATACATAAAACCGTACCCAGTCCAGCCTGTCGATTCTGTAAAAATCTAACCGTGAAATCTTAAGTGAAGTGAGCACTTAATAGTGTTAATCCCTAGCGAATGACAGCTCACTCGCTCGCGTGGAGTGAGCTGTCAGTGTAATCCCACCTGATACTAGGGATTGACCAAGAATACCTTTACAATCATAATCGAGATTTTCATAATATTTTTTATACTGATTCTATTGATCATTTTATATAATTTTATTATTTCATTAAGAAAAGGACAGAAGATAAATAATATTAGTTTAGTCCTGTCGAATTAAGATACTCCAAGTACTAGACAAGTTTAGACGTGATTAAAAAAATGGCTACTAAAAATACGTCAATTTAAGTCAGGCGCTGACTAATTTGACAGGACTAAACTAATATTTATCTTCTGTCCTTTTCTTAATGAAATAGAAAGAAAAAGATGCACTGAACTTTATTTTAGTTTAGTTTGTGAACAAGGGAATCGGCGCCATTGTTGAATTTTTTAATGAATTTGCCGAAACATACGTGACGTTATCGCAACACGTTAGACAACTTTGAACTTTGATTACTTGAATAATCATCATTAACATTTTGATCAATTAAAATATTTATTGCATCTTACATAAACTAGTAAATAACTTGAAGGAAAGAAATTGGGAATACAAGCAAGTAGAGTGAGAAAAATATAAACTTTTTTTTCGTAACCGCTCGTTGATAAGAACTGTCCAGGAGTTGAAATTAATTTAGTAGGTGGGAAGTCTCCGGGAAAACTTTTGTTTACGTGACCTATGGCATGGGTTCAAGGTCATGACCTCAAATACTTTCCCATCATTTCCGTCGACATGATATCGGAGTAATGCAGTTGCAACAATTAACGAACGACCCTTGTAGCATCACGTACCTATCACTATCACTACATAGTATAAAACAAAGTCGCTTCCCTGTCTGTCTGTCCCTATATATGCTTAGATCTATAAAACTACGCAACGGATTTTGATGCGGTTTTTTTTAATAGATAGAGTGATTCAAGAGGAAGGTTTATATCTATAATACATGCATAATATAGTAGAGAAACACTGATAATTTTAGAGGTTTCTAATGTGATGTCGTAAATAAACACATTTTTTACGCTTACATTGTAAACGCTGGCTGAACCCGTCGAGATAGATCAAAATAATGTACTACAGTATTGTACACCTTAAAAAGGTCTACAAAAAAGTCCGTGATGGTATATGTCTATCTCTTAGGGATAACCCACAATAACCATTTTTTATCCTATACTTTTTACGAGAAATAGTGGCTCTAAAATTATCAGTTTCTCCATTGCACCCGTGCGAAGCCGGGGCGGGTCGCTAGTCTAGAATAACACTGATTGATCTAAAATTATTCATAATGCGTGCCATATTTATCAACATTCTACCAACCTGATTTTCACGCCGGCGCTGATAAAATGCCACTATTCAGTAATCCCAGTTCACGTCACCATATCACTTCACATTCAGTCTAGGTAGGTACTTACTTAGTTGTGACGGGGAGGATCGCGATGACTGACGAAAGCGAAAGTGAATCGGTTTATTATTGTTACCCCGTGTTTACATGTGTGGCCGCGCGGCGTGAGCCGTCGACTGGCGGTCGGTCTCGGTAAGGACGCGGGAAGGTCGCCCGCCATTGCTACGCATGCGTTTTAATGCCCATAAAGCCGCCAAACGCTGCCAATTTTCTGACCTCTGGCAAACTTTCGGCAGAAACAGCAACGCGAACGTTATCATAATCGGCTTGTTTGAATTTCAGATAATCTAAATCAGTATCTAGTAAATGTTAACTACCACAAACCACAAACGCAACAGCGTCGGGTCGCTAATTCGATGTCGACCATTGTGTCTACCTACCTGGAATGTCTTTAAACTCTTCTCTTAAGTGTACCTATTCGTATGTAAGACAACTGACATAGGTACCTACGGAATTTCGTTCAAAATCAAATAATTGCGATTGAAAGTGTGTTACGGCTTACGGAAACCTGCAACCCAGTTGGTTTTAGAATTCTGTGTTAGGAGCCTAGAAGCGGTAGGAGTACGAGACAAAAAATGTAGAACTTACTCTCCATGATGGTAAGGATGTCTAAGAATATTATTATGAGATTTAGAAATTATCAGCCAAGTCAAGCAATTTTCTTCTCAAAGTCAAAGCATCCAAATGTTCTATGGTTTCCTCATAAACATACTCTATAAAAATTTGGAAAGCCCATTTAAAAAATGCAATTCCGAATCGAAACAGTTCAAAATATCGCGATTTGCGGAATTACTACTAACACAACATTCTAAATAAGCGCCATCTAGTTTCGATTATTGAAGCGTTGAATTAGTTGGTACCACAGAATCTGGGCGCAGTCCGTAGGTAGCGAACCAAACAAATAGGTACTAACAAACTATCATATGGGTACAAACGTCATCACATCAATACTACTACAATCTGCCAAACTTTAGTAGATTTTCAGCTTTATTGCTGAAGGATAAGGTTCAAGGTTGATTGGGAAATTTGACAGTTTCGGGTAGCTTGATGTGCTGGCGTCTGTACATCAATAGTCTGACGGTATTCAACAACATTGAACGATCATTCGGATTTACTGTAAGGCTACATTTCGTATAAAAATTTGTATGAAAACTGCACAATATGTATTAACGCTGTTTAAGATAACTTAAACAATGCATATGTATTGCTTACTATTTTATTCATCCTTTTACTAGTTTTGTGTACAGACGCCAGCACATCAAGCTACTACAATCTGTCAGATTTCTTTAATAGATTTTCAACTTTAGCACTAAAGCATAAGGTTCAAAGTTGATTGGGAAAATCTGACAGTTTTGGGTAGCTTGATGTGCTGGCGTCTGTACATACATACTACATACATTCAACTAGTTTTTACAACTTGTGTTAGGTGTAAACGAAAATAAAACTAGACACAACATGTAAAATACGTGTTTTATACCTTGGTGTAAACGCGGAGTATAGCCCACGACATTCAAGTCTCTAGTTGAATGGTAATAACAAAAATACGCGCCCATAAACATTAATATTTACCGAAATCTAAAATCATCAATACGAATCTCTAGGTTCAATTTGCACTTTGAGGCCAAATATTCTGACTTCAAATAAGTTGAGAGTTGTATTATGATTAAAACAATTAATTCTGAAAATAAAGGTGCGTATATTTTTTATTGATATTGCACATGACATGACTTTTAAAATTGCGATGTTTAAACCAAACTATGCAGGTTACTATGCACTGTATTTTTAAATTATTTGAGTCTAATATTAGAATAATAAAATTATAAGCATTTGAGAATACGAAAGGACGATTTACATTTAGCAAAAAGCCTTTGTTCAAAGACTTGCAAAAAAAAAAACAGCGAGCAAAAATCTAAAAAAGTTGCCAATAACAAAAAACATACTTATTAAGGCGTCTTTACATAGGTTGAGAGTCATCATCTGCCTAGCCTTTTCCCAACTATGTTGGGGTCGGCTTCCACTCTAACCGCATGCAGCTGAATACCAGTATTTTACATGGAGCGACTACCTACCTGACCTCTACAACCCATTTACTGGGTAATACGATATCCCTTGGTACGACTGATTGTCAGATTTTCGAGTTTCACAGCCGGGACCAACGGCTTAACGTACTTTTCGAGGCACGGAGGGGTCCCGGTATGTAAAGATGGTCATCCATCCACAGATCAACCGCGGCAAGCATAGCTTAAGCTGAACGATCGACCCGTGCAGCTGTCATTATTTAGCCACGGGCCCCTCCCATAGATAGAGAGAGTGTGTTGTTTATTTTATTTACCACGCTTTAAACATACACCCCACCATACATGATGACAAAAAAATAAATTGTGATTATATTAGTTACTGATTCCATGTCGTGTTCCATGTATGTATGTACAGACGCCAGCACATCAAGCTACTACAATCTGTCAGATTTCTTTAATAGATTTTCAGCTTTATCGCTAAAGTATAAGGTTCAAAGTTGATTGGGAAAATCTGACAGTTTCGGGTAGCTTGATGTGCTGGCGTCTGTACATACATAGAGCTTGGCCTGGCGGCACAGTCCATCCAGGCACTTTCATCTTATGGTGTTATTTGTTGGCGTTTTGTTTACGTTGCCCGTATACTAGGCACACTATACCTACTATAATAATCTTGGTCTAAATCAAAATCAAAATCAAAATCAAAAGTCATTTATTCAAACTAGGCTGAGAATCAGCACTTTTCGAACGTCAAAATTACAAAAGACAGTCCCCCAAAACGCCCGCCCTTCACCACTTCCTAGTGCTTTCGCTGGGAAGAAGAAGTGGCGCAACAAACTCCCCAGCAGCACAGCTGTCTGTTCAGTTAGAAAATATACTTGACTGAATACAATACAAGGTATGCAAAACAATTAACATTACAAGACACAGAACGCTAAATTAAATTATTTGCCATATGTCAGCTGCCAACGCCAATATACCAAGAAATACAATAAAAAACTATACGTACTCAAGCAAAAATTAATAAATGGAAATTAAATAAAAGCCTCCAGGTATAAAGGGCGTGACCGCTAACATATTTATGCAATGCTGGGTTCAGTTTACATAGCTGTCGCTTGAAGTCACAAATGATAAACTAGGACCATAAGGAAACTAAATAAACAAGTTATTAATAATGATAACAATGATAAAACCATGGTCAGCAAGACGACCAGTCACCACAAGCAGCGCCCGTTCACGAGCATAACGCAAAGGTCAGCCATTACCCCCCTCGCCATATTTGAGGGAAGGAGACAACCCGACCCCCGACGCTACCGCAAGCAGTGACATCTAAGGGAGCATGACGAACTTGCTGCCGGTTGCTCAGGTAAGAATAATATGATCAATTGTCGAGGTCACTAGCTAACCACATATTGCAATCAACTCATTAGAAAACATTGCAATGGGTTGATTATGTCAATAATAAAATTAAAATTAAATTAAACTGATTTGACTTATACAGCCCAATAAAAAAACATTTGTATAATGAGCTCATATAACCTATCAGTAATTCTTTGTAAATTAATTCTGGAGAAAGAACATAAACATTGTCTTGAGTTAATCAGGGCGACCAACTATTCTTATCGTTTAAGTAGTCGTTGATAGAATAGTATGCCTTTGAACAAAGGTTAGATTTTACTTGAGCTTTAAATGCATTAAAAGGCAAATCTAGCAAAGAAGAGGGTAGCTTGTTATAAAAGGCTATACCAAGACCAACAAATGAGTTATGAACCTTATGAAGCCGGTGAAAGGGAGCACGTAGTTTGTCCTTATTTCTGGTGTTAACATTGTGAATATCACTGTTTTTAGTATACAAGTGTATATTTTGCCTAATATATAAGATGTTGGCAAAGATGAATTGTGATGCAACCGTGAGAATACCAATATCTTTAAAAAAATCTCTTAGAGAAACTCTAGCACCTAGCTGGTAAATTGCTCGAACAGCTCGTTTTTGAAGGACAAATATATTTTGTATATCAGCTGCTTTGCCCCACAGCAGAATACCGTAGGACATAACGCTGTGAAAATAACTAAAATATACTAAACGAGCTGTATCAACGTCAGTGTACTGTCTTACTTTCCTGACGGCGTAGGCAGCCGAACTGAGCCTTCCTGCTAGGCTCGATATATGTGGTCCCCACTGAAGTTTGGCATCTACTGTTATTCCCAGAAAAACTGCCGAACTCACAGTTTCAAGCGCCTCTTTATCTAAGACGATGTTGGGTCCTAGATTTCTAACATTCGGTAAGGCGAACTTTACACATTTCGTTTTCTTGGCATTGAGAACTAGGTTATTTGACGTAAACCAATCCGTAACTATTGAGAGTGCACTGTTTACGTCGTCAAAATCTTGTCTATTCCTATCTACTTTAAAAATAAGAGATGTATCATCAGCAAACAGTACAACGTCACAGATTCCCTTTAAATGGAATGGTAAATCATTAATATACACTAAGAACAAGAATGGACCCAGTATTGAGCCTTGCGGTACACCTAACTGAACTGGTAGCGCGGAAGATTTCACACCATTAACATCTACACATTGGAACCTATTATGTAAATAACAATTTATTACGTTGAGAGCTTCGTTTTGGACACCGTAATGACTTAGTTTACGCAAAAGCGTGTCTTGGTGCACGCAATCAAAGGCTTTGGAAAGATCACAAAAAACTCCGATAGCATTTTGCGAGCTCTCCCATGCGTTAAATATGTGTTTCAGCAAAGCAACACCCGCATCTGTAGTCGAACGACCTTTTGTAAAGCCATACTGTTCATTATGAAGGAGGCTATTTAAATTAAAATGTCTTAGCAACTGCTTGAGTATTAATTTTTCAAATATTTTGCTAAATGCAGGTAAGATGGAAATAGGCCTAAAATTACCAACGTCGTTTTTATTACCTGATTTAAATAAAGGTATGACTTTACTACTCTTCATGAGGTCAGGAAAAATTCCTAAATCAACACATTTATTAAAAGTAACAGCTAGATAGGGGGCTACGATGTCTATTATATTACTTAAAAGTTTAATGGAGATGCCCCAGTATCTCCCCAGGTCTCATCATCTAATATCCGATCTGTATCAATTTTTTTTTTTTTAATCCGTTTTCATGTTAGCTTACTTAAGTGGGTAGGTATGTGATGTAATGTACCAAATTTTGACTCCTTTAATGACTTAGTTTTTTTTTTTGTATACGGAATTAAATAATAGGATGAAAAGTAGGTTTTGTCCTTCACTCCTCCATATTAAGTCCAAGTTACCTTTCTGTCAAATTCCATAACTATCGGTTCAGAGGTTTAGGCGTAAAAAATAACAGACAGACAAAGAGACTTTTCTTTCGCATTTGTATTATTATTATATTGTACGGATTGCAATTGCAAGTAGCGGTATTATAACATCACACAAAACATTAGAAGATTCAATACTAGAAACGTATCATTCAAACTAGCTCAAGAACCACTCTCCGGAACTTGGACAAGGAGTAATGGCCATTTTGGGCTAGGAAAAAACAGAATTTGTGATACTATTACAAAAATGAAGTTCATTATTAATGTAAGTAATCAATGGATGTGGTTTTTTTGTTTTTTTTTTTTCTTCGAAAATACAACTTGCTCTTCAGAATAATTCTTATTTCAGAACGCGTTCGTAATTTTTACGTTCCTAGAGATGTCTATACTTATTGTAAAGTCGTAGTCGATTTTATTTCGACATTGAAATTAGATCGCAGGCAATGTCAACCGAATAAACTCATGATAATTATTACGAAAGATAAGCCATTAGCAGAATTTGAGGTTACTGATAATGAAATATTTTTAATAAAGTCAGTTTATTAATCTAAAACATGACTACTTCAAAAACCGATACTGACGTAAATAGATCCATAACATAGCCTCCCTATTTTTAATGACTAAAATTATGGAGGGTAGAGGTAAGGACAACTGCCTCATTTGGGGGGGAAGTTCAGTGTCCAGCTATAAGCAGTAAAGAACTGTTAACCCTTAAACAAACGCGAGCCGGTATGCATTTTTTTTTTAAGGTTGCATTGTATTTTAGGTAATTGAGGGTCACTGATTTCATATTTTAAAACAAAATTTAAAAAAGAATAGGGGATGGGGTGGTTTTTCTGGTGGTAAATAATTTACCATTATCCGTTCATGACTACAAAATTTTTGATGTTGGTGGTAAAATTGTTACCATTGTCCGTTACGGTTTAATTTTCGTTTCTTGACTAGTGACTTCTTCTTGGTTCTACTTATAATATTTATTTTATATTTTGGAAATGAAACATTTTATTTTTTTAATAATTTTTTATTAGTATTGCATATTAGCTTTTTGCAGTCCAAAAAAAATATACAAAAAGACAACCGATTTTCATATAGATAATCTGATATTTTTCAAAGTGGGATCGGACAAGGGTAAGATATTTACCACATATTTGAAACATCTAAATTATATGAATAAGTCAATTGCAAATGCTGCTAACACGTGATATTAGTCAAAATATGTTATAGTTTTGGAATTTGCGTCGAAAAAGTACTTACCAGATTTTTTCTTGAACAAACTTTTAAAATTTCTGAAAACACCCGCCAAAAACTCGACTTTTTTCACAACAAAACCGTTGAGTCAACTTTGACATTACCTTAATTTATACCTTTAGTGTTACCGTATTAAAAGTTAGAGTACATTATTTAAAAAAACACGATGTGGTAATATACAGGGTGGCTCATTCAGAGCGGTCAGTATGGGAAAGTCTGAAACTATAAGATATACGAAGATCTGTTCTTAGGAACCATGTCATCGATTTTAATAACAAGAAAAACTGCATTCATACATTTTAAAAAAACCTGTACTCAGCTCGGGAATCGAACCCGGTCGTTTTGAAAAAACAAACTAACACTATTTCTATTTAGATATCGATTGAGTAAATGTTTCTATGGAACATGATGTCTAAAATGAATAAAAGGCATTGTTTTCACATACTTTTATTTATTTTAGTAGGTGTTCGAAGTGACCACCGTTTTTTTCAATACAATATTCAAGACGTTTAGGTAACGATCTTACTATTGCATTTAGTAGGTAATAGGTAATACGGGCTGGTGTCCGCAACTCCACGTCAATGCGCGTATTTTGCGTACGGATTGCATTTAGTATCTTCATGTGGTGAATTTGCGTTCAAATTGACTCTATGGCTGCTTTTAGGTCTTCAACGGTGTCATAGCTTGTTTTGTACACTTCATCCTTAACATAACCCCACAAGAAATAGTCTAGAGGCGTTAAATCGGGCGACCTCGCGGGCCATTTGATTTTTTTAATTGAACATTGAACACCTACTAAAATAAATAAAAGTATGTGAAAACAATGCCTTTTATTCATTTTAGACATCATGTTCCATAGAAACATTTACTGCTTAAGACCTACACAATCGATATCCAAATAGAAATAGTGTTAGTTTTTTTTTTTCAAAACTACCGGGTTCGATTCCCGAGCTGAGTACAGCTTTTTTAAAAATGTATGAATGCAGTTTTTCCTGTTATTAAAATCGATGTCATGGTTCCTAAGAACAGATCTTCGTATATCTTATAGTTTCAGACTTTCCCATAGTGACCGCTCTGAATGAGCCACTCTGTATATACCTTTATTTGAATAAGGGTTAAAAAACCCTCCAAAATGGCGCTAGCGTAGGCAAATGGTATGGTATGGATGTAGCATTTAGCAGGATTGAAGTATGCCGAGTTAGAAAAAATATTTTTAGTGCTTAGAGTAGTTAGTGACAGCCCAGTAAACCAAACAACGTAGGTGCTAAAAAGTTCTTCTGTCCTTGTTTGATTTTCGATCCTATTCTAATAACTATTTGCGCTTTCTTTGAAATTTACCCTGTTGCTACTGTGGCGCTACCTTAATTTAACGCAGTTTCACGGACACATTTTCACAACAGAGACAGTTCTCCTTAGTTACCCTCCATACTAAAAATAAACAAAATATTGTAATTTTTCTTTTGAAATTTCAGTGTCATCTGTTTTCTGTATGTTCTTGTTTTTTCCCACTATTAATTATTGTTTATACTTAGGTACGATACATACTTTATAGATTCACATCACATTTGAAAATGTCATAGATTCAAAATATACCACATGGCCCAGAAAAACAATTTGCGTTATTACTTTATTCTCCTTAGCTACTTTAAAAAATATAAGAAATGCCATACTAAAGTTATAAATAGGTAAATAGAGAAATCAAGTTACGTTAAGTATCTAAGACTTTTCTAGATCAACCATTAAAGATTGGCCATTGTTCTTTATATGGCACCACCACAAAAAATTCCAACATACGTATAAGAAACCCACGAGCCCTTTCTAATAGCGATAGATTTAGAACTTCCACTTTTTTTTTTAGAAGTCGGTTAAAATAAATGCTTAGTTAATTTTAGGTCTTATTGTAACATATGTCGGTACAGTACAGGTATACCTACCTACGCTTTTAGGTTCGTTATTTTGGAACCTTTAAAACACCCCCTCTACCCAATCATCCGAAATAATGCTTTACAAATAGCTTGATAGGCACTTCAGTTTTTTGGCCGCTAACCGATCTTCGCAATAGTACCTACGTCTAGAACCTGGCATCTAGTTAAGTATAGACCGGTAGGCCGGTATAGCCAGCACATCAAGCTACTACAATCTGTCAGATTTCTTTAATAGATTTTCAACTTTATCGCTAAAGTATAAGGTTCAAAGTTGATTGGGAAAATGTGACAGTTTCGGGTAGCTTGATGTGCTGGCGTCTGTACATATTTACCCCCTTACTAATAAACGTATTATATCAGATGCATAGTTACACACCGATTTCTCTCTTTCAGTAGTCAGTAATTTGACTTTCGAAAGAAGAAGACAAAGCGTTGTGTAACTATACAGATGCTATAGGTACAACGTTAATTAGTAAGGGGGTTAATATGTATAATTTTGTTTCGATAGGTAGCAGGGTAATAAAGTACACAGCTTATATAACACCTGCTTCACACGGTTGCAATGGCGACATGTAAAAACATCGACATTTCTGTCCTTTATAGAATCTAATTGAAATATTCATGAATTATACATATAAACCTTCTAAAATAAATGGTCTAAGTCTTCTACGATCGTGAAAACCGCATCAAAATCCATTGTGTAGTTCAGAAGACCTGAAACGGTCACACAGAGACAAGTAAAGCGAATTTGTTTTTTATACCTATAGAATAGATGTAGCAGCATTGTCCAGTCATGGTCTGGATGATTATGTGTGGTATACTCACACTGCAGTCTGCACCTACACACATAGATCAAGACGTATCTAGTTCTAGCTTGTGGCAAATAAAGGAATGGATAACATTATTTATTCAACACAATGTACACATCTAACATACCTGTTATAATGCCTACAGCGTAGCAATGCGTGCGCGTTACCGTAACGGGTATCACACTCGCGTCACAATACTGAGCCCTAGACACAATGAGTTTTGCGGGAGCAGTCAGCAATGCTTACAATAATATTTCCGGCCCCACCTTTACTACATTGCAGTACCTACCTATAAATACTTACGAATTACGTTTTTAAGTAAATATTCCAATAATAAACTGGTAACCTGAGGGGCCCGTGGCTAAATAATAACAGCCGCACAGGTCGATCGATCAGGTTAAGCTACGCTGGCCGCGGTTGGTCTGTGGATGGGTGACCATCTTTACATACCGAGACCCCTCCGTGCCTCGGGAGGCACGTTAAGCCGTTGGTCCCCGCTGTCACCCATAGATCTTTGACAGTCGTTACAGGTAGTCAGAAGCCCGAAAGTCTGACAAGCGGTCTTACCTAGGGGTATCGTATCACCCAGTAACTGGGTTGTGGTCAGATAGGCAGCGGCTCCATGTAAAATACTGGTATTCAGCTGCATTCGGTAAGACTGGAAGCCGACTCCAACTTAGTTGGGAAAAGGCTAGGCAGATAAACTGGTAACCTAAACATTCTTGTTGTGAAAAATCATTCTTTTATACTAATATGGCCTGATTTCTTTAATACAACCAAAGGATTAGTAAGACATAGAGAAGAAATTTAACGTAAAATAAAAACAAAAAATAAACATAGTAACAAGCTCGTTTTGACATTTTTATTCATGTAAATTTTTGCAGATATAATTAATACAAATTATGGTCATGTAAATTGGGATCTATGATAAATAATATAATTACTATCAGCTGGTTTAGAGGACACTGTCTTATACCGTCTCCGAATAACTTAATTCCAGCCATTGTTAAATTTTGATGACTCATCGAAATATAAAAAGGCAGTCTCGGAGGTGTGGCATTACAAATACTGTCTTACTCCTAGGTTTACATAATGAGATTTTTATTGTGATAGTGATAAAACACAAACTTAAACTATGTGAACATTCTACTTCCTGAATGGCTACTACATGCATGCATGACTCCTTTATATTAGGTTCCTCACCTTCTAGGATGTTGTATTAAGTGCAGAGCTATGTTGTTATGTCAACTAAATTTCTAAAAGATTAATGTGACAAAACCTATATTGTCTACATCACAATTTTTCCTAAAGTTATCTGTACAGTTTGGATAATTTCAGATGTCTAATAAAAGCCAATTACTATACATTACATCGAAATAATAACTTTACGCTGAACAGCTGATGTATTATATACTTTGTTGCTGTTCCTTTGCAGTTTGTGTTTAAGAAGTTCAGCAACATGTCTCCAATAAGTAGTCATACACAATTTATATTATTTTCAAACAATTCAGGATTGCTATCAAAACAATCTAGATACAAAGTAAATTATTCACAAAGAAATCCATAAATAAACTTTTTATTAAAATTGTATAAGACTGAAATACTTTGTATGTTGACACTACTGATTTCATGAATGTATGATCATTCATTTCAGAGAGCAATATAATATTATTTGTCAGACTCGTTTTGTTCAGGTTCATGCAGTTTTAACCATGGGTGCTGAAGGCACTCATAGGCAGTGGCACGCCGATTTGGATCAAAGTCGAGCATAGGCTTTAAGAAATCAGCAAAATCTTCTGCATCCTTCTGACTCCACTCATACTTCTCAGTTAACACGGATACTAAGCCCCATGGTTTTAAGCCAGTTATGTTCCTCAACTCACCCTTTTTATTGAAGAATAGTTTTGAATATTTTCCTGAGGCTGCAATTCGTTTTGGAATATCACCTAGAAGTTCTATAATGTGAGCAAGGTGGTCTTCATCACGGCTGTAGCCATCCCCAGAATGAGGCTCAAATAAATAGTCTCCTGTGGCCAACTCAAAAGCCATACAAGCAGTGCTCCATATGTCAGCTGAGGTCCCATAGCCAGCACTGAGCAACACTTCTAGAGATCGGTACTGCCTAGTTTGTATGTCTTCAGTAAAATGCCGGTGGACCCAACATGCATTACCTAAATCTGCAATCTTTACTTCTAAGTCACAGATATCAAAAGCTGGATCATATTTTTTATCAAGAGATTTGCCTTTAGTAGACTGAGAATTGAAAGAAGGTGGAGTATCAGTCATATCCCCTTCAGACATAGGGGTTCCTGCATCATCTCCACAGCCATATTGCTTAGATCTTACCTGTACTGCATCAGCATCAGTATCAAAAGCTTCCTCATCGGCTCTATCATCTCTATCATCATTACAACCATTGATATTAGTTTCATTGTCAGAGCGGGTAGTCTCAATCACACTTGCCTCTTCAGGTGTTGGAGGTGATTCATCATTATCTTGAGACATGGGGGCTGACTCACTGTTATTGACAACTTTTTTCTGTTCTTCCATTTCTTCTATTTGTTCCATTTGCTTTTTAAGTAACATAGACTGACGCTTTGCTTTCTTCTTTAATTTTTTCTTTTTATTTCTACTCATTTTAGCAGTGACTACCTGTTCTTGAAATTCCTTTGGTGCAGTACTAATCAAGGAATGAGGCAGTCTCAAGCCTAAGGAATGTAATTCAGTAGCCTCAGCTGCCAGCTTGCGGATGTAAGATTCATCAACACAGACCAATACATTCTCAGGCTTAATATCAGTATGAATAATCTTACATTTAGTATGGAGGTAATCCAAGCCTTCAAGTACTTGGCGTATGATTGTTTTCACATTTTCCCGCGGTATACCTCTATAGTTAGACTTGAGTATCAACTTCAGTAGGTGGTGACCCAGAACTTCAAACACCATGCACACATGGGTTCCATTCACACCGGTTATTTTAAAGTCATTAAGCAACTGAACGGTCTTATTTCTCTTGGGATCCGCTGGATCGCTGTCACGAACTGCTTTCAGTATTTTAATTTCATCTAAGGCTGTCTCCGTGAAATGAGGCGCCGATTTAACGACTTTTAATGCAACAAAACGCTTATCAACAAGATCCCAACACAACCACACGGTAGAAAAATGACCCCATCCCAGTTTTCTAGTGACGTGGTACCGATTCAGGAATAAGTCTCCAATTTTGACAGGATGGTAACCACCCTTACAGTAGTCGGCGCTGTCCTCCTGTTCCTCGTCGTCGCTCGCATATTGTTCGTCTTCATCCTCCTCGATCGTTTCATTCGAAGAGCTATGTGTAGGTTCTAAACGATTCTGATTCTGGTTGCGCAGACCGTTTCCTTGTACACCAGCCCCGTGGTCCTCCTCGCGATTTTTCTTTTTACCGAGTTTATGCCGTTTCTTTTTCGCCTGAATGGCGAGCACTCTTCTATTTACATCTGATTTCGAACTCATTTAGTAAATTAAACACTTTCAACAACGCCAATATATATATAAATTTATCTTTTCATCTCAAATCTTTTTGTTTGAGTATGGCGGCCGGTCGCAGAACAAAATGCGCTCGAACATGAACTCAAAAATGTTGCTAGTAAAAAAAATCAAACTGAATCCAAAGACAACCATGTTTTAGTTTTCAATAAACTCGTCGATTTCCCGAATGCAAAAACAAACCATCGCGTAAAAAATTATACGTCGTTCAGAC
The DNA here is from genome assembly GCA_949629135.1 of Eremobia ochroleuca. Lineage (NCBI taxonomy): Eukaryota > Metazoa > Arthropoda > Insecta > Lepidoptera > Noctuidae > Eremobia > Eremobia ochroleuca. Next base: position 7,668,793 of record OX451400.1, on the reverse strand, counting down.
AGAAGCGGCCTGTAAGTGCTTGTTCACGTAAGAAAGCGCGGGCGCGGCGGCGGGTGCGGGCGTGGTAGACAGGTAGACGTGGCGAGCTCGTGTTCGCCATTGGCCGCCAGGCGTTTGCGCGAGTGTGACGTCTTGTCAGAGGTTGAAAAGATGGACGACGATCTTTGTCATAATATTCCTATACAACGTGTAACGTTAAATGCGCAAAACCTGAAAATAGTTTGATCAGAATAACGAGCAGAATTAATAGAACCACGTTTTAATATAGGTCACATTTTTCAAAAAATCTTCATTAAAAACGTTGCCGTGTCTATTTAATAATTGGTCAAGCAAGCCACTGTTAGCGCGGCGCAGCGGCCCGGTGACGACTCCTCCCACGGTAAAGCATCGTCGCAGACGCAAGAAACGATCAGAACGGCCCGTAAAACTAAAACAGCACCTAAAACCTTTACAATTTTTTTAATGACTTATTTTCTCTCTGAAATAGGTCAATTGAATTAAAAATCAGTTGGGGTGTCTGAGGTTTTGCGCATTTAACGTTACAGGTTGTATAAAAATAAAAGTTTAAAATACCTATAAATATGATAATATTTCATTTTCACCCTCCATATCGGGAAACAATTCACCAATTTCTTACCATAGTTTATTAAGAACGTTTCGGTTCATATGATGACTGTGTTTACTTTGCCAATTAATTAATAATGAAATTTATTTGGCCTTTTTTTTGGAAAAAAATGTGTTAGAATAAATCCTATTGATTATATTATACTAAATTATATTTATATTTTTTTTTTAATTACTTGACTGTACTGATCATCAGTTGGAGCACGGGACCTATATGGTCCCCGTGCGTCGCGTCGGCCAGCCAGGTGGAGAAACTAGGTGAAGCACGGGTCCGGACCGTGATAATGAACGATGTCAGTGCTACAAGGATCTTTTGGCGCTTGAATGACATTGGCAGGAGACAAAGGGGAGCGTTGTCGGTGTAATATAAAATTGTCTCTGTGCGTTTGGCACTGGCGAAACATTCACATAAAAATCTGTTGAAAACACTGTTTTCTGTCAATGTGTCGAAACTTGTTTATTTTAGAAACCAATTTCATATACCTATAATTAATGTTTCTTTATGAATCTTGCAATATAATGTCCACTACATTTCGATGTTTAATACAATCTTGTTTGGAAAACACTTAAGGTGCTCCCTCACTAGGAGCATTCGCGTGTAATGTAACATTGCATTTCAGATACGACTTTGAATATTACATTACAATACTATCTCCCTGACTGACGCATTCGTGTAATGTAACATTAAAGATTGCGGGGCGGGGAGCATGTTACAAGTTGTGTAAAGGTATTACACATTGTATCATTACAAGGTGCGCATTGTAATGCTCGGTTCTCCTCCTTCACTGATGTGATACTCGTTTTGCATCATTACAAAGTACTGATGTAATGCTCGAATCTTTAACGTTACATTACAGGCGAATGCTCCCGATGAGGGAGCATCTTTAACCATAAACACAAGTCATAGACAAGTTTTGAGACACAAACAAACAAAAGTGCGCACACGCAACTTGACAAATCTCAATATAAAATATGTATAGTGAATATATGTTTCCATGGATGTGCAGTTGACTGTACCTATGGGATATGCTGGGTTTCTGTTAAGCTGAGACTTTAAATAAAAAAAAAAAGAATATCAAGTTTTTATTTTTTCAATGTTTTGATCTGATTTTTATATCTTTAGGCGAAGCCGTAGGCGTAGTCGCAGCTGTAGGTTTAACCGTAGGCATAGGCATAGGCGGAGCCTTACCCATGGTAGGCTGTTCAGGCGGTCCATCTAACTCCATTTTCTCCTTTGCATTTAATTTACGAACTGGTATTAAAACTAAACCACTAATGACAACAAACGTCCCGGCTACATAGAAAGACACTGTGTATCCAAACATATTTTTTAGTACACTGGATATCGGTGTACTTATTAGACTTCCAAAACCTTGAAACATTATCATAATACCAGTTCCGTTAGTCAACATTTCTAATCCATACAAATGTACTATTACCACACTTCGTACGCAACTTAAACTAGCAATATGAAATCCAAAAATCACACATATCGCATACTGATACATTAGGTTAAATGAAAAATTAAATGCAACTATCGACAATCCAGCTAGTAAACACACAACTAAATACAAAGTTACTGGATTGTATTTCATGGCCAATGTCCCTATAACCAGGCGACCGAACGCATTTGCGAAACCGATGACACTTACAAATAAAGCACAATGTTCGGCAGCAATGCCAACGCTCAGATTCCTATCTGGCAGGAAGACATAAGGCACTAAATATCCTAAATATGTGAAGAAACCACTGGTACATAACAATAAAAATGAAGCTCTTTTAAGTAATTTTGGGTCCATCATAGTAGCAAGAATCCTTCTAACAGCAGTTGTGAAAACACCCCTTTTTTCCATTAACTCCGCAGCAGTTACGGCACGTGAAACTGCCATCTGATATTCAAGACCAGTTCTCTCTTCCGGCGCGGTTTCCATCACACTTTTTTGATAGGCTGGTAACTTATCTAGTCTGCCTGCATAGAAAGCATCATCTCGATACATTGGTCGTGCTTGGGATACCTCCTCCTCCCAATGACACAACTTTTGCCACCATTTTCTTTTCGGAGCTTTGTCATCATGAACTAAACTCACTTCTGTTTGTTTCTTACTATTTTCATCTTTACCTTGCATACTTGTCCTGGATTTGGATATTATAGATTGAACTTGTTTTAACTGTTTACGACTTACTCCATCTTGAGGACCTTGAGCTGTTAGTGTAAGCCTCGATGCAGCTGCTGTGGATGGACCCGCTTTAGTCGGTGATGGTGTCGTCCCTCCACTTTCTCCAATCACTGCAGCCGCCGTTGGAAAGTGGGCATTTGATATTGCACTAAAGAGCCGTTCTGCAGCACTTGGCATAGGGCCTTCTTTTTTCGTGTCTCTTTTCGTGCGGGACGGTGACGCCTTAATAGCCGCCAAACTTGGTAAATAAGTTACTGTACGAGTAGGGTATGTTTCTGTAGCTGTAGGAGCTGTCACCGTCACAGTTAAAGAGAGCAACGGTCGAAACGTCATAGCATAAAAATAAATTGTGCCTAATAGTCCAGCATGCATCAACGTAAGTGTACGCCATCCAACAATTTTTATTATTTGTGTATTAACGGAAAACATAACCATGATACCAACACTGGAACCAATACTTGATATCGCCATTGCCAAAGATCGAAGTCTTTCAAAATAAAAACCCACTACTAATCCAGAGGCCATACTCGAGAGGCAAGCTCCAAATCCACCAACAAATCCATATAACATAAGGATTGCTACATAACTAGTGGAGAAATATGTGCACAAGAGAGCCATAGAAGATATAACTGAACCAGTCATAGAAATGGCTCGAAATCCGAATCTATTAATAAGCGCAGACGCTAAAGGACCTCCCATAAAGTATACTGCCACTGCTACAGAATTGGTAAGTGCCACCAAAGATTCTCCAACTGCAAGATCGTTTGCCATATCGTGGAATATACTGCCAAACGTGAAGTAAACTCCGTCTAACATGAAAATAGTCATAAAGCTTGCTGTAACTACTACCCATCCCCAACCTCCTTCAGGTGGTAATGATATTTGTGCAGTGATTTCTGTTTCTTCAACGCCTTGAAGGTCCTCAGGGACCTGAGGAGTATAATTGTGTTTGCTTGGTACAATTATATTTTTCCTTTTCTCGTGTTTGTTTCCAGGCGGTGCAGTATCCTTTGGTGGCATTCTTTTCTTCTTTATTTCATCATTCATTATTATGTATCAAAAAAAAGAATATTTAACAAAAGAAAATCATAATACATTTTGAATCTTTAACGTGTTCATCTTCAACCTTCAACAACAAGGAACACAAGGGAGTCATGTCTTCAACGGTTGTTGACAGTGTAATTAACTGATTGATAAACCACAGAATAATTAGGATCATGTATGTCAGTAATACTCAAGTTTAACCTTATTAGACGTTTTTTTCGTAGGTATGAGCGGACGGTTATGTTGGACTCCTACCGACTAAAACCACACTGAGCCTAGTTTAGGCACCAGTTATATCCCATCTCAATGCACCAGTCTCCCACAATATAATGCCCCTCCTATATGTCACCATAGATATAAGGTAAATAGTAAGAGTATTATTGTGGAGAAAAAATAAACTATTATTATTATTATTATTACACTGTTCTTTCTAATGAGTCATGGGCCCGGGAGATACTTGTACGTACCCCCCCCCCTTCCCCCTCCCGACTACCTAGAAAAATAAATCCCAACTAAAACCATACATGTAAAAACAGTCAAAGTTCCCCGATATAAAAGAATAATAGAGAACTAGGTGGGTACCAAGCTGTAAATGACAGTTTTTTAGGTTCCTTGCTACCTAGTGAAAACAAACGTTACAAATAAATAAAGAGTCTTACATAAAATAAAACTTACGTATTATTTTTTCATCAATATCCGGAATCCAACTTTTTCATCATCAATATCCGGGTTCCTTTTTATCCATTTTGGTACAAGACCCTAAAATATGAAAAAATAAAGGAGATTGACCAAAAGCAGTCTAGAAAAGTTGCACGTATGAAAACCAAATTAATATACAAATTATTTGCTTATTTTTTACAAGCTTTTCACTTCAGGAATTTTGTTTTCGTATCCGGAATTATGATGTTAAGATAAACAGTAAATTAACGATTGGTAGGTACATTTCCGTATACTTAGTCATGATGGACGTTTCGTTCTCTTCATTTGTACGAGTTACGTAAGTATGAGCCTTTACATAAAAACATCACAAAAATGATATTAAACTCATAGATAGCTAAATAATTAGTAATATCATAATCATAACGTAGGTACTGTATATGTATTTCATAGTTCCGTTGTGAAAATATTTATTTTTGTGTTTCGTCTCACGCAGATGCAACTGTCAAGGCAGATGACAGACGTACCGGTAGGGATGACGATTATTCCTAAACAAGATCGATTTTTAAATCTACCCGAATCGCAGGAAAGAATCGTTAATAATTATAATCGTTAATCGTTATAACGATATAACTGCTGATTATTTTGATGAGTATGAGGAATAATAAAGGTAATTGGTACTTAACACAATGGTATTTCTGCTGATTTTACATGTCAAATACGTAGAATATCTATAGGTATACTTGTTGTAACATTAAATACACCTAATGACTACCTACATGAAAAGTCTGCTCATATTATGTGTTTTATACCTTTGTATACATTAGGTAGGTAACTTATTCACTTGTGTATAGATCTGGGATAAATTGAAGTTAATAAAATATAATCTCTATCTGACTGAAGTTGTTTTATTCCGGTAATGTCACATCAACGCTGCGAGGCCATAAAAAGCACGATTATTCGTTATTCACGATTATTCAGGTTTTTTTTTTCAATTAGCTGCTCTCTTATTTTGTTTTTAACTATCTTTATTGTTTTGTCCTACATGAGTGATCTGTGGTCATTTTATAAGTTGCGAGTAGTTTAGACATAATTTTTAGGTTATCTCCTAATTTGTTTAATTACTTTAAAACTCGGATACTTGTGTGAAAATGAACACTTTTATTTAATAGTATATAAAGCGTAGTCTATAATAAATAAAGATTTATTGTGTTTCAACTTAAGACGGATTTCCATACTTACATCCTTTCTAATCTGAAGTGAGCAAGTGGCAGTTTTTGTCCCCATTAATCGCCTCCTTCCTACCCTATATTATATTGTAGTCTGTGGCCTCCTTTATGTTTACTATAAAACCCGGGCGTCGACTGCAGCCGAAACGCGTCGAATGGAGTCGCATTTGTACCTTATGCGTTCATCAAAGACGAATCGAGGCGAAACGCAATTAGTGAATGAAGCACGTTGTAGTCACACAGAACAAATGACTAGATTCAACGCGCCTTGGATTTGACTCGATTTGGCTGTAGTCAATGCAAGGTTTTGTAGCCGCCTATAAACGCCAGGCAAAAGGGTCACAACAACGTAAATGGCTAGTGTTACCTAACTATCGATAGGGCTAATAGGGCTATCGATATTGGGATTTAACAATACTATCGATAGTTCCAATCGACAGACATATAAGTAATATTATTGATGAAGAGGAATAGTATCGATAGCATTGAGGTGTGATACTATTGATACTATCACAATCACAATCACAATAAAAGTGTCTTTTACAACTACTGGCGATACTATCGATATCGATATCCTTACATAGTATATAACAAAGTCACCAAAATGTCTGTAACGCGCATAACTTTAGAATGCTTTTTTTTTGTGCTCGGTATTGCCAGGACAAGGTTTGTATTAAAGAAAATTTCAGAAATTCGAGAAAAAAAAATTGCTCCTGTGCGGTGCGGAACTGGGGCGGGCCGCTAGCTTAACAGTTTAACTTATAAACCTGATGCAATAAATACAATTTTCGTTACATAAATATCGATTGGGTAAAAATATCGATTTATAAGCTTCTTGGTAGACATAGACGAGCTGTCTATGTCATTAACGCTGACCGTTTTTTTTTTGGTTTGTGGTTTTTTGACGGTTTTGGTTTTGTTGAACACTGACAAGCATCGTAAATTTGACAAACGCGCGCAATTTTGTTCCGCGTTCATCACAAGTGCCAGCGAGCAGTCGTTTTGGAGGGAAAAAAGTGCTGCCGAAAACTTATTCAGTCTTACTAAATATTCTCTCTTAGATTAAATTGTATGTAAGTAAAGCTATCATGTCACAAACATCAATCACTTCGTTTTTCAATAGCAGAAAAAGACCTGCTACAGAGGATCTTATTACTTCTAAAAATAAAGTTAGTCACATCGACCGGACTCTAGAAAAGAAGATTATATCCACTGGTACGGCTCCATTAAAGAGGTATGAAATCGTTACAAGAGAATTCAAGCAACCAGTTAAATCTAGTGAAACTGTTAAGGAAGAATTAAAACATGTTGATAGTCAGCATGTCGTGTCATTTAAACATACGAATCAAATACCCCCAAAAGTCTCAGCAGCATTTGGTAAGAAAGTGAATGCCTCTAACAAACCTAAAATCACAGAAGCCTCCAAAGCGGAAGTCCTTACCACTTCTCGCAAAGAGCTAAGTCTTGGTGACATAAGGAAGAAATTGGCTGGAAGTTCGAGGTTAGCTGAATTAAGGGCAACTGCCGATCGACTGAGCAAAGGCATACAAGAACTCAAACAAACCAGTGAGAAGCGTAATCTTCGAGAGTTCAAGTCCATTGATGTGGAAGTACCTGTAAGGTATGTGAAGGTGTAATAACCTTAAAATTTACTTGTGTTAATATTGGTAGAAAACAATTTCGTTTTCTGTACTAATATACAGAATTGTTAAGTCTGCATATTCAATCATTTGCAATGGTTTTTAATAACAATGTTATGTTGCCCAAACTGTGTGTATGGTAGATCAATATAGTAAAGTAGTACATAACACCAGGTTTGCTTGCCAGATCTCAATTTGGGTATTGCAATAAAAAAGGACCACTTAGTCACCATTTATTACCACCTTAATTGACCACTATATCAAGAAGAACATTGGGCAGAATATTAGATTGTTTTGATTCTATCATAAATACTATTGTAGGTATAACTCATGTGTGTACCTTGTAGGCTTTGTAGCTAAATTCCAATTACCAAATTAATGTGAGTCTTACATGTGACTGCTCCTCCTTATGAACACCAGTCAGAATATTTAGAGTTTTCCATATCAGGTTAGGGTCAGATTCCCTATAACAGTGGTATTGAAAAACTAATCTGTTTTTTTTTTCGTTTTACAGTCCAAGGAAGAAAGCACTCATTCAAAATGAATTACTCTCACCAAAGAAATGCATGTCAATGCCTGCAACTCAACAGAGGCCTCTTATATCACCTAGGAAAGTGGTTATCAGTCCCATCAAGAGTCCAAGCAAGGTTAGTATTTTAAAGTTAAAAGCTATTCAAAGTCAACTACCTCATATGGTATAGCAGTTCTTCTCACTTCTCAGGGACAAGCTGGTGCAAATTTGTACGGCTTGTGGTACACATTGTACCAGCTCATCCTAATGAAGTTAACTTTATGTTAACCTATTGTGAGGTAGTGGTTATCTTTGACAATGGCACTGATTCCCTTGTTCACAAACTAAACTAAATTTAAGTTCAGTGTATCTTTTTCTTTCTATTTCATTAACCCTTAAATTGATTTTGTCCGTTTTAAAGGACGCAGTATTTCCATGCACACAGACGCTGTTTTAACACTCCTAAGCACTGTACCACAACTTCACATATAATATGCCATGTCCGTTTTATGTGACATAGTTTCATGTACCACAACTGCACATAATGGACAATGTCCGTTTTATGTGACATTGCAAAAACAATAAAAAAAATACAAAAAAAATGTTTTTTTTTTCTTTATCCTCTTTTCTATCCTAATTTCAACCCATATACGCAATTTCAACATTATACACACAAGAAATCTAAGGGTGACAATTTAAGGGTTAAGAAAAGGACAGAAGATAAATATTAGTTTAGTCCTGTCAAATTAGTCAGCTGATGTAAATTGACATAATTCTAGTAGCCAATTTTTTAATCACATTGAGTATCTAATTTGATGGGTCTGAACTAATATTAATCTTCTGTCCTTTTCTTAATTAAATAGAAAGAAAAAGATGTACTGAACTTATTTTTTGTTTAGTTTATGAACAACAGAATGGACACCATTAATGTTTTAACAAAGAACACAAAATCTTGTCTATTTAACTAGGATCCTACATGCACTTGGCCAGTTTTTTTAAATATCTGATATATCTTTCAGGTTCCAGCATACATCCGGCATGCAGCACTTGCCACATCTTCCAGCAGCTTACCACTGCCTCATCACTACAGGTTCCTTGCTGAACTGTTCCGTGGCATGGAGACTGTTGTTGCTTTACTCTATAACAGAAATGAAAAGATAACCTTTGCTAAACTGAAGCCCTCTGTCCAAGAGATGCTGAAACGTTCATTCACCCAAAAACATTTGGCTCAAATAAAGCACTTAGTGCCTGACTTTTACAATTTTGAAATTCAAAAGGTGAAGAATTTCAGTGCCTCATCTCATAAGGAACAATATGAACTATTAATATCACCTAATTTTCCTAATGATATTAAGGTTATGAATCCAAGTGTGCTACTAGAGAGGCGCAGATACTTTTACGATATTTTGCTTCAGTTAGTAAAGAAACATCATGCACAATATTTACAATCACTTGATCCTCCAATGGTGATCCCTGATGATAAGTTGACTCGTTGGCATCCTGAATTCGATATTGAAAAGGTACCAGAAGTTGAGAGTGGCAAGTTGCCGGAAATGCCAAATGTTGAGAAATTCTCAAGTGCCCAAGACGTGTTAGCCAAGGCGCGCGATCTATTTAAATGTAATACAAAAATGGAAAGAGCTTTAGAGAAGCTTGTTCAAGCAAAGGCCCGTGGACTTACTGAGCAAGAAAAGGCAGCAACTGGTATTACAGATAGTAAACCAAATACTTCTGTAAACGGAATGCAGAGTAACAGTACACAGACAAGTCAGCCAACCACTACTGCAGTTACAATATTGAATCCAGCACTTCGTAATCTGCCTACTGCTCTCCTAGAGAAGGTAAAAGCTAAACAGGCTGCCAAAGCCCTCGAGGCCATGACTAGATCGTCTGAACACGATCAGAAGTATTTGGTGTATTGTCGCTTGCCAGATCTTGCTCGCACTCTTCGCAATATCTTTGTGACTGAGAGGAAAAACGTTCTGGCACTAAACATAATCCTCTCAAAGTTAGATAGTAGCTTCAAAGCAAATGTTTCAGCAAATGATTTACAAAGAGATATTAAAATTCTCACAGAGGAGTTGCCAGATTGGGTTAAGTTACATGAAATAAGAAACAATACTTACCTGAAACTAGATAAAAATGCTGACTTGCAAAAGAATATGGCTAAGTTAGAGGCATTAGCTATTAAATACAAAAATGAATAATTGTAGTATTTGCAATTTGACATTACTAATTAAGACTGAGTAAGTATAAAACAATGTTGTTTAAATTATGAAAAGCTAACTCTTAATCAGTTTATTACCAAGTAAGTTATGTTGTTTTATGTGTCTTAAAGTCCTTCAGACCGTATTTCGGCTGCGGCGGCCAATCACAACGGAGACTAGCCCTTGGCGCGGGCGATATTATAGTGCACAAGTGTACCCGCAGACACAAGTGCACTCCCTCTTCCCTCACTCACAACGTGTGATACCCCCGTGCCTCGGAAAGCACGTTAAGTCGTTGGTCCTTCGCCTGATCTCTCAGGTCGTGTCGGATTGCCGACCCGTCGGTCTATGGGATATGTCTTCAATAATATACAGATCAAATGGTTTGTACATAGTACATACGTACTGCAATGGTCTAATATAGTATTAATTGGTTAATGTTCAGAAGAATAGTAAATTGACTTGATATCAAACCATTATACCAAAAATATATATTGACATGGTTGAATCTTGTAGATTTAAGCTGACATTTTATATTTTATTTATATTGTAATAATGATTAAAACCACCATTTCTTAGCATAATTTAATGTATTTCTCAGTATATATGAACTGGACAACTATGAGAGTTTGTATTAGTATAAATTTTATTTTCTGTTTCTTTACTGTGTGGTATTCTTTCTTTAATTAAATATTTTTTTCAACAGTGTGTTTTTGAACTTTATACCCATATTACCAGTACCTATACAATTAGTAGAAAAGAACTTAGTTTTGAGATCTATGTATAACTTTAAATAAAAAGTCGCATTTCGTGTATGTGTGACCGCGTTGTTCTTCTAAACTTCATAACGGATTTTGATGCGGTTTTCGTCACCAGGCAGTTGAAATGCGCTGTTCCCCGCGCCCGCTGTTTTCGTGTCCGTAGCCTAAGAACATTGCAGTTGGACAGCCTGGGTTGGGGAGAAATCGGCACGCAACGAAAAAGCGTTATGCCCCCTCCATGCAACTTTATTTTTGTAACAGAGAGAGCGAGAGATAGTTTTCATGGTTTTCGAAGGTGCCTAAGCCAACAGTTAGGTCAAAATGAGAATCCAAGATGGCGGCAGCAATTTTTCAAATAAATTTTCTTCATTGTTGTCGGTTTCATAGTTTTCGAGGGTGTTGCAGCCGAAAGTGAGGTCAAAATAAAAATCCAAGATGGCAGTTGCAAAAATTAAAAAGAAATTCGTCACGGGTGTCCTTTTCATGGTTTTCGAGGGTACTGAAGGCGATAGTGAGGTCAAAATGAAAATCCAAGATGGCGGCGGCAACATTTTACAAATCTTCCATCATGGGTGTCCTTATAATAGTTTTCAAGGTTTCTGAAGCCGATAGTAAAGTCTGACGCGGGTGTGTCGGTGGAGTACACCTCCCTTCTCAAATATTGGTACTCTCCGTAGGCGCGGGCTTGCGGGCGGCGAGCAATGGGCAGTTCGCTGTCCGGTAAGGACCAGGCCCGGGTCGACGGCGCGTTGTGTTCCATGCGCGCCTCAAAGAGATGTCAGCAGTAACTGACGGGGTCCGCTAGGGCCGATGCCTGCCAGGGTCGCGGATTGTTCGAAAGAGTTACCGTGGGCCTTGGCACAGGCAACTGAAGGAACACGGGTGGGTTTTAGTCAGTAAAAGTCTTGTGGGTCTTCTCGTGGGTTTTAGAGACACCCTCCCGCTCCGCCCAGAGCGGGAGAAGTTATTTGATAATTTCCCACCCAAAAAAAAAAAAGTCGGACGCGGGTGTGTCGGCGGAGTACACCTCCCTTCTCAAATATTGGTACTCTAACCAAAAGTACCGGGTGAGGTGGGTTGGTGCTCTGTCGAACGAGTACAGGCTGGAATGCGGAGTCAGACAGGGGGGGGATCGAGGGACTGAGCGGTACACATGTCGGCTGCCACATTGACGGAACATGTGTCAACAATATAAGTTATGCAGACGATATGGTACTTCTCGGTCCACCGATAGGTGGGTTGAAGAGGTTGCTATCGACCTGCGAGACCTATGCGGAGGAGCATGGCCTAGTATACAACTCGAAGAAGAGTGAGCTTCATGTATTTAAAGCACCTAGGCAGCAGCCGCGCAGTGTTCCGCCCGTAAGTCTCAACGGTGTCGCATTAAAGGTTGTGAATAGTTTTAGGTACCTTGGCCACATTGTCACGAGCGACCTAAGGGATGACGCAGACATAGAGAGGGAGCGCAGGGCGTTGTCTGTGAGGAGCAATACCGCAGGTTCGCTCGTACTACAGACGCGTACTACAGATGCCCGCAGGTTCGCTCGTACTACAGACGTCAAAGTAACCCTTTTTAAGGCGTTCTGTCAATCGTTTTACACGAGTGGCCTTTGGGTGTCATACACGCGCCGAGACTATAACGTCCTGCGTGTTCAATTTAATAATGCTTTTAGAATGCTGTTGGGACTACCATGGCCCTGTAGTGCGTCGGGAATGTTCGCAGAGGCTCGCACCGATGGTTTCCATGCCATCATGCGAAAGAAAGCGGCCACCTTACTACAGCGCCTGCACGGTAGTAACAACAGCATTCTAAAAATGATCGCTGCCAGAGCGGACTGCCCCTTTCAGGAACACTGGGTGGGGACAGTCCTAGGTCTGAATTAATAATTTTATTACTGTCTTGAAAACTAACAATACTAACCTATTTACTTATAAGCATTATTGTTACTAACACCAAAATGCTAACAATATTATGGACCTAGTCTGAAATAAAGTTTTATTATTTTTATTATTACTAACAAAATCCAAGATAGCGGCTGCGAAAATTTTCAAATTTTTCCATATTGTTGTCGTTTTTTGGTTTTCGAGAGTGCTGAAGACGATAGTGTGCTCGAAATAAAAATCCAAGATGATGGCTGCAAAAATGACTAAAATTTCGTCATTTTGTAATTTTCGCAGCCGATCTTGGATTTTTATTTTGAGCTTCGTTCCTGCCGGGGGTCCCCCGACCGCACACGTTTTTTTTTTTACATTAAATTGAATAACAAATCTCTTTTTTTACATTCAAACCTTTGATTGAAGCCGGCCTAATGGCTCCAATCAAAGGATTGAATGTCACTATAAAATCATTGATAATTGTCGCACGTAGAGAAGCCTGTATTATTATTTGTTGATTTATTATTATTTTTATGTGAAAAAAAAAAAATAATTCTGTGCCATAGGCTTCTACTCCGTTCACCTTTTATACCCTGTATTTTTCCAGACGGTAAAAAAAAGCCAGCCGGTATAGTTATGTTCAGGACACTTAAAACGGCATAAAAATATTTACAATATTGGGTACAAGTGGGTATAAAACCTAACTTATATACTACTTATACTCTAATAAACAACACAAAACACTTAGGACTGATCAAGTTGTGTAATAAAATCAGAAGGCCAATTCTCGTAATTTAAAACGTTCAAAATGTCGCAGTCTCATCTCGGCGACAAACAAATGTCCAAAACTTGTCAAAATGTAGGGAAATTAGAGGTATTTTTGACAGATTGAGACTGAGATCAGCACCCTAATTTCGTAACACATTATTACTCTCAATTTGAATAATTTTGAAGCTTATTGCTAATCATTTGCTCCATATGTTCGAAAAACGTGTCTGCTCAACAACGTAAATAACGCAATGAATGTTGTTGAACGGTCAAAATGAAACCCATTGCTACGGTAAGTGTGATACGCAATTAACCTGCAGGATGGGAACGTTCTTAAAATTACGGGAATTGCTTCTCTGATTTATTCAGCCTCTTTATCTCCTACCTGTAGATGACTTGCACAAACCCAAGTATAGGTAAGCTAGTCTTCTGAAATGAAATGTCGTTATAACTATTTCAATAAAGTGCATACTAATTCCATGAAATATTCATTCGTAGATAGGCTAGTAGAACAAAAATGGAAAAAGGAATAGCTGGAAATTAATTTATCTACGACCAGTATTTGCGTGAATTAAATAAAAATGTTGATATGTTAAAAATGTGTGCTTGCATACTTCTTTAGCAGTCATTTAAACGATTGTGTAAATTATAATTATGAGTCTGGTAATATGAAATTTCATGTACCTACGCTCGTATAAAATGGCTACAGTGAAATGGTACGAAACCGTACGCGCTACGGCGTAGCGACCTACGTTTACCTACGCCGTAGCCTGTAGCAATTTCACTTGAAATGGGAACTCTTCAGATTTTGAAATCAACGAGATGTCAAGGGTCAAACATCACGCCGGAATTCTCCGTGTTGGTTGGGCAGAGATGTATTGTTTATTACAACCACATTTTGCCCGTCATGTCAAGTACTTACACTATAATACGGAGCGAGCCTATTATCACTAACTGAACAGAGATGAAATGTAACACATTCGAATTTGATATTGTGAAATGAATACACGTAATCTGCGTTCGCGATTAACTTGCCAAAAATGTAAACAAATGTGAGTAAAGTTCAGTTTACGCTACAACTTCAAACATTTTATAACTTTTTCAATAGTGCTATTCAACCTAAAATCGTCTTAATCATTATTAAAATAAAGTTGATATTTGTTTAACTGGAAATAAAATAAATTGAAAACATACATTTGAATAGACCTTACATAATACAAGTACCATCTGCAAGGATCAAAATCCTAGTAAGTACTACTTATGCAGATTCAGTGACATTTATTTATTTATTTATTTTTTATGCATTTATTTATAACAATCTTACCTACACTATCATTACAGATCTATGATCCAATGCGACCGAGTGGCCTTACTAACTAGATCCTAAATCTACACCTTATACCTAGTTAAAAAATACGTTAATCTAAATAACTTATTACATATAGTGTAACTTTTGCGAGTTCACTCAAGGTGCACCACAATACATCAGCCCTCCCGTGAACCTCATTCACCACGCGTTTGGCTCTGGTGAGAGGAGTTCTCGCCAGCAGGTTGGTCCTGGCCGCAGGTACAGCGAGCAGGGGCGGGCGTTGCCGCCTCCACACGTACCGGTCGGGCACGTACAGCTGTAGGTGCCGCAGCACTCCCGGGTTATGCATAACATATATGTACATAACATCACGATTGTAATCCTTGAAGGGTCAGGTAGAGGTGTACCCACAGTACAGACGCCAGCACATCAAGCTACTACAATCCTTCAAATTTCTTTAATAGATTTTCAACTTTATTGCTAAAGCATAAGGTTCAAATTGCATTGGGAAAATTTGACAGTTTCGGGTAGCTTGATGTGCTGGCGTCTGTACAACCACATTTCACCAGTTACGTTTAATTGCCGTGTAATAGGGGCGAGCCTATGGCCATCAACTTTGCACAAATTCAAACTTCGAGCTGCTAATGAGAAATTCCACTTTGCCGGACCCGGAATCGAACCCAGGTCCTCGGGCTCAGCACTTGCGCTTGCGACCAGTAGACCAACGAGACAGTCCACTCGCTCGATGATTCAGTGTCATAATGATAGTATACCTCTGCTATTACTGCAGTGCGATTCTGTAAACATCTCGCCGTGAAACCTTGGGTGAAGTGAGCGTGGAGTGAGCTGTCAGTGTCACTGTCATCCCACCTGATACTAGGGATTGACTAAGAATACATTTACAATCTTAATCGAGATTTTAATAATATTTTTCATGCTAATTTTATATTTAATTTGTTTTAATCTAGGAAAAAAAGACTAGTCCTTATATAATAAGGACTAACCCAGGAAAAAAAAAACTTAATTGATATTCTGACTAAGTTTCTGTTTTGTTATTTTATTTTAAAGCCCCACAAAATAGTAATGTTTTGACAACTAAAATCTAGCTCTGATATTATATAAAATTATCAATAGAATTAGCATAAACAATATTATTAAAATCTCGATTATGATTGTAAATGTTTGCTTATGCCCGGTTCCTATATTCAACGGATCGTCATGGTATAAAAGCTACTATCCGTTTTTCTAGAACTACTATCTATACCTGCTATTGACGAACATCTGTTGGTCATTAAAATACCGAGTCCTCTTCACTCACGTTTCGTTTTAAGTAAAATTGAAATTTAATAACACAAAAATCAAGACAAAATATGTTAGATTTACATACGAATAGTTCTATAAGTTTTGTAAGATGTGTAAATAACTATACGATCGCAGGCATCTGCGTGTTATTTTTTAATTTTCTTACCAAATACAATAGAATGCAGCGTACACAATCAGAACGGAACGTTATAAGTTCAGCGCGCGAACTGACATTTGGCATCAAAAATGTTTCTTCGGTTCTGCATCTTTTCTTTACGGTTATTCAATTAGCTCGCTGATAATACGGTTGTTTGCTGTGGCCAAAAATTATATAGTTATAACATGTCTTATGTAGTATAGTAATTATAAAGTGTAGTACAATACCTATCCTACCTAAATAATCTACTCTTTTTTTTATATATTCTAACGCGCCTATTATCTTCTTCTGAATCAGTCTCACTGGAGTTTGATATAATATCGAACACTATATGAACTCGATATTTCAAAATTAAAAAGCGAAAACAGTGAAATACATTAGAAACTGCTCCTAACCACACTCTAACCGACCGAAATTGACGGGTAACCAAATGATTAATGCCCGGTTCCTATATTCAACGGATCGTCATGGTATAAAAGCTACTATCCGTTTTTCTAGAACCGACTACGAGTCGTAAATACCGTTCCACAATTTACTACCTATACCTGCTATTGACGAACATCTGTTGGTCATTAAAATACCGAGTCCTCTTCACTCACGTTTCGTTTTAAGTGAAATTGAAATTTAATAACACGAAAATCAAGACAAAATATGTTAGATTTACATACGAATAGTTCTATAAGTTTTGTAAGATGTGTAAATAACTATACGATCGCAGGCATCTGCGTGTTATTTTTTAATTTTCTTACCAAATACAATAGAATGCAGCGTACACAACCAGAACGGAACGTTATAAGTTCAGCGCGCGAACTGACATTTGGCATCAAAAATGTTTCTTCGGTTCTGCATCTTTTCTTTACGGTTATTCAATTAGCTCGCTGATAATACGGTTGTTTGTTGTGGCCAAAAATTATATAGTTATAACATTTCTTATGTAGTATAGTAATTATAAAGTGTATTACAATACCTATCCTACCTAAATGATCTACTCTTTCTTTATACAACGTGTAACGTTAAATGCGCAAAACCTCAGACACCCCAACTGATTTTTAATTCATTTGACCTATTTCAGAGAGAAAATAAGTCATTAAAAAAATTGTGAAGGTTTTATGAGCTGTTTTGGTTTTACTGGCCATTCTGATCGTTTCTTGCGTCTGCGACGACGCTTTATCGAGGGAGGACTCGTCACCGGGCCGCTGCGCCGCGCTGACCTTGGCTTGCTTGACCTATTAAGAAATAGACACGGCAACGTTTTTAATGAAGATTTTTTGAAAAAAGTGACCTATATTAGAAAGTGGTTCAATTAATTCTGCTCGTTATTCTGATCAAACTATTTTCAGGTTTTGCGCATTTAACGTTACACGTTGTATATTCTAACGCGCCTATTATCTTCTTCTGAATCAGTCTCACTGGAGTTTGATATAATATCGAACACTTCTCTATCACTATCTGAACTCGACATTTCAAAATTAAAAAGCGAAAACAGTGAAATACATTAGAAACTTTGCTCCTAACCACACTCTAACCGACCGAAATTGACGGGTAACCAAATGACATAACGAATAGTAATCTTGACAGTTTACTGACGTTTAAAATATTTATAGGAACACCCCAAACACTCATCTCCGTACAATACGCATACCGTCCGTTACCGGTAACCCTCCCATCCGTTAGTAGCAAGCCGTCAGTAAGTTGCATGACGAGTCGTTTTTTATAGGAACGGTTTTAGTTTACGGCTCGTATATAAAACTACTATTCGTAACTAAAACGGATCGTTTCTCAGATATAGGAACCGGGCAATAACGAATAGTAATCTTGACAGTTTACTGACGTTTAAAATATTTATAGGAACACCCCAAACACTCATCTCCGTACAATACGCTTACCGTCCGTTACCGGTAACCGTCCCATCCGTTAGTAGCAAGCCATCAGTAAGTTGCATGACGAGTCGTTTTTTATAGGAACGGTTTTAGTTTACGGCTCGTATATAAAACTACTATTCGTAACTAAAACGGATCGTTTCTCAGATATAGGAACCGGGCATTAGTCAATCCCTAGCATCAGTGAGGTGACACTGACAGCTCACTCCACGCAAGTTTTCGTGGTGACATTTTTACAGAATCGACGGCAGAGGCCTACACAGCATACTACACACGACAGCTAGTACTTAATATAAATTTGGGTGCGAATTGAATGAAGTAATTGGACAGATAATGAATCACCTAGATGTATTGTTTATACCTACATAAAATCAAAGTCGTTCTCTGATAAGCAGTTCAATATATAGCATTTAGCATAGGTTTAATTATGTGCAAATTACTATAACAATGCAGTGTTCCCTCCCATTTAACTGTTAAGATGATAATTTTGATTATACCGGAAATAACGTCATTCATTTTAAACGCAACAATTTTATTGTAACCGCTTGAGCAACACATATGTAGATAAATAATTACTGAAAATTCTCATTTAACTATAGAAAAATGATAGAGCTGGAAATTCGTAAACATAATCGAAATAGAATTCACTCAGTTGCGCTTGCGAGAGGCGAGAAAGTGGCGCTACACATTTCGGCTCACAGCATGCGGGAAGTTCCTACGAAGATAGAATGACATAAGATTGTGCAATAATATATTTGCTGATTTTCAGTATTAAATTGTGTCGTGAGCTACCTGATAAAATCCAACTGTAGATACAAGATTTACACCATAATAAAGCTGGAAAGCATATATAGGTAGGTATAATAGTCAGGTATGCTAGATGGAACCTATAGCCACCTAAATGCTTATCACACGGCACGGCGCGGCCAAGGATTTAAATCGAAAATGATTCTGAATGTTATTTTCAGACTCTTAGCGCCAATATTGTGTTGATATCGTAAAAGGGGACTAGGCCGGCCATACAAGCGTACATATATGCCTAATTGTAATGGAGGCTGCCTTCTGCGAGCGACTTCCAGACTCGCCTATTAGACGTAGGTACTTAGAATGTTAGGGTAGACAGCAAATGGAGACGAGACCTGTGTTATGAGGTACAGGGCACTGCACAGCGAACAAGGCATGAAAACGCTAACCAAAATAAATAAATAAGTGAAAAATTGTTTACTATTTTATGTTTTTTTTTTGTCTCCTTTACTCTTTCACACGCTGTCTACATCTCTCTATCTATTGTCCTATCGCAGGTATGCTGGAAGACTTTTCTTATGAAATAAGCATCACCTTTGTTCCTATTTTTCTGTTCCTTTTTTTCCTGTCGGTTTATATGTATATGTGTGTAGATTTTATGAACCAGTTAGTCTAGTCGATCAGTCAATCGAAGGGAAAAACCCACTATGTAAGTAGGTACCGTACATAATGCTTGCACATGCACGTTAATGATTTTGCGGAGGCCAGAATGACATTAAATAAGATTACACTAGCGTGGTTTGATAGTAATAATCATTATTAGGTCCGGTTATACAGCGTGTAACGGAAAGGGGGTATAAACCCTGAAGGAGGTGAATGTGCTCATGAAACTCAACAACTTTCCCCAAAGAACATAGGTCGAAATATGAAAAAAAAATTTGGCCCTCCCATAGTAAATCAATCAGCTGGTAGTCAGTTTTGTAAGGGAGGGCCAAATTTTTTTTTCATATTTCGACCTATGTTCTTTGGGGAAAGTTGTTGAGTTTCATGAGCACATTCACCTCCTTCAGGGTTGATACCCCCCTTCCGTTACACGCTGTATAAAGAACCGTTGTCACACGTCATCAAAATAAACATAAATGAGCAAAAAATATAGGTATTAATGTGTCATCTTATCATTTAATCATCCATTCGTTTAATGGAGATGCTACATTAATATTATTGACACTACTAGAGCCTACCCTTTTTTACTCGAAAGTTATTTACAAGTTTTTATTATGATGACTAGCGACTTTGGCCGTATGAAGTACTTACCTGTTTCGCCACTGATTGACGTAATCTTCCAATAATAATATCGCCGTATCTTTACGTTGACGGCTTGCCGACTCTAGGTCTTTGCGATAGAGTTTACTTGGCTGGAACAGCCGTGCGATTCTGTGACCATCTCACCGTGAAAACTTGGGTGAAGTGAGCGTGGAGTGAGTCGTCAATAGTGTCAATCCCTAGCATCAGCATGACTCAGCTCTCTCTAAGCTCACTTCACCTTAGTTATCACGGTGAGAGTTTTCCAGACTCGACCGGCAGGTCTAGGGTGAGGAGCCCTACTAGAGTGAGGAGGCCACGAGCACTTGGCCTGTTTTTTTTCCAATGCACATTCAATCCTACATATCAAAATCAGTCAAATGCGAGTCGGATTCGAGCACAGAGGCACAGTATTACAATATTTCCTATGTATACTGATATTGAATACTGTGACAGATGGTTACAAAATAATCTTTTTTTCAGATAAGTAGGTAGGTGGGTCAAACACAAAATATGTAATTCATCATTTCCAAAAAATAAAACCTCACATATGAGTTTGAAAATCAACCTTTATTCGTGTAACAGTCTCTTATAATTGTTAATAATATCGATATAGATCAGTATTACATATTCTTTCGAAAAATAACAATTTTCATTTTTATAAGGCCACAGAAAAGACCTAATTGTCTACAGATAAGAACATAAACCTTAGTATGTCATCACGTTTTATGATTTGTTTACAGAACTTAATTTATAATGATCAAAATAAAAACACGTTCGTTACATGACAGAATAAAGTTTGAAAATTCAACTATTTTAGAAAATAAGAAATGATAAAAAATTGCCCACAAAACGGACATCTTTCCTGTAGAAATTCCAATAAATTATACTTTCTTGCGCCTTCGTAAACTTCCTTTGAGAAACTTTATTTTCTTTGTTTTCTCTATTACAAGATCGAATAGCTCTCATACGGTACTTTGCCAATTTAGTTTCAATCACAAGTATTTTTTTTTAGGTACTTATTTTCGATTCTTAATTTTCACGCGTTGCGTTTCACAATAGCATTCCCAACATTAATACGCAAACATGAAGGACTCGACGGTGGAGTATTCTGCTCAGCAAAGCATTTCTACTATTTTTTTCCTTCTGACGTCTTAATTTGGTCTTTTCCTTCCATATTTTTCTGATTTGTCGTTGTTTTCTAGGGGTGCAGTCTTTAATAGTTTTAATTTTGCCTTGTTCTTTTTTTCGTCGATATCTTTCCCTATCCTGTCTTCTTCTTTCTTCTAATGATGCTTCATCCATTTTGGCATGTACAAGACGTATACCGAGCTTCTTTTGATGACGCCTGCACCTTTTTTTGTCTTCCTCAGAAAGCTGAATCCTATTTGTACTTGCCCGTGGCATCGTAACTGTAACAATATTTACATCATTTCCATACATTTTAAGGATCCATGCTTCCAGTCACACGAATGTCTTTTACAGAAAAAAAGATGTTTCAGCCAGAGTGAAACTTATTTTACACACATGCATCTACAGGAAAGATGTCTACAGGAAAGACATAATGTAAAATAAAAAAGATATCTTAAAATATTTTGAGCTTAGAATGAAAGCATGTTGGATTTTGCAAACCTATCCCTAATGCACATAAACGCTTACGATTTATATAATTTTTAATTATCTACTTACCAATATATACGTAACACAGAAAAGATCTTCAAAACACGACCAAAATCTTGTGTATGCTTTATTAGCAGTATTTTTTCACCGACGCAGACGCCATTTAAGAAAATTACGAACGAATAAGCGACATTTGAAGCAGTGATGCCAACATAACCCAAAAAATATATTAGGTGTGTTCGAAATATTTAAAATTGTGTGAGTTTTACGTGTCTACAGTAGAAGACTACAAATATTAGAACAATATGTTTATATGTTTTTATTCGTAAATATGGATTGCTGATTTTTTTATCTACGCTAATATGAAAAGTTGTTTATTTTTTACGTACATTCACATTAAAAGAATGTATTTATTGTTCCTGAAATATTTTTAAACATCTATCAAATTGAGGTGCTAAGCATCCGAACAGTCTACAGTAGGAGACATTTTGCTATAAACGAAAGCAGAAAATTAATAAATTTATTCTTATAAATAAAATAAGATCAAATATAGTATGCCGACAACTTAATCTTAAGTAATAAAAACACAAACATGCTCTAATAATGTACACCTGGAATTTATATAACCTGAACACTTTTTCACGCGTTTTTGTGTTTGACCCTGTACATTAATACACACGGATAAAAATAGAGGACAGAAATTGAATCGTTTGCGAGATTTATTTATTTTGGTGATGATTTTTAAATCAACAACAATAATTGTTTTTTTTTTTTAATTTGATTTTATTTTTGTATAAAATGTTTATTTTGAATTTTTGCTTTCAGATTTTTAACGTACCTAAAGTTACTCAACCATGGCCCATTCCTTATCTGGCCAGCGAACATGCGAATGGTGAATAATATGCGCTTTAGGCTACCTATCTAGGGGAAGCCATACAGTTGTTGGCCTCCTCATAGTAATTGGCATAGTAAATGGAAATGACGTGACTTAGAGTGAGATAAAACTAGTGCCAATAACTAAAATTAAATGACCAATAACTATAGGTACTGTTTCCCCTATTAGGTAGTATTTAGTACCTCGTAGTGCAGAGAAGCCGGAGCAGAGTACTTAGTAATCCTGTGGGGTAATATTTGCACGTCTCCATTCTGTTCTGCTCCTCCAATAGATAGGCAGACATGTAGCTCAGAGAAACTACGCACACACACAACTACATGGAGTGTAATTATAGTATAGCATATGATGAAACTGAAAATATCGTCGATTCTGTAAAAATCTCACCGTGAAATCATAATCGAAGTGAGCACTTAATAGTGTTAATCCCTAGCGAATGACAGCTCACTCCACGCTCACTTCACCCAAGCTTTCACGGTGAGATGGTGACAGAATCACACGGCTGTTATAAATACTAGTCTGCTATGTAAAGGCTTAGACTCAATTCTGGAATCTACTAGATAAACTTAGTTGATTTTCTACACACACTCTCACATACATACACACACCCTTTTCATTATACACACCCAAAGGACAGAAACCGTTTTAAAATTTTGTTTAGTTTTAACTTGATATATTATGCATATTTTTGTTTAAACTGTTTCTTTGGCGTGAACCTCACATGGTCATTCCTTATCCGTCGGCTTGAGGCACTGTTTGCTGATGTACAGGCTATTAACCTAGTTCGGCAGCAGATGCTAATAGTGAGACACATTGCTGTTAGGACTACCAAGTAATAGGTCTGTAGATTATAAGCAAATTGTGTGAACCTGTTTTCATCTCTTGTCTAATAAATATTATTATTATTATTAAGTATGACTCATATTATCACACTCCATGTTTTTATTACACAATTGAACTCTAAAAGAAATAGAATTCTAAGAACTTAAAAAATATACCTAGATTTTTGGTCCTTTTTTTTAAATATTTTTCATCTATTGACTTATGATTGCATTCAATTGTGTAATAATTAATTAATCGTAGAAATAGGTATTTACTTATCTGCTTGCTAACTAACTGAAATTAAAATGATTGAAAACTGAACTTATTTAAGGGTCATATTCAAAATAATTGTATATTTACTATTGTCTTAATGTCCTACCCAATTATTTTCATAACGAGATACAACTGACTAGAATTTTATAAACAAACAGATTAAATTTTTATTTGAGCTTAATAAAAAACAACGAAACATTTGGTACAGCTAAACAATTCATAAAAAAAAATTAAACCAGTCATTGCGTAGGTTCCGTTTTATACAAGTATTCAATGTCCACGTCTTTGACGGTAAACTTAAAAAAATAATTTAATTATTAACCATTACACAAAAGTTTAAAAAAAAACTATATTCAGAGAATATTGTTTAAACTTTCAACACTTCACTAAACAAACTATAAAATACTATTTAGTGTTCTCCAAATTTAATTTATTAATGAGTCTCCTGATTTTAATCATATCTGTTATTCTTCTCTGTTATGCTATTTTAACATTATTTCCATGGCAATAAAGAAATTTGATATACTGGCAACATGAGTTCACTAGCTGTCACTACACAACGTAAGAATAAACGCTCGGGGATTTTGTTCAATATAGTTTTTCAGCTCGTTTCGTTGTCGAAGAAAAGTAGACTTTTAAAAGTAAATATCTAATGTGAGTCGTTTACAATAGCGGTAAGTAATTACTGTTATAATACTCATACTAGGAAATGGCTGTATTGTGATATTTGTTATAACTATAAAATATTCGTATAACATTTCGAATTGTTGTGGAAATAAATAGATTTGTAGATTAGACACGTGCAAATAATTCATATCCGTTATTTTATCTGTGACTTTTTTTCTGTTACGTAACAGATATGGATGATTGGGCGTTATTCACATTGTCTCATGTTGTATGAATTAATGAAAATAAAATATTAATATTTACTGCACCGCAGGTTAGCCAAAACATTTTTTTTTACTGACTTAAATTTATTTGAAGTATGTAAAGTTTGCGTATAATGTGGCATGTATTGCATTGCTGTGCCATGTATTATCTGTGTGTGCATGTTTTACTGCGTATGCTCAGTCCTCACCGCTTGAGCCCTTTGTACTAACCGCGCAGCCTCGCCGAGGCGTACCCAGCCTCTCGTTGGCCGTCTCAGTATCAGTTAAGGGGGATGCGCCAAGGTAGCCCGCGAAATTCAAAATGTCTCAATTTTTTTGCAATTTACAGGTCAGTGTAAAGTTGTATGTTGTGAGTATTTTTTAAATTAATATCTGAGAAACTCTTTTTCATTAAAAAACTAAATTGTTAATACTGTAAGTGCTTAGTCAGCTAGCAAAAAAGTAACATCCACATAGAACTCTAATTATTAAAATCATGCAGTTTAAACTGCTTTACGAATTGTTTATTGATTTATGGCAATTATACCAATTAAAATACGATCATCAAAATGTTGTTTCATTATGTACCCACCTAGCGACCCACACCGGCTTCGCACTCGTAGCCTGTTATACTTAATCTTAGTAGGTGAACTGTAATAGGTATGCATAAGTAGTGATAGTGATGATGGTATTCTACTATTCCAGATGTTTTAATTAGCTCAACGTTAATTATTTAATTTATAAACGTGTGCTATTTAAACTTGCCCTAATAATTCCTTTCTGTTATTTTTCTGTTACAATCAAACAATATTCATATCTGTTTCCTATCCGTAACTTACAATTATTTTGAATATGACCCTTAAACCACGATTAACTATGGTCTACGAAATGCAAATAAATGGTTTTAGTCATCCGATTTCAAGCATAAGAGCGATCCGAGAGGGTTTCGTATGTTTTGCATTAAGGCAAAAAGTATGAATTGATATTAAATAAATTAAATATATATAATTATATATATAAATAAAGAGGGGCCCATGGCTAAATAATAACAGCCGCACAGGTCGATCGATCAGGTTAAGCTGCGCTTGCCGCGGCTGGTCTGTGGATGGGTGACCATCTTTACATACCGAGACCCCTCCGTGCCTCGGAAAGCACGTTAAGCCGTTGGTCCCGGCTGTCATTCGTAGATCTTTGACAGTCGTTAGGGGTAGTCAGAAGCTCTGACAACCAGTCTTACCTGGGGGTATCGTATTACCCAGTAACTGGGTTGTGGAGGCCAGATAGGCAGTCGCTCCATGTAAAATACTGGTATTCAGCTGCATCCGGTTAGACTGGAAGCTGACCCCAACATAGTTGGGAAAAGGCTAGGCAGATGATCATATATACAACGTGTAACGTTAAATGCGCAAAACCTCAGACACCCCAACTGATTTTTAATTCAATTGACCTATTTCAAAGAGAAAATAAGTCATTAAAAAAATGTTAAAGGTTTTATGTGCTGTTTTAGTTTTACTGGCCATTCTGATCGTTTCTTGCGTCTGCGACGACGCTTTGTCGAGCGAGGAGTCGTCACCAGGCCGCCGCGCCGCGCTGACATTGGGTTGCTTGACCTATTAATAAATAGACACGGCAACGTTTTTATTGAAGATTTTTTGAAAAATGTGACCTGTATTAAAAAGTGGTTCAATTAATTCTGTTCGTTATTCTGATTAAACTATTTTCAGGTTTTGCGCATTTAACGTTACACGTTGTATATAAATAAATAAATAATATATATTATTATCATAAATTACATTGACTACATTGTTCCACAGCAACACGGTTGAGCTACGCTTGCTTACCTACACAGCTGCGCTGAGATAGTCCCCTGCAACCTACCCTGCAACTAAGATTGCCAACCGTACTCTAAAATAGAGTATTGTACTCTTTTAGAAACAATGAAAAATTATTATGTGCTGCAAAAAGTACCAAAAAATACCTTTTTAATTTTTTTTGATAAATGATACTCTTTTTTATAAGTCCCTACTCTTTATTTATCTCCTTTGAAATTAGATATACTCTATTTCTTGACTCTACGTCTTACTACTCGTAGTCGTCTACTTGACGTCTAGCACATCCTACGTAGTAGTGGACGGTTGACTTTACCTATTCTAAACTAGCTACTTTTCCAAAATAATTTGTTCCAATCTATTGATTGAAAAGTTAGTATTCAAATGCAAAAATGTTATTTTTTCCATTGCTCCCAAGAAAATCCACGAAAAAAATTAGGATTCGACTGAAATTGTGATGCGACTTTTCAGGTACGTTACTGTAATGATGACAGTACGAAATCACACTGATTGTATTGTAAGAATCCACGACCGTGATAAGACGGTATACAGGTGGCCAAAAAGTCGTGGATCAAACGAAATAGGCAGCTAAACGAGGTCATTTCCAACAAAAAATATTTCTACAGCATGGTCATAATTCAATTGCCCTAAGAGTTGTGAATATTTTTATTTTCTTTAAATAAAATACCGAGTTCTTTTACAATTAGTCTAATTAAAAAAAAAAGTGATATAAAACAATAAAACAAACGGTGTTGTATTATTACTAGATAATTTAATGTATCAGCAGTACAAAAGTTCTTACTCTAATTTTATTGTAAAAGATCTCGGTATTTTATTTACTCGATGCTGGGGCTCATGCCTCAGAGCTGAGTATCACATTTACCGCAAGTGAAGTAGCCTCCGTGATAAAGAAAATGGTGAGCGGAAAGTCCCCGGGGCATGACAGCCTCAGCATTGAGCATCTGAGGTACGCTGGAGGTCACCTTCCGAGGGTGCTGGCTTTATTTTTTAATCTGTGTCTAACTCATTCTTATTTACCTGAGAAAATGATGCATACCATCGTAGTCCCTGTTATTAAAAATAAAACAGGTGACTCTTCAGATGTCGCAAATTATAGGCCGATCTCTCTGGCTACAACTATAGCTAAGGTACTGGACGGCCTGATTGAGCGACACTTAGAGTCACACTTAAAGTTGAGTGACGCACAGTTTGGCTTCAGATCAGGTCTCTCAACCGAAAGTGCTATTTTGTCGCTCAAGCAGACAGTCCACTACTATACTGCTAGAAAACCTCCAGTCTATGCCTGCTTTTTAGACTTGTCAAAAGCTTTTGACCTAGTGTGTTACGACAAGCTATGGGACAAGTTACAGGATACCAGTGTACCCAGGGAGATCGTTTCTGTACTGAGGCATTGGTATGGTACACAGAAAAATCAGGTGAGATGGGCTAGCACTCTCTCGGATGAGTACAAACTGGAGTGCGGAGTGAGGCAAGGGGGACTCTCCTCCCCTCTTCTTTTTAACTTCTATGTGAACGAGCTGATCGAGGAGCTCAGAAGCACCAGAATCGGCTGTCATATAGATAGTGTCTGTATCAACAATATATAAGCTATGCTGACGATATGGTGCTGCTGAGCCCCTCGATCTGTGCGTTGAGGGAGCTCATAAAGATTTGTGAGACTTACGCGAACACTCATGGCCTAAAATACAACTCAACAAAATCTGAGCTTATGGTATTTAAATCAGGTACTAAACACTATGAAAATGTACCTGATATAGTCTTGAATGGTAACCCCTTAAAAAGGGTTACTAAATTTAAGTATTTAGGTCATTGGGTCACTGAGGATTTAAAGGACAGTACTGACATTGAGAGAGAGCGCAGGTCGCTGTCTGTTCGATGTAATATGCTGGCTCGCAGGTTTGCACGCTGTACAACACAAGTAAAGGTAACGCTTTTTCAGGCATATTGTCAATCCTTTTACACGTGCAGTCTGTGGGTTGGCTATTTGCAGAGGGCATACAGTGACCTGCGAGTGCAGTATAACAATGCGTTCAGGATGCTGATGGGGTTGCCGCGATATTGCAGTGCCTCTGGCATGTTTGCCGAGGCCAACGTTGACAGTTTTGCGACAATCATGCGTAAACGTTGCACCTCGACCCTAACTCGCATGCGAGCTACTTCCAACAGCATCTTGAGCGTATTGACGGACCGGTGGGATTCTCCGATGCTTGAGCGGTGGATGCGGCTGCACGCAGTGAAGTAGCATACATGCGTTCTGGTGTCGGTAGATTGTTATCTTATATGTATTTGTTTTGTTACTAACATTAGCTCTTAAGTATTTTCGTGTTACTAACAATTTATATGGAGAAATCTGAAAATAAATTATTATTATTATTATTTAAAGAAAACAAAAATATTCATAACTTTTAGGGCAATTGAATTATGGCCATGCTGTGGATGGATTTTTTGTTGGAAGTGACCTTTTTATCTCCCTATTTCGTTTGATCCACGACTTTTTGGCCATCCTGTATATATTTTGTGCTTAGTAAGTGACATCATAGTGTGAGACTTACTATCAACAACGTGTGTCAGTGCGGTATCAACGCTCCATCGGTTAGAACGTGGACGCGATTTTTTAAAGTTATATTTATCATAATTTCATTATTTTAATGAAGTAGCAGAATTGAATCCCAGCATTGGATGGGATTTTAAGCCTAGTGTTCTCATATTTTTGTGTATGTATATTTTTTTAATACATATTACCTACACAGTCAATAAGTTCGTAATTTTTGAAAGTACGAGTGTAATTTTTTTAAATTAAAATTCTTGTTACCAAAATAATTAGATATTTAACTGCAATATTTTAACGTTGTGTTGTTAAAACGTATTGAGGTAAATTCAGGGTGCAACCAAAAGTTCATCGGCTTGTTTATAAATCGCATGTAAGTATTTTTCGACAGCATAATGATTGCCGTAACCCAACTATTATCACTTCTATCACTATGCTATGCGAATGAATAGGTATTTGCTTATGTCTTTGTTTCTTCTCCTTAGGTTGGTATACTACAAAAATGCTGTAGGTAAAGGTGATTTTATTCGGAGATACACGACATAATAAGAGATACACTAAATCAATTTATTTTTAATAATTTACAATAAATAAAAAAAAATTGCTTATTGCAATTACATACAACGAAAACACGCATGAGTCGGATCACCTTTTAAGCGGGAAGATGCTTGTGTTAGGTACCTATATTTCCAACAGTTGACATTAAGAACAATGTCTCTTCTTTTTTAGGCTTTAGTTAGAGTTTACTAACTTGTGCAGGCTGTTATAGTAATGCGGCTTATCTCCGATATTGATGAATGTAATCACTACATATTATAAAACAAAATTCCCCTGCCGTCTGTCTGTCTGTCTGAACGCGATAAACTCAAAAACTACGGAACGGATTTTCATACGGTTATCACCAATCGATGGCGTGATTCATGAGGAAGGTTTAGCTGTATAATTCATTAAATGTTTGAATAATTGGCTGAAATATGACGATGATGTTAGAAAAAATCATGCCGACTGGGAGCTTTACGTACTTTGAATCGCGGTAGAACGTTCCCGTGGGATATTTTCCGACATCGACGGGCAAAATCTAGTGTGTGACATTGTTTGTTTTTATTAAAATCTCGATTATGATTGTAGATGTATGCTTGGTCAACGCTCACTTCACCTAAGTTTTCACGGTGAGGTGGTTACAGAATCGCACTGCTGTTTCCCATGTCGTGATTTTGATGCGTAGGTAGCTGGTAGCGTAGCCCAGCAGCGTAGCGAGCTACGCCGCACAGTGGGCCGAAAATGAACTTTCATAGACATTTTCATTTAATTTTTTGAATGGCTGTTTTTTTGCATGGATGTGCTTCGGAAGACTAAGTATATGCTTATAAATATAAAATTTACGGAAAAAGATTGCAAACGGCTCACAAAGAATTTTTTTTTGAAAATGTTGTATGGAGTTGACATTAAAATCGACGATAACTCAGCTATCGCACGATTGCGCCTTATTTCCTCGTAGGTGTTTTTACTACCATTTATTTAGGATTTTTTGGCATACTACTTAACCCGGGCACTGGTGCGATTTATTTTTTAAAAATCCTTAAATATTTTTATTTTTTTATTTTTATTTTTATACTATGTTTCGATCTTAGGTAAAGGTTAACGTAATATGAAGTACCTAAGTCACGTCTAGATCAATGACAGATAAATTGGGGACTAAAGTCTTGGTAGTTTTTTTATAATGGTTCATTGAATAATTTACTGTTCAATCTCTGTGATAGTAGGCCTGTGCCCCTTAATAATAAATTAGTTAGTATTGATAGCATTACGAGGACGACATGATCACGTTTGTATTTGTATACTAACATCTTATTTAAAATAAAGATTTAAATAAAGGCTGCTGACGAATAGAAAGACTCTAACCATAGAAATGCTAACAAAAACTATAAACTGTTTGAATATATCATTAAATAAAAGTATATCTTGAATATAAGATTTTATTATATTAAAATGCAAACAAAATATAAACAATTTGAATATATGTAACAATAAAATTATATCTTGAATATAACATTTAATGATCAATAAAAAAGTAAAAAAAAAAAAGATCTAATGGAAATACTTATTATTATAAATTAAAAGATAATGAAAAAGAATTATATAAACTAAAATTATTTTTAAAAGAATTAAATAATGGATAAAGCACTTAATTATCTACTCCGAGTCATCATCACTACTGATAGAATCAGAATCTGACGATTCAGGATCCAAATTAGTGATATCGCAGAACTCTATTTGATTGTCTGGTTCTTGAATATTTAATAAATCCCATACTTCTTCAAACAAGGCTTTTTTCTTTTTTGCATCCATAGTAGGCCTTGTCGCTGAAATAAGTGGATCTGAATAAAGGAGAAGGAAATTGAAAATGTCCTCGTTCGAACATACTCTGCTCTTTTTGCGGGAATGGTGCTCTCTTAGTCTTCTGAAATCTTTATTGCGAGCTTCCGATGCCTCCTCAGAAAGACTCCCAATAGGTACGATTGCGTTATGAGCTATAATCTCTGCTCCATGTATTAATATCTTGTGCACAGTAACAGGCATATTATACCAACCATATATTGACACGAACCTCTCAGCAGTTTGCCATGTATACTCCTTGAACTTTTCTACCTTTATATGTTCACCTGATGTTATGGTCTGTAAAATTACAACAAACCTGCGGATAAGTTCTATATCCAGCCCCGTTATTTCAGCAGTTTTATCGGGGAATTCAAAAAACCTTCTGGCTGTGTTTCCGTCGTTGGTTGTTCCGTGTCCTTGTTTAACCACATCAATAAGCAGATTTAGATACTCTTTAAACCGGTTTTGAATCATCTTC